>JAGFMF010011634.1:4110658-4209755 GCA_019455555.1 Galemys pyrenaicus
TGCACAAGGGACTGAGGTGATGGTGCACCGGTGAAATGGTGGTGGGTACTCCCTGGGGACTACAAATGATGTCAAATATAATTAATAATAAAAAAAAAACGCCTTTCAAAAACACACACACACACAAAAAGAAAGTTAAAAATTGATCAGAAAAAAAAACCTAGGAACAAACCCATACATTCTATGATTCAAGGGAACTGGAACGAGTCACTATTTGTATGGGGCAAACAGTCCACAAAGAGGTTCTCAAATGAAGACAAGACCCGAGGTAAATATAAAATTGTGTCTGTGGCCCTGAGACTTTTATTAATATCTTTTAAAGAAACACATCAATGCTGAATGGGTGCGCTCAGTTGGATAAAAGAACTTTCAGGAAATTTTAGGCTGTCGTCTCTTAAAAACCCAACACACCCAAAGCAGCAGTGGTTACGTGCAAGGAGACACAAGCACATCAGGCCAGAGGAGATTGCTGAGTATGCACCGGGATTGCGCACTCTCCCTCTCGCCCATCATTATCTTAATTTTCCTCCGTCCAGGATTTGCACGTGTCCCAAGTCACGGCCTAGACCCAGGTCGGAATCAGGAATGGCTCCTCATGTCTATCTCGCAGCACTGCACCCTCTTGTAAACAAGGCAGAGGTATGACACAGAGCCCTGTGGGCCCTCAGTTGGAACCTGCTCTAAATCTGCTCAAGTCCATGTAAGTCACTCTGTACAGTTAACACACCAGCAGCATCAAGGACGAGCGGCCCCGGGGTTATAATCTAAGAATGGAGGTTGGAATAGTCAAGACATTCCAAACCCAGGGGCGGGCGGTTGTTGAAAGAGAACCATAGCAAAATGGCACTTCTCAGCGGTGTGTCTCAGGAGATTGAGGATGGAGTCTGAATAATTCACTATCATTTGAGAAGGTAACAGGTGTGCACAGAGGCAGAGCCAGCCCTCCCCGTGGCCCCGCATGCCATAATCTTTGATAATCAAATACCTTCATTTCCCAAGAGCAACACCTAGTTTTACAATCACTGGCAACACCACCATCGAATGACAGACCTGCTCTTCTGAACTCACTTGAAAAACTCTGTTTTGATCTCTATAGCCAGAGGCAACAGTTAATAAGGTCCAAACACAACAAGCTCCTGAGACTCCAATTTTTCTCCTTCTTGTTTAGAAAAACAAGGATGAGATGAAAATAAATAAAAAATCCTGCCAGGGAAATAGTTAGATTTCTGGTTCAGAATATTAAAAAATGCTTAATATAAATAATAATCATAAAAACAAAAAAACACATTGTGATTTTTCACAAAGGAAATCTCAAAAGAAACTCCCAATCCAGTATGTAGGGTTAGAGAAATCAGGTCTTTCCACCCTCCCACCCCTGTGATGATGGACACCTGCGGTGCTGCGAGCATTCCAGGTGGGCATGCGCAAGTGGGCGCACCTGAGTTGGACACGGGCATAAATGGGCGGCGTCATGAGGACGCCAGAACTGCGAGGACCGACCGAGAGAACCGATAGCAGCAGCAGCAGCAGCAGAGAGTGAGAAGAAGCAGCCGAGAGGGTGAGATGCGCTGGGGGCTGGGAGGCCTGCCAGCCTCCCGGCCCCCAGGCACCCCATGACTGCCATGTACCTGGCCACCTCTACTAAATAAAGCATAAAAGCTACCGAGGGCTCCAAGACACCTTTCCTTGATCTACACAGTACTCCTTCCTATCCTAAATAAATAATTTCAAAATAATTATTTTCATTATTGAGACCTTATACCCTATAAATTATTATTTAAAGTAAAAAAAATGGGGGGATACAAAGCAAGTTATAAATAATATGTATTACGAACTCATGTCTGAATACAAGTTTTTTGAAAGTCTAATGTCATTGAAAACAGAACCAATTCTAATCTTATTAAGTTGAAGACAATTCAACAATTAATTGGCCAAAACCAAGATTAAATCTAAGCAGAAGGAAAATCAGTCTTCTGTGATGCTATCTGAGGGATACAGATGATGGGAAGCTATTTCTTTTTTCACCAAATGTTTTAAATCAATCCATATCTGGTTGGTAATTAAGAGGGACTGTTGAACAAGGATCACCAAATGATACTCTGAAATTGAATGAGTGGGATCATTGTCTAACATTATTATTTAAGTTAATATCATCTTTATCTCGAAAGGAACCCTAAAAAGTACTGAGAAATCCTAGACCGCTTACAAAGAGAAAGTACTGAAAGAATTCCAATGTCCCTATAAAATTATATCTAAATCAACATAGTGGTGTTATTTATTTTGATCAGAGATGATAATCAAAATATTAAATGATTTTGACCACACAGTGTCGATCAATGAGGATGAATCCTGGCTGCTTAATATAACAGATCAGTCAATGAAATATCAGTCCTGGGTCTCCCTGGTGGCACAGTGGGTTGGGCAACGCACTATGAAGCAAACCGCAGCCACTGCAGTACGAGTTCGATCCCTGCTGCAGGCTGGGGAGGGACCCACATGGTGCAGCAGACCTCTCCTGCTGTGCCCGCTGCTCCCCTCAGCAGTGTACTTCCATCGATCTGCCTGTTCTGCTTCCCGCTCTCTGTGGTGGATCTTCTCACCCCCCCACCCCACACCTCTGGCCTGTACCCCGGTGCTTGTATGCATAAGTAAATAAATAAATCTTAAAAAAAAATTAAAAAAAAAAGAAATATCAGCCCTGTTTTTCAGTAAAATTTTACAAGCAATAAGAGGCCATCTTTTCTCTCTTACCCCTAAACACTTTCTAAGTACTTGAGAGGGTAAAAGTGCATTCTGTAACTGGTGAGAGATACTCTACTATCAAAATGTTACAAACCAATGTGGCATTTCTGGTTTGCTGGTGAGTTTTGTTCGACCTGTTCAGAATTGTTTTATATGAGTTAACTGACTACATTTTTAATAGGTAGAATTGATAAAAATGTTTGGACATCTCTTCGAAGAGCAAAAGTGTGACCCCAAAACCCCCTGTGGAAACAATGATTAGCAGCAGCTCCCTGCAGAAGCAGCGTGCCTCCCGGGGATGCGCCAGCCTCTTGCACACTTCTGAGGAGCCTGCTTCATGCCAATGGGCGCTTGACTTTGGCATCCATGCAAAGTTCAATTAGTCAGAGAAGAGCCTCAAGCTTTCCATGAGTTAGAGTCATAATTAGAATTCCTCTGTCCCAGATGTCCTTCCACAACCAGTCAAAGTGTCCACCCAAGTAAGGAGAGCCTGGTAGATAAATAAATGACTTGGATGTGAATATAAATAGCATGAACGGGCTGCCTATCAAAAAGCAGGGCAGGGGATATTTTAAGAGTTCACAAAAGAATAGCTTCTCCCCTTGTCATTTCCTTACACGTTGTCACAATGTCCCTGTACAAGAGAATATTATTCCAAATAATATTCTATAGCGCCGTAGAATTGGATTTCAGATGAACGATTTCATGCCTTCCTAAATTTCAGTAAAAGAATTCAGACTGGCCTGCCCTGGTGGCGCAGTGGGTTAAGCAACGCGCTATGAAGCAAAACCGCAGCCACTGCAGCCCAAGTTCGATGCCGCCGGCCAGGGAGGGGACCCACATGGCACAGCAGACCTCTCCTGCCTCGCCCGCTGCTCCCCTCAGCAGTGTGTTTCTGTCAATCTGCCTGTTCTGCATCCTGCTCTGTCTGGTGGATTCTCTCACCACCCCCACACCTCTGGCCTGTACCCTGTGCTTGTCTGCATAAATAAATAAATCTTTAAAAAAAAAAAAAGAATTCAGACTTGTTTTATCTTGCTAATAAAGACCTTGATTTTAGCTGTAGTTAGCTAACGTGAGAGACACAAAGCAATTGTGTGTCCTGAATCCTTTTGTGAGTTGGAAACATGTCTGTAAAATCTTCACACTATAATTCGACATATTTCACTAGACAAAAAGAGTATAAAACACTTCCGACTGCACGTTTTTAATAGCAGTTGGTGACTATTGATAGAACAGTGTATGGAGGAAGGATGCAGAACCCAGTTGTTGTGTAGCCATGTGGAATAAAACTCATTTCCTTCTTCCAGCAAACTGGCTAGATTAGCAGGTGGAGGGAACGCGGGTATGTGGTGTCTGCCAAGTGATAGGTGTTTACGTAAGCCTTTCCATCATATTTTTGTGGAGCAAGTGGAGGAATACACGCTAAGTGATATCACACTTAAAAGGACTTTAATTTTTCCTTAAAACTGACTCTCCAGTGTTCTCTTCCTCAATCTGTGATGCCACCAATTACCCCCACATACCTAAGCTAGAGAACGACATTTTTCAGGTTCCTTTTCTCCTTCATCGACGTTCAATCTCTATCATTTCTAATTCAACTTTTTTTTTTCTCATCCTCATTGCTGCTTCTCTCATAGGAATGCTCCGACTATAATAACTGCCTGACTGTTCCAGGCTCCAATCTGTTCCACTTAAATCCCTCCCCACAAGGTGACCAGATTGATAATTTAAAGTAAAGGTCACTCTGTGGCACTACTCGGTATAAAATTCAGCAGTGAGTCCCCATCCAAAGCCCTCACTGATCATAGGTTAGAGTAATGGATTCAAGACCCAGGATGCAGGCCAGCAAAGTGGCTTCCTTTATATACATAAACTCTATTCTGTATGGGAAGAGTAGAGCAATAAACTCTACTGGAAAACTAGCAGTAAACCAGAATCAGAAAGATTCACATAACCCTTTCATGTAAATCTGGAAATGTTCTGTGTAGAAGTGGAAATTCTCTGGATACATAGAGATGTATGGAAATAGTTGTAGGACTGTAGTTACATTTGTTCTGTAAACTTTGTCCAAGAAATAGAACTAGAATCCACATTTATTTGAGAACCAAATTTTGACTATTATGAGAAACAACTTTTAATGCACAAAATTAAATAAGACTATGCAAAGAAAGGGATGCATTTCTCATTGTTAAAAGTATTCAAACATGGACTGGATGATTTACTTGCCTGGCTAGAGTATCATACAAATCTGTAATAATTCAATTTTGAGAATTTTAAAGTCCTTCAAATACTGATAGGCTAAGATTAATTTTCCAAAATTCAATAACACTAATCTTTCTATTATCAGAGTTAATCAAAATACTGATGACCGCTGGCTTATTTATGGCAGTCTGCTTCTCTCTCGCTCTTTTTGGTCAGCCACACCCACCTCTCAAATACTTCCTCTCATTTTAGCAGTCTTGAGGAAACAAGAACTCCTTGATTTAGAGAAATGCAATGACACACTACTCCCCACCAGCCCCTCACAGTAACTATGAGTAGGCAATGCTAATCTGAGCGCATTTGTCACTCCAACTCCTTCAGAGACGACCTTGCACACTCAATAATGACATTTTTTGAAGATCCTAATTTCAAACTCAGGTCTGAAGTCCTGGTGAGGTCAAGAATTCCTAGGAAGGATATTTTTATCTCAGTCATCCAGGCTATATCACACCCAGAGCCAAACGGAGGTAGAAAAGGCCACAAGAATCTCCCTAAAAAGGCACTGCATAGTAGCTTATGTAGTGTAACGAGTATTATTTTAGTTGACAGTTTTGTAGTGTAACTAGTATTATTTTAGTTGACGCTTTTGTTATTTTGTGGCATGAAATAAGTTTCCAAGACCAGAGTTGCCCCGGAAGGAATTTGGCCCTAAGTTTCCCATATGCCTCCTTTCAAGGAAAAGGGGAGAAGGCTAAATAAATACAACGTAATTATGGTAAAGGACATGGTACCATTTGTTTGCTGCTGCCCAAGCCTCCTCCTGGCAAGTACAGAGGAGAACATATAAAGAAATGGCACCCTTTCAGCGTTCTGGCCCTTACGCAGAAAAGATGCAGCAAGCGCCATCTTGAGCTCACGCCTGTATCACTGGGAGTTAGGACTCCCTCCTCCCCACAAAGATCCTCCCAGAGCCTGAACGGAGCACACCTGAGGCCAAGTCTCTCTCAAGTGAGGTTTCTGAAGCCCAGGGGAAAAGGGCCAGCCTGCATGCCAAAGATAAGCTGTTCTCTACTCTGGTGTATGAGCTCTTCTGCTATGGCAACTCTAGTGAGGAAAACCCTAGAAGCAAAAATGCAGGGGCACACAGATTTGAGAACGCCTTGGATGAAATATGGTGATTCAGATCCTTGCACATCTTGTTCTCCACTGTCCAACATACCACATGTGGAGCATCTGTCTTTTCTCAATGTGAACTTTGACAGGAAGAGGGAGGAGGTGGTTTTGATGAGTTTTCTGGAGGCTTCCCTTCAGAAATTCAGACAGAGGGAAAGTCTCTCTCACTATACCTAATGGTGAAATGTCAGCACATCACCTTCAATGTCATTTCTAAAACACCCGGCGGTGTGTGGACTCTAATGGAATATTAATATCAGGTAAAATCAAAAAAGAGAGTTTGCCGATGGTCACATAGCTTGAAGAAATATAGCCATTAATCCATTTTCCGTTCTTAGTTCTGTTAATCAGCTTCTCTGGAGTCTCCCATGCATAATAACTCTCATTTGCATCCCTTCTAAGTGTGTTTTCCAATTGTATGGCTCATTTCATGGTCATTCTAACAGCAATTACAATGTTCTGTGATTAACACAGCTTAATGTTCGCTGAGACTCTATAATAATTATGCCAGTCAGTTATAAGTGAATTACCCTGGTAGGCACCTAAGAACATAATGCCGCTAAATAATCTTCCCCGGCCACCCACACAGCAGACCCTCCCCTCCCCCGCCCAGGGCAGAGGCTGCATTGGAGCCTCTCTCTCAGCCTCTGAGAGAAGTTGTGCAGGGCAGTCTGAAATAATGCCTCACGGTTGTCTCATTTGTTTTTAAATACTGATGACTTAAGGAGTTCAAATTGCTCAGCCTCCAAGCCACACTTCCCCCCAGATTATACGTCATGTCCTGCAGGATCTTCTTGCTGATGAAACATCTTGAACAACTAGTGAACCCACAGCTCACAGCCCATGGTGACCAGGGTTTTAAGCCCCCTATTTTTTGCATGGCAGCTGAACTCCACCGATGATTTAAAAAGAGTTAAAGTTATACTACATTTTGGATAAGGTTTATGCACACCCACACCAGAAAGATCCCACGTCTACTACGTTCCTGTAGACCACATTGCTCATCCTGAGAGCTGGGGGAGGAGGAAGAGCAGGGAAGTGGAAATAAATGCTGAGTTCTCCGAAGCTGCCCCATCCACGAGTGAAAGAGAACCCGCTTTGATTTTCCACCAGGACAAGCTGCCTGATACAGTCATTCTTGTCCTCGTTTTCTGCTTTATGCTTTGATTCCATGGTTTCTGTCCTCGAGGAAGAAAGAAATTTCACCAAGCCCAGCATCTTTTTGAAGCTGTGGTGGTCCTCTCCTGGTTCTGCTAATCTTGTAAGAACAGGAGAGTGAGCTTGTGAGAATGAAACAAAAGAACAAAAACACCCCTACTCATTTTAAGTGAAGAACAAACAGGTTAATCACAACTTGGTGAACTGCATTTTGGAGCACAGGACCAGAAGAGTATTCGCTGTCCTCCGGTGGCCATGCATTGCCCAGACAGAAGAACAGCCACGGAAGACAACTCGGCTCATGGTTAGATGGACGACGTTCAGAAGTTAGGGCTACGCAGTCTCGTTGCAGTGCAGGACTCAAATTCGAGCGACACCATGAGTCAGCAGGAAGCAACTAACCGGACTCTACCTACCTGCATTTTCAAGGTTCTTCTTGGTTCCTCTGCCCCAGAAACATCACCCAAAGCCCCATCCTCAGAGGGACTGGTTTGGTCCTTGCCTTCAGCCTCCTGCCAGGTGACTTTGTATTAAACTGGTTCTTTTCTCAAAAGCAGGTGACTTGTTTTTGGATTCTGGGCCATTGGACAGTTGCTCAAGTTCAGCAGCTCTCTAAGTGTCCACAGAGGCCTGCAAGCTGAAGTTCTGTGCTCAAGTCACCACTGAGTTGTTTCTCAGGCACCGGCCTCTGAGGACAGAGTCTGCACCAGTCTCCCTGTCACTCTCTCCCAGTTCTTACTTCTTTAGAGACACAGTATTTCCAAAATTGACTCTCTAATATTCTGCTCCTTTTCCTTCTGTCCCAAATGGGAAACCAGTAGTCAAAAGAATAAAGTAAAATAAAAATAATTTAAATTGAAAATCAGAAAAAAATAAATGATCAGTCAAACATCAAGTAAGATTTCTTAAGCACGTCTTTGTGCAAGGAATTCTAGAAGAACGTGTACTCACAAAAGATTGCCTCACTCACAAGTCATGGAGCGGTAGAACCAAGACTCCAGCCAGCGGGTGAAATGGCGGGCAGTGGCTGACTGTCTGGTCTCATCCAATCAAGTTCTGAAGGTCTGGACTGTGTCCTCTGTCACTGGCACACAGCACCTGCCCATTCTGAAGAGGTGACTGCAGCTCCAGAAAGATGGTGGGAGTTTTTCCACGTGCAAGAACTCTGAAACAACTGTGCCTGGATAATGTTGCTGAGGTTCACCCTGTTCCTCTGTCTCCCTTCCACTCAAACAGGTACTCAGTTATGCATTTCTTGTCACAGAGGAATATCCGAACAGAAGTAAAACCAGAACTTAATCCTAATTATCTCCAGCCTTTGGATTCCAAACACGCCATTTTCAGAGAATAAAGATCACACAGTGTAAACAGGGTGTTTTTAAGAAGCCAGTGGGGCTCAAGAGCGCTAACAATCCCGCAAGGGTGCAGACACGGGCCAGGTGGGCGCGGGGGGCAGGGGCAGTGGGGGGAGGCAGAAGGTGGGCTACTTGTTGCACAGAGCAGACAGGAAATGGCAAGATCACAGAGGAGAAATGGCTTCTGTGTAACTCAGAAATAGCCTGGGTGCAACAAAATGGGACCCTGACTTGGGGTCTGACTTCCCCCTTATCGAGCGGTGACTTGATGGCTACGTGCTATGTCCTGAATTCTTAGTAGTGGGTCAATTTTACAAATCTGACACAAATTGCAGGGAGACAGGAGAATCCTGCAAAAGATTACACATGTCTTGCTTTCCTGGAGGTAGAGAGGCACAAAATAAGACTTTTGGCGAATTACAGAAAAATAAGGGGGTACTTCCTCTACACCTGCAGCATTTCCCCAACCAGGCCAGAGAGGGCCTCATGATTTCACTTTTATCTGCACATCTCCATGGAAGGTTATACCGCAGTTCCTAAGGTTCTCAAGAGCCTCTTTGCTCCCCCTCTGCAAATCCACACCAGCAAATAATGCTTCTCCTACCTCATCAAAGAACATAAGCAAGACTGTATTACTCAGCCATTTAATCGTTACACACCTACTGCACTTGGGATTTGCAAACACATAAGCTGCTTTAATGAGGACTTTGGGACGCCGATCCCTGTCTCAGCTGTGAGTCCTGATTCTTCCTTAGGATGTGATTCCCGCCAAACACACAGCCAGCTCCCTTCCATCATCTTCTAATGCATAGACTTCACACCCCTACATACGTGCTTCACAAATCACAGTCAGAACTCTCTGTACAACCTTGAATCGCCAAGAAAAATGTCTTCTACAGCTGTCCTTCATAGATATTTCTGTGCAGCAGTGCTGTGTGTGACTTGGCCACTTGAATGATTGACTAGTACACAAAGAAAATTCATCTCCGTCTTTTCCTATTATTCGAGAGGGAGGCCGGTCAATACCTACTGCATCGTTTCGCTGCTTAGGGTTCAATCAATGTCTCCATTTTTTTTCCCTCTCCCTCTTACAATGGGGTCTGATGCTTCACTTTATCAATAACCAAGCAAAGGCTGATGGCAGGGACTTTTTTCTAAAACACAATTGACAATCCATTTTACTTATTTTCCCCACTTGGAGATTCAGAGCAAGCACAAATTAGTGTATCTTGCCTGTGTTGTTGCCTTTTTATGGCCCCTTCACAATGGGAAGTAATCTACTTGCCCGCCACATGGTATAGACTCAATAAATGTTAATTAATAGTAGAAGCCTTGGAGTGAGAGTAATAAAAAATAAAAGAAAGACTAAAAGGTTGTACCAGGTTCTGGGCCATGAAATAGATCTTCTCCATGTGCTGAAAAGACAAAATAAGGAGAACAGATGCTACAGAAGTAAGGGGTAGAATGAAAAGGAAAAACTAGAGGGTGAAAAAGGAAGAGAGGCAGAAGGCAAAGAGGAAAGAGACAGACACACGGTGGAACAGCTCTCAGGAAAAGATCCAGGGGGGAGAAAGTTCCCCTGCTGTGTAGCTAAATGTGCAGAAAGAGGGAAATCCGAAGGGAAAGAGAAAGGATTAGTATAAATTTTGCCCATTGAAACCTAATCTGATTGAACATTGTTTACAATTTGTATTTTGTGAAATCTTTCGTGGGTTCCCACTGGAGGTGTGAGAGCTTCTAATTGATGGTGAGAGGAGCAAAAACAATTATTTTCTAACTATCAGAAGTGGCCAAAGCAATACTATCCCTCAAATCAGATATGATAACTGAAAATTGCCTCTGGTAGCCAAATAGTTCCTCACTCTCTGCGTTAGTCTTTTGAACAACTTTAATTCAGTGAGTGACTTGTGCTACCCCTAGGAGCGTTCAAATGATTAATGACCTTAATAACGGTACATCTCTTTGAAGGTTAAAAAGTACGAGTACTAAGTGTTTTTAAAACCAGAATTTAATTGTGTAACTAAAATCTTTTGTAATGTTTCATTTGGACATGTCTTTGAGAAAGAAAGACACATGTATGAATTACATTGATTGATGTTCCTTCACTGCTCCTGATTTGGAAGGTGATTTGTCACATGACCTTGGAAAGATACAAGATACCAGAAAAGGGATGGTGACGAGAGAAAGCAAAGTCAGGACAGGGAACTATTCAGAGCTCACAGCTGCCCAGCAGCAGTCAGGGACCACACGACTGGGAGGAGACAGACTTTGCTTTGTGAACACCTTCACCTGGTTTGCTCCCTGGAAGCAGTCCTTCTCTACACCCCAGACTCTGGATCAACGGCAGGTTTCCCCCACTCTCTGGAAGTAGAGCATCCCCACGAAACGTCCATAACACCTAGTGGTGTAAAGAACAATGACCACTAATTTATATGGGGGAAAAATTGACTATTCCCGGATCCAAAACAGCCTGCCAAGCCATACCAAGCACCACGTGAAGCCCAAGGTCACAGTAACATAATGACCGTTGTAAAGACGGGAATGGCTGAAGAACACAGACCGGACAAGGGAGCTTGGTGAGGCTGCTCTGGCCGCACCAAAGTGTCGGCCCCACCTCGAGAAGGCGCAGCTGCTGCAAAGCAACGCCGAATGCTGTTTACAGTTTTCATTTAGGTTGGAAAAGCTAAAATCCTCTTTGGATTCCTTTTGGTTGGTGAAAACAGGAACTAATGTCAAAGCAACGTGGGGTAGGCAAATTCTCAAAAAGCCGTAGAGACCTGGAGTTGGCACGTTTCTGCTCCAGCTACTCAGATTCAGAAACTCCACTTGCTTAGCAGTACCTCTTGCCCTGCCTTTTCTCTCATCCCCGTCCTGCCACCACATCTGTTCCGCCATCCTGGGGATGATTGGTTTTCCAGTATCAGCTCATCCTGGCTTCAATTCCTTCCCACCTGCAGGTGAGCGAGTAGCTTCAGTCATACCAGCAGCCCTCACCCCTGCCCCACAACTCAACATAGTCCAGGCTAGAGGCACTCGGTCCGGTCTCAGCTTGTGAAGACACAAGTCGGCCATGTTTGCCGCCATCAGTTAAATCAATCTAATATTCTTCATCATCCTCCACACAAAGCATTTCCAGAAAACCTTTTTCCTAAGCATCACAGATCAGCCATTTTCTGCCCCAGCCTCCCAACCTTAACGTTATAACTAAAGACTGACAGTGTAAGAACCTGCACAGTCTGGGTCGGTTTTGCTTCTTCTGATGCCGAGTGTCTAGAAGAGCTGGAGAACAAGTCATTTCATAGTAACTTTCTTTAGCATCCACTTTCCGAGCGATTTTGTGGGTAACAAAACAGCAGCAAAGACTGACCTTAGTACACGTATCATTTATCCAAGATAGAGAGACAGAAGGTACGCAGAATGGGACAAGCCTTCCCGAGACCGTCACCTGCCTCCCTCACCTCTGACTGCTCCCCTGGATAGCCAGCACGTGCCTGCAGGTTTCGTGAGGATAAAAACACCCTTCCTGAGAATGAAAGCTGAATTTCTGTTTTGTTTGTTTTGTTACCACTAAGTGTTTGATAGAAGATTAAAGTTGCTGAAAGGCTAGAAGGATATAGTTCTTTGTTCTTGAAGCAGTGACGACCTAGGAAAGAATGTAGGCTGAGATTGTCTTGGAAATTTGTGTCATTGATAGAACCAGGCCACATTTCAACTACCCAGTGAAAGACTGTCTCCTCTGCGCAGGGAGTACTGCACTTTTTTATGGAGATGCCTGTTACAGTCTTGATTTGTTAGTTTTGAAAGAGATTATAAAACACACTCGACCATACACACACACACACACACACAACCTCTTGACATTAAACCAAATATGCAAATTCTGTAACAATAAACATCAAACTCTCACCCCTCATAAAATTGTGTCCTTATAAAGAAATCCATCCACTGGATTCTTCCCAGGAGTTTTTAAATTTTTGGTAAGAAAATGTAAAGAAGAAATCATACCTATATGAAGTATGGCCTACTTTATAATATTAATGATAAGTGCTTACCACACTGGAATTGGACATAAACAGTCCTTTTAGTATTCAGATTAGGTGTTATCGTACAGAAATGGAGTCAAGATTGATCTCTGATAGTCACAAGGTGGTTGTTGTGACTTTCTGAAAAGTTGTACCTGGCAAACTTTTTCAAATAGCACAAAACAACTTTCTTGTTTAAGGTAAAAGGATGGAGTCGGCCAAGAACCAGGGGTTGTTATGTTCTCTGATGTTTGAGTATGTCCTTGTAGCCACCGTGGAAGTCAGTCAAGGATTCGGGGGCGTGTCCAGTGAATGTCAATAGAGAATGCGCACAGGTACAATTCGGTTATCTATAATTTCACAAAGCAGATCGTGAACTGTGAACGAGGTGAAAATGTTTGTTTCAAATATGAAATGTTTTGAGTGCCACTCACTGCATGAAAGACGAATATTCCTTCAAGTCTACTTTTCTTTCTCCCTCGGGAAATATCAAGAATATTGTGTTCAACCTGAAAAGTGAAAAAGGAAGCAGCAAAGCAGGATAAGGAATAACCTGTATTGTTGCACTACCCCGAACCACTGTGTGCGGACCAGTCTTCACGGAAAACAGCCACACCCCAGATGATCCTGACACCTGGGCGAAGGCAGCGGCGTTAACGGGCAGCAGGATGGGGGCCAGAAGGCCAAGGGGGAGGAGTGCGCAGACAGACTTGACCTTTAGCCGCTTTGTCTTAAGGCATTTTCCACTTTTAGCAAACTAAAGGTGAGGAGCAGTGGTTATAGAGTTGTGCTCATTTTGCACCAATGATTTGTACACTTAGGGTTGTTTCAAGAGAAATGTTGATAAAAAGACAAAGTGGGGCCTCCCCGGTGGCGCAGTGGGTTAAGCAACACACTATGAAGCAAACCGCAGCCACTGCAGCACGAGTTCGATCCCTGCCCTTGGCGGGAAGGTGACCCACATGCCCGCTGCTCTCCTCAGTAGTGTGTTTCAGTCAGTCTGCCTGTTCTGTTCCCCACTCTGTCTGTGGTGACCCCTGTCACCTCCCATGACTCTGGCCTGTACCCAGCTCTTATATGCATAAATAAATAATTTTTTTTAAAAAAGACAAAGTGATTTGCACACAATGGTCTTTAAAAAAAATATCAGGTCACTTCAAGGGACCCCCGCTGTAGTGCAAGGGTTAAAGTCTCCCCACAATGAAGCTAAAAGCAGCCACTGTTCGATCCTGGCCAGGGAGGGACCCACATGGCGCAGCAGACCTCTCCTGCCTTGCCCGCTGCTCCCCTCAGCGGTGTGTTTCAGTAGATCTGCCTGTTCTGCTCCCCGCTCCATCTCTGGTGACTCCTCTCACCCCTGTACCTCTGGGCTGCACCCCAGCTCTTGTATGCATAAATAAAATAAATCTTTTTTTTTTAAAATCAGGTCACTCCACGTTGGCAGCTGTATGGTGCAGAGGAGTTACCCAGGGAAGGACTGGTCGGGACGTACTGGAGTGTCATCGAGTCACAACTCCTACCTGAAACAGAAAGGAAAAGATTCTGGATTCTCCTCTTCCTCCCCTTACCAATCTCCTGCTTGCACCTCCCATTGGTGGGAGCTAGCAAGTGGTCCTAGGAAATATGTCTTCAGCGATCACTCCTCCCTCATTGTGTTAGCATGAAGAGTGAGCAGATCTGAGAGGACACAGAAAATGTGTGCGCCTGTCATACCCTTTACCTGACACAGTCACAGGTCTTCCACTCTCGTCTCACAGCTCTTTAAAAACAATCAGCTATAGAGCCGGGCTACAAGAGGGAGAGACAGAGGTGAGTAGAATGTGAGGAGGAAGCACGAAGGATTATGGGGACGACTGTGGGGGCTTTGATGATGAGTGCGTGTAGTAACAACACCTGAAGTACAAGAGCTTATGCCCCTAAAACACAAGTAAAAGTGTAAGCCTGTGTTACCTCAAAAAATTGAATTTAATTTAGAAAATTAAATCTAAATATGCACTGGGGAAAATCACGTTCTAAATAGTATATAGTCAACAATTTATTCCTTGTTAAAATTTCCTCACATGAACTAACCTTTCTATATAAACTACATGGTGCTTTCTACTTGGGTGTGGTTTCATTGCTTCTTTGTTTCCCGGAGAAAAAAAGGAATATGGAGTTATACCAGAAGAAGCTTGACGCATCAACCAACAAACTGTGGCGAT
Source organism: Galemys pyrenaicus (assembly GCA_019455555.1). NCBI lineage: Eukaryota > Metazoa > Chordata > Mammalia > Eulipotyphla > Talpidae > Galemys > Galemys pyrenaicus. The sequence continues at coordinate 4,125,515 of JAGFMF010011634.1, forward strand.
ATTTTTAGCATGGGGAGGGTTAGGGTTAGGGTTAGGAGTCACACACGCTCCTAGTTGGTTTTTCATTTTGCGTGGGTGGCATTGGTCAAGAAATGCCTTCTTTGTGCTTCAGGGCTGACCAGACAGTGAGATGATAGTAATTGTAATCACGCCCTTTTAAAAGAATCTGCTACAGAAACATAGATATTTCGAAAGAACAAGTCAATACTAAAGAAGTAATTTTTTTTTTAATTTTAGAGGGATACAGTTTCTGAATCTTTAAGACCATTTTTTAAAGTTAGGTTGGGAAACAGGTGAATTTTCGATTGTTTCTTAGAACAAAGAAGATTGAAGTCTTTAAAGGAAAAAAAAGCACACAAAAACAATCATGTCGTCTCAGATCTATTGTACACTTACTTTGGCTCCTTATTTTTAAAGTACATCATTTGTGATGTTTATTTTTCTATGATTTGTTTGGCGATTGCAAAACAAGGTACAATAAAGTCAAAATCAGGTACAATAAAGGCAAAGTAATGTATTGCCATCCTGTCTCTACAGGAAATCTGTTCCTTTTCTCCTCCACTAAGTTTTTTTGACATATTTTTAGATGTAATCTCACCCACAGGAATCCCCTGGAGCTAAAAGCCGAAGTGATATATGACATTTGCAGCTGGTTTATTGAACATGATTACCAGACCCACTCTCAGAAGCTTTTGACAACACAAGTCAATTGTAATGAATTCAACCCCTACTATTATAAAGGAGGAGAGCTGGAAAACCACAACCAGGTTGCCTCCTAACACACACACACACACACACACACCTCTCATTTCCTGGCGGTTCCTTTCAAAATAACTTTGAAGTCTCAAGGCAGCAAGAATCATTGTCTGCCTTACAGTGACCGAGGGGGAGAGGATTGGGAATTGGTGTCATTGTTTCTTTACAAACAGTTCAGAAAAGCAGCATTAGCTATGATGGTTGAATTGGCAGGGGCCCCACCCATCTCCTTACTCTCTGAAGGCTGTGTGTCCCTTGCACTGAAGGCTACTGTGACAAAGCACCTGGGGCAGAAGATCTACTCAATTAGTTCAAATTTTCTGCATCCCTTGTGGATTGGAGTTCATGATAACCTCATAACAAAGGTTATCACCATATTTATACGTGAGACCCAGCTCATGTAACCTTGGAAAGACAAGCTTTTTTCCCCCTTATCTCTAAAATGGGGATAAAGTGCAAATGTCCCAAGAGAACCAAAAGAAACAAGCCTGAAAAGTATCGAGCATAAAGCACAGTGGCTCTTTATTCAATGCAATACTATTCAGCTCTTACAAAAAGTAAATCTTGCCATTTATGACAACATGGATGGAACTTTAGGTGAGTATGTGGAGTATCATAAATCAGAGCGTGAACGACAATTACTGCATGGTTTTACTCATTTGTGGAATATTTAAACAGAGGGAAAAAATGAACAGAACAATAAAAATAAAATAAATATAAAAATAACGGTTGTCACTTGATGGCTCCCAAGCTCACCTTCTTAATAAGGCAACTCCCCACTGAATCCTGCCAGTAATTCAGAACCTCTAAAATTAACCTCAACCCCAATTTCCTTTGATTTTTCTCTAGATACGATTTCTCTAGCACCCACTTTTGTCATCTGCAGTCTGCTCTCTAGGGGATGCCCCATTTCCTCTATTTCAAATCCTCATCAAAAGTCCCAAAGGAGGACCTTCCTGGTGGTGCAGTGGGTTAAGCACCGCACTATGAAGCAAACCACAGCCACTGCGGCATGAGTTCAGTTCCTGCTGCCGGACCCACATGGCGTAGCAGACCTCTCCTGCCTCACCTGCTGCTGCCCTTGGCAGTGTGTGTCAGTCTGCCTGTTCTGCAACCCACTCTGTCTGGTGAATCCTCTCACCTCCCGCGACTCTGACCTGTACTCCATACATTTATTATGCATGCATAAACAAGTAAATCTTTTTTTAAAAAAAGATCCATTGTCCCCTTCCTGATCCTTAAAGTTTCACTGGCTCCAAACTCCGAGGATGGAGCATTTGTAACCCAGGCTGTTCTGGCAGGTGACGGGTGCAGGGGATACTTGAGGATGAGGATTCTTCTATAACAGAGGATTTTCAGAAAAAGTCCTCACAGCACTATCAGCCCTCATTTCCATTTGAGTGTGTGACCATTGAAACCGAAGGCTCTCTGCTTCCGGCAACCAGGCAATCCGGATTTGGCCATCCATTATGTTGATTTTCTGATCTTTGGTTTCCTTGTTTGTGAAGTAAGGAAACTAGACTATAGTCTCTTCCTACTTTAAAATGATATGCCTGAAGGTTAAAAATTATGGATTGTCTATAAATCAAAATGATTTCATGTTTTAAATATCAGTCTGTAATATACCTAGGTGGCTTTGTTCTTTTATTAATCCCATGTCTACCCATTTCAATTATGGAAAAGACATGCTACCATTGAATGTATAATTTCATTACGCTTTTTTAGAAACATATTTCTCCTGCATAGTCAGAGCACGCAGTCCCCAGCCTGAATGCTTGGTTTTCAGAGCACATACTCTCCTCCCTTCATAATCTTATAAAGCAGTGCGCTCTAACACAGAAGAGCACAGCTATTCTGAGGTGCAACTAACATCTTAAAGCAAGACAGTTCGTTTCCTTTGTAAATGAGTCTGTTTGTGTGGAATCAGAGTCGATTAAAGCAGAAAAGTATGAAGATTGATGAAAGAGTATGCTAGATTATTGGTTTGCTAAGTGCGGTCAAAAATCAGTCTATACTTCGAAATGCCCTTCAAGCAATAGGTTTATAAGCACCTGCCAGCAGGCACAACTAGGTTAAATTTTATCTCCTATCAAAGATATATAACCAAAAATCTTTCAATAAGAGCTGACACACACTCTTCTGTCAGTAATGCTAAAACATATATATTTGACATTCAGATCAAATAAGACCCTTGGTTGCCTAAGAAGAGTCTTAGCATGCAGAGAAGGAAAATATGCATAAAAATTATGCTTATTTTTTTGTTTGGAGCAGTGAGATCACATGGATCTCAGATGAGATTACGAATTCAGACTTGCATTGCTAACTTTGTGTCTGTTTCCTTACACTGTCTTAACTTGAAGGGAACATCTCCTGCTCCAAGGAAAAGAGACTTGTAGCAAGAGAATACAAAAGCTTGATTCACAGACAGCCTTCACTTACTTCCGGGAAACCTCTGATCTTCTTTATAATTCTCTTGAGCTACTTAACGATATGAAAAACCACTGTAAGAACTGAAAGTGGATGCAGAGCAACAAAAAGAGTTACTTCAGGATGGGCTTTTCTTTTGGTGTGTCTTCCTTCATGTGCATTATTACTGCCAATGCAGTTTTCAGATGTAAGCAAGACCTTTATAAGCTTGTAGCGGCCAGAAAGGGGCACAGGGGCAAGGTTCGGGATGGTTCTTAGCAGACGGGTCAAGAAAAGGGGTCTTGGAGCCCTCGGTGGCTTTTATGCTTTTATTGATCTCTACATCAGAGGTGGCATCAGGTACTTGGCAGGCATGTGTGCCTGGGGGCCGGGAGGCTGCAGACCCCCAGCCCCCCGCGCATCTCAGCTGCCATGCTGCTGCTGCTCGCATGGGTCAGTACTGTTGGTCGGTCCTCATGACGCTGCCCATTTAAGCCCGTGTCCAACTCAGGTGCGCCCACTTGCGCATGCCCACCCTGGAATGCTCGCAGCACCGCAGGTGTCCATCATTACGGTGGTGGGAGGGTGGAAAGACCTGATTTCTCTAATCCTACAAAGCTTAAAATATTAAATGTAAGGGAGAAAATAAGATCAAGTTGCTGCTTCAAAAAATCTTTATTATATATTGCAATTTTAGGTTTCCTGGACCAGCGATCTGGAATTCTCAAATTTCAGATACATTCAGTGCTTGACAGTTTCTTTCGGGGCTTTTTTTTTTTTTTTTTAATCTACTCATATATGTCCTGAAATAGACTTTTGAATGTAAAACATTGCATAAAAGTAACCAAACCATAAAGAGTCAACCCCATCCACTCATGTCAAGAGCTACAGCTTCTCTTACTTATAAAATTAAGTCAGATTCTCAGCTGGATCTATTTGACCTGCATTACCTGAGGACGATGCTAGAATGTGTTCATTAACTTACTCTTTCAAGAATTTAATTCTCTGAAAAGGATTCTACATCACATGTTCCAAGGACACAGAAAGAAAATATGTTCATGAATAAATAATAGCAAGGCCTCAGATGCACTTACAATACCTAAAGGGAAAATAAACCCTAGTGTCCACCAAAATGTGGTTAAAGACTTACACGTGAGTAGATTCAGCCTTAAATTGGAAGAAGACATTATCCTATGAATGAACTTTGAGGACATTATGTTAAGTGAAACAGATATTAAAAAAAAAACAAATACTGGGGCCTCCCTGGTGGCACAAGGGGTAAAGGCGCAGTACCATGAAGCTATCAATCTGTTCAATCCCCGGCCAGGGAGGGGACCCACATGGTGCAGCAGACCTCTCCCGTCTCACCTGTTGCTCCCCTCAGCAGTGTATTTCAGTGGATCCACTTGATCTGTTCCCCACTCTGTCTCTGGTGAATCCTCTCACCCTCTGCCTCTGACCTGTACCCCAGCTCTTGTAGGCATAAATAACTAAATCTTCAAAAGAAAAAAAGACAAATATTGGATGACTTGCAGGTATCCAAAGTGGTCAGGTTCATGGGTAAAGCAGATGGTAGTTGCTAGCAGCTGGAGTTGGGAGGGAGCAACAAGGTAGAAAGAACAAAGCTCACCGTTGCCTGCCATAGGAATTTTTAAAAATGTATTGTTAGCACGTATATTTAAGCACTCTTCCCAGAGGGACGTGATAAAACACCACGGTTCCTTTGGCGTTGCTCCTAAAAAGATCTGTATGGAAGGATTATAGCAAATGATTGCTGTGGTTTTTGGTGTCCCTCAGTTCATATTTATTATTTTATGATGACCAGGAGGCCAGATTTAAAACAGACACGAGGATTTGGGGGCCTTGGCGTAGTTTCTTTCTGGAGAAAGAGCTTGGGCTTATTTCTCCAGCATAGACTTAAATACTCTATGACATCAATCACTTGATCTTCCATTATCACTGTAATTTATTGTTCTTAACGTCAGGAGAGAGTCATTGGGCTTTTCAGAGTGATGAATGGAAGCTTCCAGTCCTTTGACCTACTTTGAAATTTTGGTTCCTTCTAGGCTGTCAAATCAAAAACCGCAAATCGAATTTTAAAAAAATGACTAAGCCAAGCATAGTTTTTCTGCTTTGCTCCATCAAAACCTTCAACTCTACATCCATCAAAAACTTCACCTCCACATCTCCCTTGAAGATGTCTGTGTCCTGGCCCAGCACATCTGTGTTGCGTTCCAAGGCTAAGGAACATAAGGTTCGAGATGGAATGAGGTTGCTAACCAGCTAATTTTGAGATGGGGAGCTCATCCTGAATTACCTGCGTGGATAATCCCACAGGTCCCTCGAATCAAAGCCAGAGGTGTGCCTGCTTGATAAGGCTTGGCCTGACCGTGGCTGTGAAGATGGAGATGGAGGCGCGGCAGGGAGTGTGGGCGGCCCCAGGAAGCTGGAAAGAGCAAGGATGCCCCTTAGAGCCTCCAGCACCTTGTGTTTTGCCCATGGAGACCCACTTTGGGCTTTCTGGCCTCCGAGAATGTGAAGGAATAAATCTAACTGTGTTAAACCGCTAAGTTGGTGGTAATTTAATATACAACAACAGAAAACAAAATTTGCTGACAAATTTTTTGAGCATTTATTCTGGACTCCAGGAGGCAGGGCCCCAGGGGGGTCAGCATAGACTGTGAGGCAGCTTTGTGGGTGTGACCTCGAAAAAAAGGCTGTAGGGCCTGAGAAGAGCTAGGAGCCTCAGCGACGCCATTTAGGTCAGGTGGAGTCTGGAAACGTCTTCTCCCAGCCTTTCACCTTCCTCGTGCTTCCAGTTGTTTTTCTTTTTCAGGAAACTGGCCTTTTCTTCATAGGGATTTGTTCCACGGAAATACTTGTCTTTACAAAAGTAAATGAAGTCAAAAATATGGGATTCGGGCCCTCCCTGGTGGTGCAGTGGGTTAAGCAACTATGAGGCAAACCACAGCCACTGCAGCACGAGTTCGATCCCTGCTGTCAGCTGGGGAGGGGACCCACATGGCGCAGCAGACCTCTCCTGCCTGGCCCGCTGCTCCCCTCAGCAGTGTGTTTCATTTCATCTGCCTGTTCTAACCCCCTGCTCTGTCTGGTGGAGTCTCTCACCTCCCCATACCTCTGGCCTGTACCCCAGTGCTTGTATGTAAAAATAAATAAATCTTAAAAAAAAAATGGGATTCAAGGAATTGGCTTCGGTCTTTTGTTGTTGAGCGTCTCTTAAATGAATACAAAATTGATTTTGTGCTGCCCAGTGGCATGTTATTTTACTTTGAAGAAGCCGATGATGTTCTACAGACTTTTACTCATCCTTCCCTGCCTTTTTGCTCCCCAAGAATGTGAGATGTACCCCCTTTGAGTGCTCACAGGTCCCCCAGTACCGAGGGGTGTTCTATTGCTTGACCAAGGAAAATGGTTGTGGAAAGTGCAGGAAAGATGGTGGATTCAGCAGGCTGTTCCCAAGCAGGGTCTCAGGAGACATAAAACATGGCACCTGAGAAAGGGGAAGACCCACCTTGTGCTCCTCAGGCAACAGTCAGAGCTTTCCAGAATGGTTCATTTTTGTCTTGTACAGACCTGGCTCAAAATGTCTTTCCTTATGTTTGTGTTTGAAACTTCAAGTTTTGGATTGGCTGGTTCATCTTTTTTTCTTTCTCTGTCTTTTCTGGGCTTGAATTAAAAGCTAGAAATCTTCCAAGAAATGTGCTCAGGCAGCATAAGGGGGCAGGGAGAGCAGCTGTCTAGCATCAGACTTCCCTAGCGTCGCGGGGCCCTGCCCCTTGCCACAGAGAAACCCAAGATCAGCCCCTCTCAGGACTTCCATCTCCATTTCTTTCTCTGTAGAGTGGAGATGGTGATAAAAACACCCACCGTGCTAAGTTATTGTATTTGTTTTGTGAGTAACAAAATAGAAAAACCCACGACCTGTAGGAGGTCCAGCTGGAGCAAGTGTGGCAGGTGAGCGGGCAGTGGAAGGCCGCCTTCTCGTGCCCTGTTCTGACCCACTAGCCGTGTGACCCGTAGCCTCTCAGAGACTCAACTCCCTATCTCCAAAGAAGAAACAAATAGCACCCACCTCCTGGGCTTATCGTGAGGCTAAGTAGGCCATGTTGGTGAAACCATGAACCCTGTATAACATTAGTTGAAAAAGAATTTGACTATGTAACAGAAGAATGGCACGCGCACATACACACGCACACACGCACACACGCACACACGCACACACGCAGATGTTACAGAACCTTTTTACCCAAGGTTAAATTTTTCTGTAAGTATCACATCTACTGTCACTATCACTTATCTGACTAGGACCAGATTTCTAAATCTTGTTTTGAAAATGTCTTAGCAATATAGAGAAGTGCTCCAAAGTTTCAATCTTACACAAATGTTTATGAACCAATTTTAGGCACCATGTAAAAAGACATAAATCTCTCTCTCTGCTGGAGGACGCTAGTCTTCCTAAATGAGTCTTCCCTCACGTCCAGTCGAAATCTGTAAAGGTGTCTTTCATTTTGTGATGAAATTGCCAGAACCCAGATTTGATCTCCTGTTGTTCTGAATTGGAGTTATGCTTTTGCATTTTGGCTTAATATGAAGTGAAGCCCAAGGATTGAGCAATGATCTTACTTCATTTTTCTCACCTTTCTGCTGGAAAAATAATAGGAAATCAAGTGTATCCCAGTAGAGCATCTTGGTACCGATGAAGGTGCCCCTCGTCTCATGAAGAGGCAGGTGGGGGCTCGCTGCAAGTGACTCAGTGACCACTGTTGAAAAAAGAAGGCAGAGGCTGACACCCCCACAGGCCAGTGTCGTGTCCTTATCACTTGGGCACGTACCACCGCCAAGATGTCTAAGGGGGTGACCTCGGACAACCGCCCGCTTCATCATGTATATCAAGAATGTGCCCAGTCCCATCTGCTTTGTTTTAAATCAAATCAACCCTGGGGAAAATGCTCAATGAGCTTTGAAATAGCTGGCATGAAGAATTGCTAGCCAGTTACCAGCCAGGTAACCTCCCTTTGTGTGTGTTTGGGAAGACTGAGTCTATGTGTAGTCTCAGTATCTACTTTCAGAGAAGAGAGAGAAAAGGGACCTCTGCTTAAGCAATAAAGAGCACTGTTCAGGTGGATCAGAACCTGATGCAGATGACATCCTGGTCATCTCTCGTATGACTGAAGAAACTCAGCCCAGCCTTTCACTGGAACACGGAACCTACCTGTGCCCTCTCTGCATGTCTTACCCCAGTGGCCAGGCTAAGCACAGAAAACAGTCACAGGACGCAGAAAGATTTTCAAGGAAGTCAGAAATTAAAGACGAGGGTACTGGGGAGGGGAATACAGGTACGTGAAAGATAAGGACAAAGTCTAAGAAAGTGGGGGACAAGTTGCCTCATCAACTAGGCTGAACCTGAGCCCTCAATCCCTTTCAAATTTCAGCACCTTCCTAAAACAAATACACCTGTGAAGGTAGAGCTGCTCAATTGCTTTGAAGTCCAATTTCACAGCCCACAGAACCTACTATTTCTCTCCTGTGAACTTCGGCTTTATTAACACTAAAGGTATGAAGACCTTGCTGCCGAAATGTTTGAAAGGGGGAATTCAAGGAAATGAGGTCAAAGAGATTAGGATTGATGGTGCGGGCTCTGGTTGGTTGGTTTTATTAAGTAAGATGGGAAACTCTTAGACAGTTCTGAGCAAACAACTCTTAGAACTTGCTTTGCATTTTGACAGGTCTAGAATAAACACTTACCGTCCTTTCTAACTTGCCTATTCCTGCTAGTGAACATAAAAGAGAAGACAATGTGTGTGAACTTAGACCAACAAGGAAAAGCTCTTGGTGAGAGGTACTCACCCCTGCACGATAGCAAGGACTGTAGGGGGCGCTCCTCATTAAATCAATGCTAGAGATGCTCCTTAGCTCTAGAAAGAAGTGCTAGGGAGAGCTGTGTGAACTTTGGTCCATGAACAGTGCAGTCATCCAACTTCAGAAAAAAATGAGTGTGCCGTGTTGTAAACAGCAAATATATTCCCAAGAGAATAAGATTCTCAGTTCTCAAATCTCCACCTGGTTGCTAGAATTATGGCATCTCAGGGAGGAGCTACTCTCTCTAAAGCCCAGGTGATGACACCTTTACCAACAGCTCCTGCAGACAGTTCTTGATGTTTCTCACTCAGTCTTTCTGCAGCATCCGAGACTCCAGTTCTCCATTCTTGAGCTTCTTCTCCTTTGTCCTTCTTTGTTCTTCGGGACACCACCTGTTCCCAAACTCTCCTGTCTCAAGCTCTTTTCCTTCTCACTACACTTCATGGCCCCTCTTTTCCTACACTTTGCTCAGTTTTCCAGAGTGAACCTCAGCCCTGGTTTTCTCTCCTCTGAGCAAGCTCATTCTGCCCAGTGGCTCCACCTACCATTAGTATTTGAATGTTTACTTCCTCAAACCCAGCATCTTCAGAAGATCATTATATTTATTATGTTCCTTATTACCTTTTCCTCAAACTTGTTAACTCTTACAGATCCTTCCAAATGTATGTGTTATCCACAAAGTGCCTTCCCCAGACCTTGTGCCCTATTCTCTAAAATTGACCCAGAGTTCAGACTACGAAAGCTTTCGCTCTGCTTGCCTCTGCTGTGGTGGGTACCACACCGAGAGGTAACTAAAAAACACTCAATTTCAAAAACCGTGTGATGGGGCTGTAGAATTCACCAGAGGCTCAAAGGAGACAGTTTTTCATTAACATTCATTATTATGAATGTTAGTCAAGAAAGAAATGTATTGTTCTGCTTAATAAAGTAAAAGGGCAACTTCCTGAGGCACAAATTTTGTTTTGTTTTCTGTTTTTCCTCAGTACCTTGTGAAGAATGTGGGGGAAAGCCAGGAGTTTGGGGTCCCAGGACTGGTAAAGTGTGAAACAAAAGAGAAGTAATTAAATTGAGGTTCAAGCCACCAATATGGTGGTAGGCCGGGTCCAAGTAGAGAGATGGGCAAGAGGGAACTCCCTGTGTGAGGCCGGCCGGGGTGTAATGCTGTTTCTAGTCTGTATATAATTCCTCCCTGGTCACCACAAACTTTAAGTAAAAAGAGTTCCTACACAGTGACCTTGTGCTCAAGGGCCTTAGGGAAAAGTGGGCTCCATCCGTGGATTCCATGGAGGGCACTGAACAGTAACCACAAGGACACCTAGAAAAGAGATGACCGAGGAGTGCTCCAGCACAGAATGTGGAAGAAGATGGGCTCTCAGCAGCCCTCTGAAACAGTAAAGAGGCCATTGGTTTGTGTGTTGTGATAAAGGGTGAGCCTTCAGGGCACCATCTCCCCACTGTTCCCCTGCTTCTGGGGCGGGAATCACACCCTTATCTCTGCACTTATGGTCTCGCATGTAGGGCTTATCATAGAACAGTCACTGAGCGCTGTTTGGATAAATGCTTGGTTCTGTTTCTGGCGAGAGAGTCAGATGAGAAGGGAACTACCAAGGGTGACGGCAATCACCGGCCGTGACTGCTTAGCTTAAGGTTACTAAGGACTGGCTCGGGGCGGAGTTGCTCCAACTTTAATAAACCTGAGAATCACACAAGCATCTCCCATGAAGCCCTCACATCCCCATTCTTTATCATCCCCACTGTAACCATAAGGAAAAGAAATCTCGAAGACATTGACTGGCACAGCCAAGGTCACGCAGCCAATTAGTGTCAGAGCCCCGAGATGAGCCCAGACAGTCTGGCTCCAGAGCGCAAAAACAAGGAGAGCAAAGTGTCTCGGATGCCAGAGGATGACAATGTTTCCAGAAAAGGGTCGTTGTCAGCACTGCCAAGTGCTGCTGAAAGGTCAAATCGTTAAATAAAAACTCCTAAGTGTTCACTGGACAGAGCAAAAAATGAGTCATTGGTGACCCTGGTTTCTGTTGAAGGAGAAAGAATGAAGTACTGAGAAACTGCCGCTTTAGTGCCTCTCCTCAGGAACTCCAGGAAGGACCCCCGGCTGGAGCGAAGGATTGTCAACAAAGGCAAAGGGAGAAAGAAGCCCACGGGAACCATGCGGAAGCCAGTGCTATTTGGGGGAGCGTGAATGGAGACAGAGCAGTGGACAACTGTAGCTTCCACGGCAGCACAAGCTTGCACTGAGGAACCAGCAAGTACCGTAAAGGACACAGGGAAACAATTGGAACATTCACTTCAATTGTCTCCCTGCACCCAATCCAATCATTGGAAATGATGTGCTTACAATGATGCTATTTACCATTTACTTCTGCAAACAGATTTAATCTAGCACCTTTGAAAACATACCTTCATCCACATAAAGGTAGATATAAGTTGTGACGCTCATCTTGTGAAAGAAAAATATTCTAATCCTCTTACTGTGTTGTTTTATCATTCATCTCTAGGGAAAAAAACTGTATCACGTAAAAATAATTTATAGCTCTTACTCTAATATTAGTTCAATTGAATATAAACCGTTGAAAAAATGTCTTCATTAAAATGTGTGGATGCTAAAACACTGAATTTGTTCGGCAGAGATAGATTTATGTGATGTAATGCTATGCAAATGTAAATGTTTTCATAACAAAAAATAGAGAAAAATATGAGACTTTATAGTCACGGTTGAACATTAGAATCATCTGGGAAATTTAAAAAAACAAATGATGCCAACACCCCTACCCAGGAGCAGTGGTTCGCTAGCCTGGCGCGAAGCAGTCACTGGAACTGCAAAATGCACCGCCCCCCAGGAAACTCTAACTGGTGGCCAATATTGAGAGACTTCGCTTTGCATTAAGTTTATGTTTTCTTCTGAGTTTTCTTTGGAGTGATGACATAATAAAGTTTCCTTTTGTCTTTATTATTAGTTCTCAGCATAGAATCAATCTTCAACACAGGATCAATAAAGAAATAACCTGAAAACACTGGAGAACAGAAGTGCTGTGGAAGCAGGAAAGCCACGACCCCAAAACCCAAAATGAGGACAAAAGACAACCTCTGTGGGGCGGGGAGAAGGAGTACAGTCCTCACCGCTGGGGCAGTGCTCTGGGGCCAGCGAGCAGGATGTTGGAAAGCTGCAGTCACGTAGCAGAAGTTAGCAGCCGGCTTAGCTTCTGACCGTGGAGACCGTCAGGAAGCGTCAGGGTGGAAGGCTGCACCGACCTGGCCGTCATCAGCGCGGCCTTCGTGATACTCTCCATTGCTGCTGGGACCTCGGCCAGTCTCATCAGCTCCCCAGAGGGGCCCCGTTCAAGGTCAAGGCGCAGGCTCAGGAGGAGCAGCTGCCAGGAGGGCCCAGGGGGTGGCCTTGCCGCCCTTCACAGGTGGGCGCTCCTGGAGGTGCTGTCCTGGGACGGTGCCTGAGGGCGAGCCTGGTGGCAGGCAGGCCCCCCACGGGGGGCCCCCTAGTGTCAGTGGCTCCTGCGGTGGCTGCAGTCCTGGGAAGCCTATAAACTGGCCAGGGAGGAGCGCGGATGCAAAATACAGCACATCTCCTGCAGGCGGCAACTCAGCCATTTCCAAGCTAACAAGCTCATCTCCTTGCTAAAAGCCATGGGATTCATTCACACGTGCTTCTCGGGGCTAAAGATATTTCTCTCTCATTTCCATGGGATTTGCAGTAAAGACACTCATAAAACGTCCCTACGTAATATGCCAAACCCTCAGCTTCTTCAGGAGATGGGAACTTCGTTCAAGGAGATGCTTTCCAACCGAAACTCGACAGCTACGATTTTCATAGTGATGTTGAGATAAATATTTTAGTTCTCCCAAAATAGAAATAACAGTAATTAAACAGTCCTTATGTCTATCTTTTACAATTCCACAGTGAACAACTTCTTTTCAAGAAGTCAACTGAGGGCCTCCCTGGTGGCACAGTGGGCTAAGCAACGCACTGTGAAGCAAACAGCAGCCACTGCAGCACGAGTTCGACCCCTGCTGCCGGCCGGGGGCAGGGGGGGGAACCCACATGGCACAGCAGACTCTCCTGCTGTGCCCGCTGCTCCCCTCAGCAGTGTACTTCAGTTGATCTGCCTGTTCTGCTCCCCGCTCTCTGTGGTGAATCCTCTCACCACCCCCCCACACCTCTGGCCTGTACCCCAGTGCTTGTATGCATAAATAAATAAACCTTTAAAAAAAAAAAAAAGAAGTCAACTGAAACATGCTGAAGATGAGCTAGGAGGTATTTTCCTTCCTCTTACAGCTGAGTCTGAGATTCACTTTGAGATAGTGGTAATTCCAAGGCTTCTTTTTTTTTTTTTTTTTTGCAGGTAAAGGTTATAATTCTGAAAATAAGAAAGGGTAATGCATCAGCTTGTCATTATGAAGTTACATTTTTAATTTATTTTAATGACTCAAGGAATGGAGCTTTGTTAACATAATTAAAAGGATAATATTAATTGACTACCTCCGCGAATACAGCCTCACAACTAACAGCCATCTACAGAAGAGAAGTCCCATCAGGCTCTGAATGGCTGTGAATGAGTCCTGGCATTAACATACAAACTGCTGAGTGTTTCCAGTTCCCACCACACAGCCAGCATTCTTGTCCGTGTCAAGTCCAAATCACTGGATCATTTTCTGACAGATGAATTTCTGCAAGAAGAAAGAGAATGGAAAAGAGCACAGTATCACACACAAGCTAAAATCCACACTAAGAACAAACCTTCCCGATATACAGGGCAAAAAAAACTTTCTCCAACACTGTGAAGTTAGAAGCCTTTCATTTTAAAATTATAACATTTTCTTAAATAACATACAAGACTTCTGCTCTATTTAATGATTTTTTTACTTTGTAATATAAAAATACTATGTAGTAGCTTGATTTTCTGCAATAAATGGCTTTTAATCATCTTTTTATATTGCACTCTAAAGTGATAGAGACTTAAGCTTTTAATATAAATCAGTCATTTAGCTGCATAGAGAAAGTTAATGCTTTATGTCACGAGGACAGTTTGGTTATTAGCAACAACTCGGCAATACTTTTTTCCAGAAAAGTAAGCAAGTGCTAGTGATTATCACGTACAGAGGGAAAAGAATTAGAAATATATGGTAAAAGAGCTTTATTTCCAAAGAGATCACATCTGATAGACTTCTTAAGTCTATTACACTTAGGAATGTCTCTTAGGAAAATATTAAGGTAAACTGTCTTGTTTCTGTTTTCAAAGAAGACATAATTTATACTGAACCACCTTTTCCTTTTTTATTTTTTATTGAATATTACTGTGTTTATCATGCTGTGGTTAGGTTTTGAAATCTCTTAATAAAGAGGCATATTGATTAAATTAAATTTTCCCTGTTTTTGAAAGTTAGTCTATAAGTGTGCTATTGAAGAAAGAAATGACTTGGGTTTGCATTACTTGAATATTTGAAAACTGACAATAATAAAAGAAGACCAATTAGCTTTTTCTAAACAGAGTTTCACTGCTTTGTTTTTATTTCTTGTTTTTTAAAAAGAAGGCACTAGTTATATTGAACCACCTTTTTCTTTTCTATTTTCTGTTGAGTATATCTGTGGTTACAGTGCTATGTCTAAACAGAATTTGACACTAAAATTTTCATTTCTGGGTCTGAATTTGCAAGTGATGAAAGATTTCTACTATTTTGATGAAGGGAAAAAATGATAATTACCACAAAAAACAAGCTTTTGTGTTTGAGACATTCAAATTTTAACATGTTAGTAGGTTTGTCTTTTGAAAACTGTTCCCTCTTCTTTCATAAGCTCAATGCACTTACCTCATTATTAATGTCATAAAACAGCAGGGTTAAAATATCATTATATGTGTGTACAGTATGAATCCTATAGCTTTCTAATTATGGGGAGAAAAGTTCTCTGAAATTCCTTTTAATTCCTAAAGCAGTCAATGTTTTGCCTACATCTACCCCTGAATGGTGTTATGAATACCATTAATTACTTTCATAAAACACCGATTAGATGTTTAAAAGTTAATAATGGATATAAATTATGGTCCTGGGTAATTATGACATGTCAGTGTAGCTTCATCAATTATAACAAAGGGGCCACTGTGACGGGGTGTTGATAGTTGGGGGGGGCAGAGGGAATATGGACAATCCCGGCACCTCCCTCTCAATTTTGCTATGAAAATAAATTTGCTCTAATAAATTTAAGTCTAATTTACAAATTAAAATATGTCATATGTATATATGAGCTAGTCATTGAGGGGTAAGAAAAAGTTGATTTGAATTGTGGGTGTTCCCATTATTAAATCTCAAAACTCCTGATAAAGAAACATTCAAAAATACATTGGAATGCTATTGTAGCCACATAAATTAGCTTCTGCGACTTGGAAAAGAACCCCCAAAAGTGGGGACAGGAGGCAAGAGTGTATACTTGTCACCATCGCGGTGGTGACGTACTGCCACTTACGTGTGAGTACGGACAGAGTGAAATTTTTATTGTCACTGAAATGATCTGAAGTAGTTTGCTCTGTGCCTGCACTGGAAAGCTATAAATGGTTGGGATCTGCATAAAGGAGTCTCTTACTGTACCACATGTGGGGGTCTTTGTGCACCTAGGTCAGCTTCCTTGACGAGCAGTACTTGAAGTCTGGAGCACACGGTTAGAAAAGGGGCGGGTCTGGGGATGCAGCGTGCTGGTGGTGCAGTGGGCGGCACACCACTGGAGAAGTGTGGGCCAGCAGCGCTCCACAGGTAGCGCTCCACAGGTGCCTCAGCACGTGGGCTGGCACCGTCGACTTAGGTCCTAAAGGAGCCCAGAGGGACTAGAGGAAAGAAACTCCTCTGGCGCTGCGATGAAGAATCCTGGACTAGGGATTCTGGCCGCCTCCGCAGAGATGACGAAACTCCTCTTCGGTGACTGGAGATGCCCTCGGCGGCCACTTGGTACCCGTGCCGAGAGCTCCTTCCCTCGGGCTGGCCTCCGCCAGGGTCGGACGTCTGGACGCACGTGCCACAGGCTGCGCCGTTCCTGTGAGAGCCTGACAAAGAAGCACTTTCACTTTCCAATGCCAAACAAGAAAGCTACACTTCTAAAAAGATAAATGGGAAAAGAAAGCATCACCTATTTTTCAGTTCTTTTCCTACTCTTGTCTCTTACTCGGCAACATTGGAAGAAATTGAAGATGCCCTAGTTCAGCTCAATTCAAACTACCGATAGTGAAGAGCCTGTTCTTCCCAATGTGCTGTGAACATATTTTTTAAAAATGTAAAAATTATTGCAAAATCCCTACCTGAGTCATCTCAGCTTCTACTTTCCCGCTGCAGAATGCTGACCAGACGGACAGATCAGTACCAGTTTTATCTCAAAGGGCAGCCCCTGCTAACATTCCATTTTCCCTAATCCGGTTCCTGCAAATATTACTTTGAACCATTATTTCAAAAGTTTTCTCTTTTTGCCCTACAAACTTGCCCCCTTGCTTCTCATCATTCTGACCCTTTGTTAAATGGATCCGTGTTCACTGAATATAAGCTGAGTGAACAGCGCTTAACTCCACTTATCTCTATCAGGCTATAAAATATATAATTGATTTTTAAAGTCAAAAGCTGAATAAATAGAAACTGTTATCGGACCACGGAAGATGACCCAGACCCACTGTTCGCATCGGTTAATTTCTCTGTTCAGCTACATCAGACCACAGCATTCGGTAGTTATTGCATCCAAATGCACATCAACTCACAAATGAGCAACTATTCATACCTGAACAACTAACTGTACGCGGCCCCTAGGCCTGAGTTCGAAAATAAAATGAGCAGGTAAGCAAGACTGTGAGAGACAGGGTAGGTGTCTGAGAATGCAACTGTTTAATGTAGAGACACCATCACCAGATACCATGTCTCAGACATGTTTATAAGAAAACAACTTTTTGCATCAGAGTTTTGAAATTACATTTTCAAAAGTGGCCTTCTGACAGTTATTCTCAGTTGCTTATCTACTTGACCATGTCCAAAACAAAAAATAGAATTATACCCTTTAGGAGACTAGACATTCTATATTAAAGGTCATCATAAAATTGCCCTCCACAGCTTTCCATAAGATTCCCAGTAGCTTGTTTGCATCTACCTGAATCACACATGAGTGAGGAGGGCTCTTCTTCCCCATTGGTTGTGAGGTTGGACTTTATTCTCTCTTTTGGGGTTCCATTTATTGAGGACACTTCCAGTTGCTTTCTCATTTAGAGAAACCATAGCAACCTTTGCATTTTCCACCAGTGTTTTCATTTCTTCAGCCTACAAATTGCAGTTCTTTTCCAGAGCTCATGAAAGTCTTAGCTCTCTTGGATGCCTTAGATCTCAAGGTCAGACATTTGCCCCACTGGCTGAACAGGAGATGAGGGGATTGTCTCCACGCAGAGAGTCTGACCTGAATTTGCCTCTCATAGGTGGGCAATTTGGGTCTCTTCTCCCCGGCTTTGCTTCCTCCTGTGCTTTCCATTTTTCTAGGAACAACTTCCTGTGGCTTGAGCTATTAAACACCAGATGGGCTTGGGACTCTGTGCGTGGATCAAAAGAAGCATTCAATAGTATTTGCTGATGTAGCCCATTTGCAAGATTACTTTAGAAGTTTCAACTTCTCATACTGGTGGAGATGCTAACACTTTAGAAAAAAGGCTACTAGAAAAATTTAAAAAGAAAATCAGAGGCCCCCATCTAAATCCCATATTAAATTTAACATTTCAGTATTTAACAATGTCTTTAACCCAGGTGCTATGCTGTATGAAAGGAACCGTTTGCCACCCTCCCCCCACCCAAGAAATCGTTGGGGGAGAGAAGATGACCTGATTATCATCAGTTCTCCTTTAAATCCTATAGTTTTATGATTATGAAATAGTCACCACTTAAATTCAGCATCCATTATTACCTCTTTCACTCTAATCATGAATAAACATATTTCAGGTTTTATCATGGAAAGTAGGACTGATTTTAATGTGCTACTTTGGGCCACACACACACACATATTGCTCCACATTGCATTGTTCTCTACAATTAGAGAACAATTCAACGTTCAAATTAAATACTACTTTCTCACTTGATTACTATCAAGTAATTTCTACCAATGAACTAAGTTTAAGCATAGGGAAAAATCATCCTCACGTCTCATGGCATTCAATGGCCGGAGATACAGCCAGTTCTCACAAACTGGAACCAGGGACTGAAATAAATGAAGTCATTTACTCCCTCTCGACAAACCTCAGTTCCCTCTGACCCTCCACATACACTAAATCTTCCCTCTGTTCCTCCTCCCTGCCTGTCCTTGCTCTTCTTGCTGTCTTTGTTCCGGTGTACACGTGACTGTCCCGCTGAAGACTCTCTGAAGAGTCTCTCTGAAAGTCTAAAATTCCAGAAGAAATGACGACAGGTCCATTGTTCCTAGGAAAGAGAAATCACGGACCTCCTCTGCACCACCTGGTCCAACCAGACCGGCCTGGGTGGGTGAACCCACAGGTGTCCATGGAGAAGGGCCTGTGCTGAGTTCAAAAGCGCCCTCTGAGTGACACAGACGCAAACCTGCCAGGACACGTGTCCTTTCCCTCCCTCTGCTTCCTAAGAGTCCACTTGTCCAAGCACTGAGTCTTGCCGTCCTCAGAAGCTGAGGAGTCGTGGGGAGAACTGCAGGCTGGGTGATGAGATGATAGGGGACGTTCAGCAGCGGGGAGCACCCAGGGGCTGAGCACTGCACCCTCACCCGCTGGCTGCCTGATCTCTCTCCCGGCACCAGCTACCAGTCAGGCACACAGCACCGGCACCTCCCCCTTGTTCTGTCTCAGACTTTCCTTGCAGACATATTACCTGTTGTTGAGCCACACCTGGTGTGGAACAAAGCAAACTGTCCTCTTCAGCAGAGACTATGCTGTCGTGTGTTTATCTAGCATATAAAAATTCATTTGGCCTAATCAGAGTCTGAGGTCGGAAGTGCTGACCAAACCTTGGTGGGCACCGTGCGTCCCAGATTCCAGAGGCCCTGTCGGCTGCCTGGCTTTGGATAGGAAAGTCGTTGGCTTCACTGCTGTTGTTTCACGTGTTTATTTCCTTGGGTCCAAAATGTCTTCACTGATAGATGAGGATGCTAATCATACCTACCTCAGGTGTTGCTGAAAATTTTTAGAACCGTTCTCAGGTATGGTAACCACTCAATAAATGTTTGCTATTATTATCTTTGGCACAAGTTAGGCAGTATGAACGGAAAAATCCACAAACTTGGCTACTTATAAGCAAGAATCAAAACATAAACAAATTTAATATTAAACTCAAAAGGCTAGAAAAAGAACCAAATAATTGAAGGAAAGTTTTCTAATTCCTGGAAGTAGAAATTCCAAGGGAGAAACAGAAAGGAAAATTAAAGCTCTCTAAGAACTGCTTTCTTGGGGGTGCAGTAGGGGAGAGCTAATAAATCAGACAACACTGTAGGTAATCTAATCAAAAAGGGGGGGGCACATAAAACAAAAGATTTAAAAGGACAAAATGCTCTAAACCACAGAAATGTAGAAAATTATTGAAAAATATTTTTCTCATTTCTAAGAAAATAAATGTGAAAGCCTGCATGTGTCACTACTTTTCCAGGAAAATCTCAATTTCTAAGAGAGGTAGAATAATCTAAATGCCAAATGACTATTAAAAACAAAGAAGACTGTAAAACAGTGACCATTCCCTCCAATAAAGTCCTATGACTAAATGCTATAGGGTCATTTTGTCAGATGTTTTAAAAAATTAAAATCCCTCTTGAACTTTATAGTTTTAAAAAGAACACTTCTTAGATGAATCTCACGAGGCTGGAATAACACTGATTCTAAAACCCATCGCTCACATGACAACTTACTGCTACCCCCTGAGGGGCGCTATCAGGCCCCAGCCTCCACCTGAGGCAGGAAGAGACAAGGACCCTGCCCTGCGTCTCAGAGCAGGCGAGGCCCAGCCGACACCCTGCTTTGGACTAGAGTCTCCAGACCTGGGAGACAACAGATGTCTGTGGTGTTAGTCATGCGGTCACGGGAGCGTTGTCACGGCAGCGCTAGGGAGCCGAGACAGGGAGTGACCGGCGCCTGAAGCTGTGGGACTGAATCCAGTCTGACATTCCCGCCAAATTACCAAAGATCTGATAGTTAAGCGAGTATCTGGAGAATGAGTAGGAATCTGCTCAGACAGGAAATGGAAACCTCTAGACAGAAGAAACAGGGTGTAGAGGTTTTAAAGGCAGGAAAAACAAGACTTCCTTAAATAACTGATACATCCAACATGGCGGATGGACAAGAAGTGGAACAGTGGACAGAGAGGTTCTGAAAGACAAGTCAGACACGTGCTCGCTACTGGACACTTTGCCAGAAGCACGCCTTAGAAGGTGAAGAAGCCAAAGCCCCCTTCCCAGTCGCCAAACAGAAGTCTCACCAATATGCGAGCTGAAGGGCATCCGATATTGCAAGGCAAATATTTTCTCAAGCACATTTTGCTTGTGAAGTTTGCCAAATCAATCATCATCCTAGTGAAGCTATTCCTGTCCTATCAAAATGAAAAGCTGCATCATGTAAATAATGCTACGCAAATCTACGACAGATTACATTACTCACAAATGTAGCTCAAATAATCAAATACCACATAAAATCTCCTCCCAAGCACAAATATCTTAATTGTATCCCATGGTTCCTTTTGTTGAAAAATCAAACGTGCCATTTCTTTCCATTTATTATTTATTACTATTTCCGAAGATTTATGTTATTTTGCAATAGCAGGCAAAGGAGATAATTACAATGCACTTTCTCTTTCAGCAGACACTCAATACATAATTTCTCTTACTTGCTGCTTCAAGTTTTGGAAAACTTAAATTTTGTTCTTTTTAAGCAGTGAGTACTCCAAACACATAGCGAAAAATTTAATTCACTTCTGGTTCTTTTCAGTAACGGAGGCCACATTACCTTCTTAATTATTTTCAATTGCATTGTCTTTGCATGAATTAAAATCTTTTACCTCCACTGAAGACTGAAATTTTGAGTGCTTTTTTAAAAAGTCATTCTGAATTTAAAAATCAAAGAGAATGGATTATTACCAGCAAACTTTCTAGAATTGGGTAAAATTTCAGTTTCAGACACTGGTGACTCAGAGACAAATAAATTCTTCGAGTCAGCATTCAAAGACCAGTATATAAACTGGATCTTTTATTATCTCTGAAAGGATAAAGAAGGTACTAGGTGAGCACAGCATCCAACTTCATAGCCTTATATTAAATGTTTAACTTCAGGAATATAAACCATCTTGAGTCCAAAATCCATCACTCAACACTAATACCACCACGTCCAGGTATTTCATTCTTTTTGGTGCGACTGTAAATGGAATTGCTTTTTAAATTTCTCTTTCTGCCAGTTCATTATTTGCATATGCAAAGACCACTGACTTTTGAGTATTCTATTTGCATCCTGCCACAGGAATGTATTTGTTTATGATTTCCAGTAGTTTTCTTGTAGAGTCTTCCGCTCTCGGTGGGACTGTAATTTGCTGCAGAAAGCAGTGTGAAGATACCTTTTAAAAAGATGGAAACGATCCAGCTAGATATTTATCCAGAAATATGAAAACACTGATATGAAAAGACCTGTTTCCCTGAGTTCACAGCAGAAGCAACACGCATAGCCACGCCAGGGACCTGCCCAAGGGCCCAACGACGGACGACTGGACAGAGAAATTGCACAGTATATACTCAGTGGAATACTGCTCAGCTATTTAAAAAGATGAAGTCACACCTTTGGGGACACGTGACGGATCTGGAGGGGGTGAAGTAAGCTAAGTGAAGTAAGTCAGAAAGTGAAAGACAAATACCAGAGGGCTTCACTTATTTGTGGAATATAAATAACCAAAGAACACAAATTGGCAAGCACAACAAAAATAATTCTTAGACTCTATGAAAAACACATGCTTCACCAAGGTAATGGTGGAAGGAGGAGGGGACAGAGCAAAGAAGGGGTCGACTTGGCACGGGAAGCTGGTGGAGGAGAGTGAAGCGTGTGCACATATGGAGGAGTGAAGAGGAACCCATAAAGGTTTAGAGATATGTAAATTAACTTTTAAGATTTACATGATTTTAAAATGAGATCGACAGCCACCACAGATGTTATGTCTGCGTCAGGAAGGAAAAGGGGTGGGGGCAGCGCTGGGAGGTCAGTTTGTTCAGGGGAGCCAAGGGCACTGATCATAACAGAGAAACCCCAACAGCCAGGTCACACCAGAAGCCACAAGAGGGGCTACAGGATGGAGGCCAGTGGCACAGGGAGCGGGGCACCAGCGGGGAGAACACCTCTGGGAAGGGGTACAGAAAATGGGGGACCGGTTCTGGTTGTTCCTATATTGTACAGGATATCACACCTCACAGCTTTCACATAGGTTTCTTTACTCAGGCTTAATTGTGGGGAGCAGGCGCTAGTGCAGGCAGGCAGAACAGAGACTCAGAAGGCAGCCCTGGGTGGCTACCCTGGCCTCAGAGACCCCAATAAGCAGAGTCCGGATCTTCCCATTCTCTTCCCAGGACCTCCCTGTTGGACTCCACAGCCAGAAGCACAGGCACCAGACTTCACTGCTGCAATGACAACGCCCCGGAGTTGGCAGATAAATTCTGCCATGATTCTTCCGCTTCTAGAGTCCAGTGTGTTACTTCATTCTGCTTTGATTGCACAATATGTAAGAAACCTGATTCAAGCACATATGCAGTTGCAAATGATAACAGTTTTTTAATAGCTCCCTTTGCAATTTCAGAAAGACTCCAATTAAACAAGTAGAGCAAAAAAAGCATTTTTCCAATAACTGCACAAGTTAAGCTGGCAGCACAAATTATAGTGCTGATTGTCTCCAATGCATAACGGCACAGAATTTAATTCAATGTGCCTGTTGTTTTTATGACGCAGTTTATATAGTGTCTGTATATACAACACAAACACATGTATGCATCTGTTTGTGTGTGTATTAAATTTAATTTTAATATTAAATTTATAATATATATAAACAGAGAGAGAAATACTTATAGACACATTCATGCATAATAAATAGAAATTAGAATCAAGTCATGGGAAAGCAAGGCATTACTACCAAAATTTGTTCTGAATCTTTGAAGAAATAATAGGAGGAACAAACAAATGACTTTATCAACAGGAATTAGATTACAGAAGAAGGCTATGACCAAAGTTTTCAACACTGTATAATTGGACTTAGATAATTGTATTCCTGTGCCTTTGCTTTGATGGATGGATGGATGGATGGATGGATGGATGGATGGATGGATGAATGGATGGATGGATGGATGGATGGATGGATGGATGGATGGATGGATGGATGGATGGATGGAATAACAACTGAGTTAATTCCTTTTTATTTGAAGCTACCAATCCATAAATATTTATGGATTAAGTGACTTGTGCTAGCAAAAAGTTCAGGGCTATGAACTCTGGGGAGTATAAAGACAGTATAAACGGGAGCTAGGGATGAAGACTGAACCAGGGACGGGGGCAGTCAGTATCCGGGAGTAGTCTGAACACTAAATTTTCAAGGGATTCAGAGGAGGAAATACTTCCACTGTGAGTCCTCGAGAAAATCTTAGTTGTAATGGGGGTTCAGCTGATCTTTTATAGCAGATTGAGAGTGTATGTGCCAAATCTTAACCACTAGGCCACCGAGGAGTATCTTTGATAGATGACTGAAATTGGATTCACAGAAAAATAGAAATGCACTCCAAGAAAAGGCTGCAGCATCCACACTTTAAAGCAAATTAAAGCAGGTGTATCCACCTTGGGGAGGCATTACAACCAAGACTAGAGTTTGAACTTTAACTAAGAAGAAGCAGCCATGGAAGGCGTGGAGGAAGGAAGAGGTGCAATCTAAGTGGGCACAAGGTGATTAGACTTGGAGAATAATGTAATAGCCCAGACACTAGGTTACAAAAGTCTGAAGGAGGGTAGGTGCTGTGAACAAGGAAAAGGAAATGGAGCTGAAAAAAATTAGGTTGTAACTAGCCACTGCTCTGAATAGTCACTACGCCCCCTAGAGGACAGAGTGTGCTGTACTCATCAGTGGTGATAAGCTCTGAGTATTTGAGCGTGAACTTTGAGGCAAAGAAGCGAAAGGATTTACAGGACGACATTTTTGAAGCTCAGCAACTAGAAGAGAGATGGCATTGTCACTTAAAAGGAGGAAATCAGTGGTGAGACACTTCTGATTTAAACAGTAACTACAATGAAATTTGGTGATGATGCTGAATTGGAGTATTTCGATTACCCTACTGCTCTTTAACACACCTAGTGTGTAACTGACCCACAAGTCTGTCTTTAGGTGCTGCTGGCATGTGCACATGGATGACCAAAATGAACATCTTCTTTCTCAAGGCTGAGAACCCACTGAAAGCTTCTGTGTACTTATCAGTCATGTCCCAGCAGAAGTGTCCGGTACAAAGGCAGGCAGAGTTCTAAAATATGACAGCAATGATATAATAGAGGCAATAATGGAATTAACAACGTCACCCTCTGAAAACAAGGACCTTTTTGGTGTTTTAAGAGTAGCTACACTTTGGTTTGAAATTTGTACTGTTGTTATCATTAATACAGCTATGGCTTTTTCTTGGATGAAAATTAAAAACCTACTGTGACTATAGGAAATAACTAAGAGGATAAAGGGGGACGTACAGATTGTTTTGCCTATAAATGAAGCACCAGAAAGGCCCGCTGGGAGGGCATGTGCCTGGCCATACTAGCCATAAGAGAACACTGACCATGGCTTCCAGGAGCTGTAATTATGCCCAACGAACTAGCCTGGTAGGTCTTGGGCAGTTTCACAAGTGCAGAGAAGTGTTTCAGCCGTTACCCAGTGAGTTCAATTCACTGACTACCAGGAAAAAATACTTTTTTATTCTAAAAACAGATTACTTCCTTGGAACTACTCTCTCCATTGTTCATCACTTTTTACTAATGCTTCTGTGGGACTTTTTATTTAGAAGGACACTCTCTCTTCCTGCCAAGCCTGAAAACGTTACTCAGTTCTTCCTCGTAAATACCAGTTTGCAAACTTAGCTCGCAAATTCAAATAACTATGCAATTATCAACCGCGTCTTTAATTTAGAGCGTCTAATGTTATGAGGCATACAAGGAATAGTAATGGTATAGAACACCATAAACGTCTTGATAACAAATAAGGCAATAAAAATATTACTCAAGATGCGTGCAATAGGAAAAATCATGGAGGATTTATATGTATGCTGAAAGCATCTATTCAAAATTTGCTTTTACAATCTTTCTAAATGAATAGTAAACATGTTACTTTACTAAAAATAAACTCATGGACAACAATAAGGAAAGGAAAGAGCAGCTGGCACAAAGTCCCCTCTCCACTGCAGCTGTTTGGTATAATTGAAATTCTACATTTTGCAACCGACACAAAACAATCTAAACTTTTTTAAGTGTTATTTTCATTTGGACTACTTTCAAATGTTCTCTCATAACTCAAACATATAGCTTTAAAACATAAAAACATACATTTTAATCCCTCTATTCCAGTGCCCATAATATTGTGAGGTCTCCATGGCCAAATATATAAATGGACAGATGGGGTGAGAAGCCTTATACCTGTTATGATATAGCTGCGTCTGCTTACAAGAACTTTTGTTTTAGTAATCCCATGGGAGAAAAGGGGCACGCTCTTCAAAATACAAATTGCATTCGTCCCTCTGCATATAATCTAGAAGCCAGGCCTAGACAGATTTGTTCATAAAGCACTGTGTCGTGTGGACCACGGCGGCTGACATAAACGCTAGGAAACTTCAGCTTAAAAAAAACTCTTATTGAACATCTTGTATGCGCAGAGTCCTATGGAACACAAGTCAATGAGAAGTCCTTGCCCCCACAGGGGAGGAGCGAGCAAGGAAGACACAGAGACGCCAGGCATGTTGCATCTGTCATTTCATTTGCTCTCACTCTGGGTGGCTTGTCCACCTGCCTCCATCCTCTCTCTCCCTGAGAACCTTCTCTCCCCTCTTGTGGTGTCTTTCCCTGCAGAGAGCAGTCTATAGCCTGTCCCCACCGCGCAGCCCCTCCCAGCTTCGACATCTCTGCTGCACCAGGGACCCCCACAGGCAGCTCTGAGTTCCTGAGTGGGGTGCGGCTCTATCCCCGTGGTCATCTTATCATTCAGCTCAACGGTCATCAATAAGTGGTCATCAAATCACTCAATGTCTCTGAAGATTCTTTCTCCCTGGTCATGCGGCCCTTCACACTCTGCTTACCTCAGGTCCCTCTAGGTCCGGTACGATACAGCCTTGCAAAATGCTCACATCTTAGAGGGCAGAAGATAATTTGTAAAACAGCGTTATGTCTTTGATGGGTGAGAACCATGTTTGAGTGTAAAGTGAGCACTTTGTGTTCCAGCAACAGCCCAGAAGGAGTCTCCCTGAATTGTATTATATGCCCATGACGTCATTAACTCACTCCCTAACGTCATAAGTATTTGAGTTCAGAACTCCTTCACGTTTTCCTAGCACAGTCTGATCATAACTTCTGCTCTTGATAACCCTTCAAAATAATGACATTTGGCTTGAACAACTGAAAAAGGAATTTTTCTCCTAAGCAAAATTTTTGAAGTGCCCCCAAATTGATCAACTTATTCTTTAGAGAGCAGAAGAACAAAGAAAGGTTGTGTTAGCTACTGTGTCCTCCAGAAACCCTCCCTGCTGGTCTGAGGGCTGCCTCCCCCTGCTCAAGGGGTGAGCATGCACCCCTGTCCATGACTGCAAATGCAATCTCTTACATCATCTTGCCACTGTCAGAATCTTCTTTTTAAAATGCTTTGATATACTAATTATAAATGAGTCTTTAATGAGTGATTAAGTCCATTTCCTTTGGCATCCTTAATAGAAAATGTTTAATGAGCCTTCTTCAAGTTTACTCAGTGCATTGGAAATGTCCTCCAAAGTAAAAATTAAAGAAACAAATTCACCACTTAAAAAATATTCTAAACATCATAATTAAGTTTTCCTGGCAGCTCTTCCGACTGCTACTTCAAAACCAACAAGTCAGTTAGTAAAGCAACATTTACAGGACACCTTCTCCCTCTTCACCCTAGAGCAGTTTAAATGGAAAACTGAATTCGTTTTTAGTTACTCTGAGGACTGTGCATGCAATCCTTATAAGCTGAAGATCTTACCTGTGTCAGTTTGGTGTTACTTAAAGTTTTGGCTCCGTAGGGAAAAAATCATGGTAGAAGTAAATTTGGCTACAGGCTGTATTGCTTGCAACTCAGAACTCTTTTTTTCATTCTATTTTTACCTTTTGGAATGGAAATGCCTCCTATGTCTGTCCCACCTTTGTATTTTGGAAGCAGATAACTTGTCTGGTTTCACAGCTTCACAGATGGAGAGGGATTTTGCCCCAAGATGAATCATCCTCAAGTCTCACTCATACCTGATTTAGATGATACTTGGATATTCTGGACTTAGAGTTGAAGCTGGAGTGGGTTAAGACTATGGAGATGTTAGGACAGTGTGAAAGTATTTTGCATGTAAAAAGGACTGGAATTCAGGGGACAAGTCTCCCCCAAAGAGAGTGCTGTCTATCAAATTTTTTTTAAGATTTTATTTACCCATGCGCACAAGAGCTGGGGTGCTGGCGAGGCAGGAGAGGTCTGCTGTGCCATGTGTGTCCGCTCCATGGCCAGGGATCGAACTGGCGCTGCAGTGTCTGCAAAAGCCCTACGGTGCGGCGCTCAAGCCCTTGCGCCACTAAGGAGGCCCCCCCACTGGTCAAATTTTATCTTCCCAAATTCTTACGTTGAAGTCTCAACCCCCAGGACCTCAAAATGTGGTCTTATTTGGAGACAAGCTCATTAGAGAAGAGTCAAGTTAAAACGAGTGAATTCAGGTGGGTCTCAGCCCAACACAACTGGAGTTCGTTCTTAAAAAGGGGGCCTATTTGGGCACAGAGACACACACAGAGGGAAGACAACATGAAGGAGAGGAAGACCCGCCCACAGCTGAGGAGAGAAGCCTAAACAAAGACTTGCCTTCCAGCCCACAGGGAGCCACACCTGTAACACCTAGACTGTGAGACAGATGCTTCGTGGCCTACACCCCGCCCCCAGGCCCTGGCACCTGTGACAGCAGCCCCAGCCAAACTGCTTCATAGGAACAGTTTACCACAGATAACCCGCTAACGTTTCAACCATAATGCTTATGTGAATTTTAACATCTCTTCAATAGCTTTGATCCAATTTTACAGTAAGATATTGCTCTAAAAAGTTAATTTCCTTATAAAACATATAATAATAATAGAATCATAGCTTAATTGTCATTGATTTTGTGCACTTATTATACACTTGTATTACTGATTAAAAAGGAAAAAGTCAAAAAGGAATACTCTGAAAGAACGTGCCAAAAAAAATAACTCAGAAGGAACATTAATTGTATTTAGTTGATAAATATGCTAACAAGTTCTTTTCAGATTTGACTCAGCTTTGTATTTCAGAACTGAAAAATAGGAACATTCCTGGTGTTCCTTTAATCGCACTGAAAAAGCATAGCACTGACTCCATCAAGACCCAGGGTTGGCAAACTTTTTGTAACAAATCAGAGAGAAGATATTTTCTCCTTGGAGGTCTCACAGTCACTGTGGTACCCACTCAGCTGTCATGGGCCCATGAAGACCACAAAAGACAGCGTGCAGTCAAATGGACACGGCCGTGTCTCAATAAAACTTTATTTACAAAAAGAAAGATAAAAATAATAAATTTTGGAGCTGAAGCCGTGATTGTAATAAGAACAACTCATAAGAGAGAAAAAGGCTGATTTATTAAAAATGCATAATATGCCATCAGAGAAAATTTGTAGACAAATAAGACTACTCCTAAAATGCAGACTTCCTATTAACTCATTCACACCGATGGACTTAATGGAGACCCATTAACAAGTAAAACAGTGTCACTGTTAAGCAAGTCTAAGATCAGTTACAGATAAGATTTATCAAACCACCACCAAACAAATAATATTACTACTAACTGATAATAACACTACTCTTCATCAAGAGAATTTCTGCTTCTAAAACTCAGAATGACTTACAAAGAAACCTCTACTTTGTGCCTGCCCATATTACAAGTGAACAAAAAAATCAAGTCAATTAGAAAACCACCCAGATTTTCGTCTTGATTCCTTTCCATGAACTGTTAGTGCCTTCCTCTGAAATAAAAGTTACTTCTTTTATATGTTGCATGGGTTAACACAAGGTGATGAAAGGCCCAAAATTGTATGGACTATCCCTTTTGTCCTCCCAGGCTTCATTTTCAGTCAGGAAGAGCGGATTGAATGAGCTCTGCGCGCTGGTGCCGGGCAGCCTTCACCTGCCTCCTCTCTGCCCACCCGTCTCCCTGAGGATTGATGCCTGAACAGGAGCCATGAGAGCTGGGGATCAAGTGCCCCTGAACCACCTGCCACCTGGGTCACCTGCTCTCTTGCAGCTGTCAGTTGAGAGGTCAGCAGAACAGGCAAAATATTCTGACTCCCCTCCTCCCTCTTTCCCCCCAGCAGCCAGCATTAAAGGTTCTAGGTAACGCATCATTTACATTTAAAAGAAGACTAGGCTGTGGCTCGGTGGTTTAGGGCTCATGCCCAGAGCCCCACCTCTTCTGATCTGAGCTGTGGTTGCTGATGCTGCGCCCGATGCCCCTTGTGGGTGGCGCTGGCCTGACCAGCCTGCGGTGGTGTGTGGCTGGACAGAGAACCAGGCGCCCGCCCTGCAGCCGTGGAGGCGCCTGTCCAAATCCAGGGTCCCCGGGGGTACACTACTGAGCAGAGCTCAGTCACTGCATCTTGGACTGGGAGGAGCTACAGAGACTACAGGGCCCCACCGAGAAGGCGCGTCACAGGCACACGGCAGCTCTGCTACGGTGGCGTGCTTGGCCTCTGCGCTTCCCTCACACTGCGTCCTGACAGATGACATATACCCTGCCTGGCCAGTGAATGCAATTTAAATGGCTGGTGGGGAAGGGAGTTTATTTTAACCTCATAATTTATTTTAACCTCCCTAGTTTATTTTAACCTCCCTAGAAATTTCTCGATGTCCAGGAGTCCACTGAGAGCCAGTTAGAGTAAAGGATGATGGGAGGTAAAACAGAGTCAAGTCCCAGTGGACCTGACTGCGGTATGTTAATGTTAAGCCTCCGCAAGTGGCCTGATTCAAGGCATTCATCGGGGGTCTTTGGGGATCGGGACCTTTTATTTCTCCAGCTGGGGAGAATACTTCAGCAAACAGCAGACTGACCAGTTGATCCTGGAGTGGAGCAGAGATGCTGTGGTAGAACTTCCCAGTTCCCAAGGCAGGGACTGTCCCTCTCTGTCCTCAGTCATGTCTCCTGAAAGCTGAATGTGTCTTTTCTGAAGAGCGACTGGCTTCCTGCCAGAGCACACGCAGGATCTCTGGACACGTAGTCTCCTTTCTGTGACCCCTTAAACGCCATTTAAGCACTTGAGGGCAGAGTCAATTATTTATGGAATGGGACATGACCTTACGTACCCGCAAGTGACAGGGACACGTAGGAAGTCCTTCCCTGTAGAACGCACTTTGAGTTAGAGTGGAATTCATTTACAAGGTAAAATTTTTCTACTAAAGTCCTATAAATCTCAATTTCCCATCTATAGTTATAATAGTCACTTACATCTATTGAATACTTACTGCGTGCCAGGCACTGTTCAAAACCTTTTATGTGCCATAATCCATTTAACTCTTATAAGCTGTGTGAGATGGGGTCTATTACCACACATAAATTAAAAATAAGATGCGTAACCCGGCAGGGGTTTGCCAGGATCAAAGATGTCTGTGCCTTTCCTGCCCACGTACTGGTAGCTTGCAACGCGGCTGGTTTAAAGGACAGCCCTGGGATGGTGGGAGAGGAAAAAATACAACATGGAGAAGTGAAATTGCCCCGTGGAAGGAAAGCACTGATGTAATAAATATTTGGTTAGAAATCAAACTTGTGGGCCTCCCTGGTGGCTCAAGAGGTTAAGCACTGCGCTATGAAGCATTCGCAGCCACTGCATCATCCCCCGCCAGGGAGCTGACCCACATGGTGCAGCAGGCCTCTCCTGTCTCCCGCTGCTCCTGTCAGCCGTTTATTTCAGTTAGATCCGCCTGCTCTCCTCTGCACTCTGTCTCTGGTGAGTCCTCTCACCATCCCATACCTCTGACCTGTACCCCAATTCTTGTATGCATAAAAAAAATAAATCCTTTTAAAAAATCAAACTTCCCAAGGGGAGGAAGAGAGAGAAGGAACAAGATGGGTGGGAAGAGCACAAGGGACTGTGGTGATGGTGCCCAGGGGAATTGGTGATGGGACTTTCACGGGGATGAGAAATATACACTGTACAAAAATGAAAAATAATGTAATATATACATCTATAATTAAAATTTTAAAAATGGAAAAAGTCAAACTTGTATTCTCTAAGCAGAATGAAGTGGCACAGTGTGAGGAAGGAAAGAAGGCATTCTCCAACACCTCCAGCTCCTCTCCCCAGCACCTATTCGCAGTCCTCACCTGATGTCGTTAAACAGACCTTGGAAACTGCAACTTTAGGGAAAACAACATAGCAGAAAAGCAGATCTTCCAAGGACGTCGTGTTCAGAATCGACCAGGACTTCTTGCTTGCTTTTTATCAACATTGGAATGAAATGATGTTGTTGGAGGATCTGCTCTACGTCAGTTACTGCTTCTCATATGCTATATTCCTTTATTCATTCTTTCACTCAGCGGCTACGATGCACCTGCACTGCCAGTCCTTAGCTACCTACACCTGAGCTGTGGGCAGCACTGGTGAGCATCACACACTCCTTGTGCTCACGGAGCTTATGAACAATAGGAAAGACAAACACTGATCAAACTGACCGTGAACATGTTTCAAAAAGTGGTTGAGGAATATGGCTTGGGGTGCAGAGGAAGAAAGGGGATTTGAGCAGGGGAAAGCAGAAAATCAGAACAACAGGGAAGGGGCCACTGGACAACATGAGTTTCACAGGCTGAGGTCACGAAAGACCTTCACATGTTCATATATTGGAAGTGGAAGCCAAACTGGAGCGTCCTCAGAGCACATGAGTGGAAGAGTAAGAAGTAAAGGCAGCAAAGGGCATGAAAAAGCAGTTGCAAGAAATTTGGGAGCAAAGAAGAAGAATGGGAATGTTAGCTGGAGGGGGAGGGCCAGGAATCAAAAACAGAAGCAGGGAGTAGTTTAGCTTTCTGTTTTCTCAGCTATACCTCTATCTCTGCCTATAATAAAATAATACATGGACAAGACAGTAGCCGGAGTGAGTGATGTCTGGGAGTAACCAGAAGTGCACTTATAAAGGAAATCT
Source organism: Galemys pyrenaicus (assembly GCA_019455555.1). NCBI lineage: Eukaryota > Metazoa > Chordata > Mammalia > Eulipotyphla > Talpidae > Galemys > Galemys pyrenaicus. The sequence goes on from JAGFMF010011634.1 coordinate 4,157,983, forward strand.
CACTTGGTGAGAATATATGCAGACCAATAAAAGTCCTATTATTAAAAAATCATCCTTGGGATAAAGTGCCAGTTTTACGAATGTGATGCCTCTTTCATCCACAATGAAATTATACCTGTGATTCAACTAAAAATATCATTTTTAAATACTATTTTCCAGGCACACTGAACCAGCTTTGCATAATTAAGCTAAACGTATATTACTTCCAATGTACTATCTCTTAATATTCTGTTATATGAACAAATCTGCCTGCTAATGAGGTGTGCTCACATTCCACTTTAGTGGGTTATATAGAACCACAGCATTTCACGGGCTGATTAAATTAAATATTTAGGGAGAAAATTAACTCTTTCAAGACATTCGCAGATGAGTGCTGCTCTGGAGTCATTGTTGCTGCTGAAGAAATGGCTGAATAAGTCAGGCATCTGCAGCCTTTTAAAATACCATGAGGACAATTAGAGGATGACATTTATAGATTAATATTCCCCAAGAAGTCCTTTTATCAACACAGTTTTGGGTGCATCTATTTTTACTGTCAACAAGTACCTCTCATTCATATTCATTGCAGAAGAAGGCACACTGTTACTATTTTATGTATAAGTAAAGCTTACTCTGCACGGTGGCTAAAGGGACACCTCTAATACTTAAAAAATGCACAAACGAGCAAGTGCCTCCAAAACTACATTGCACGGAAGGCATTTCTCCTTCTGAGAGTCAAGAGAAGTCTGAGCACAGTGTTAAATGGATTCATTCACAGCACTGATTCAAGTCTCTGTGGTATTGTCCCTGCTCCTGATTCTCCTGGCGCCCCCCCCCCCACACCCCCTATCTATTTTTCTACAAGGAGAGCAATTAGGAAACAGTGTCTAGTAAATTCACAGGGAATCACTGACTCAGGCGTGGAAACCACATTCTAAGAAAATGGAAGGAAGCGAACCTGCACTGTCTGTGAGACCACACAAGAAATGGATTAAAAGCGACTCAACTTCGCCAGCCGGGATGCTAATCTAATGCTTTTCCCTAAAAACTGAGCGGAAGAAAAACGCCGGGTTATTTTGGAGACACCAAATTAGAATGCTCGGAATGAGCCGTTTCATCAGACAGGCAGCCAGCAAACCCTGCTTGCAAGACAGCTCCCACCAGCCTCTTTGCTGCCCGAAGTGAGACTCGAGCCTAGCTGGAAACCGCTCCCCGCCAGCGGGCAGCAAGAGGGATGGGGCGTCTGCGCACCGCCGCCCGGGCGCAGGGGCGCGGGGCGCAGGGGCCCACGCGCAGAACCCACCTGGGGACGGCCGCTGCGGGTCTCCCGTCCTGAGGGACGACCCCCTGGCGGCTCCGAGGAAGCGTCCAGACCGCAGGTCCGGGCGGGCAGCGCTCGGCGCGAAGGTCGGTGAGGCCACCTGGGGGAGCCCCGCGGGGCTGAGGCGGGGCTGGGGACCCCCGCGGGGCTGCGGGGCGCGGCGGAGGAGACACTGGGCAGGGGCGGGGCCGGAGGGGCCGGAGCCCCTTCCCCCACGCTCACCTGCCGCAGCCGCAGCCGCCCGCTCGGCGGTCCGCGCCCGGCTCGGCTGGACTCCAGCTGCCGGCACCTGCGGCCGACAGGCCCGCTCTGACCGGGGACGCCCCGGGCAGCCCGCGCGCGGTCCCATGGCGGGGACTCGGCGGCGCCGCGCGGGGACGCCCCGGCCGCTGGCGGCGGCGCTCGCCTGCCTGCTCCTGAGCTGCGCGGGGCTGCAGGCGCAGGTGCCGGGACCCGGGGCCGAGCCCCCGCGCGCGCTCTACCGGCTCGCCCCGGGCGCCCTGGGCGGCGGCCCCGACGGCCCCCGCGTCCCGATCGCCAGCCCCGGGCTCCGGGTGCCGGCGGGCCGCTCGCTCTGGCTCGACCCGCTCCGCGACCTGGTGATCCGCGTGCGGCCGGGGGACCGCTGCGAGGTGACAGTGCTGGACGCCCCGCCGCGCCGCCCGGGCGCGCTCTCCCCGCGCCGCTTCCCCTGCGCCTTCGGGCCGCGGCAGGTCCAGTACACGCACTTCGGCTCCCGCGGCCCGGGGCGCGCCCGGGTGCGGCTGCAGCTGCGCTACGACGCCCCGACTTACACGCTGGCGCTGCCCTTCGCGCTGGCGGTGGACGTGGTCCTGTCCCAGCCCGCGCTGGTCACGCGCAACAGGCCCCTGGCGGTGGACAGACTGCGGGGCCGGAGCCACGCCATCGACAGCGGCGTGCTGGACTTCGCCCTCCCGGAGCCCGAGATCCGGGCCGCCCACAGGTGCCGGCTCACACCGCTTCCGCCCGAGGGCGGCCGGCTGCCCAAGTATGGGCATCTGGTGGACGCCGCGGGCGCCCCTCTCCCCAGGGGCCAGAGTGTGGACTGCGAGGCCTTTGTCCGGGCTGGGGTTCGCTACCAGCACACCGCCGGCACGCCCTCGCCGGACCGGGACTACGTGCCCTTGGTGGCTGAGCTGCTGGGCCCGCTGGACAAAGGCGCCGGGCCCACCGAGGCGCTGCTGCTGCGCGAGCACTTTCAGCTGCAGGTGAGGATCCACCAGGGAGCCCAGAACACGGCGCCGAGGCCCAGCGCCGCGGCCCAGATGATGCTGGAGGTCGATCAGTTCCAGCTGACAGCCCTGACGGCCGAGGCGCTGGCTGCCGAGGACCTGGAGTCGGACTCGGAAGACCTGGTCTTCCACCTTCTCCGCGCCCCCAGCTCCACGCCCGAGCGCCCGGGCGGCCGGGGCTACCTGGTCAGCACCGACGACCCCCTGGGCCCTCCAGTCTCCTTCTTCACCCAGCGTGAGCTGCGGGAACTGAAAATCGCCTACCAGCCCCCGACAGAGGAACCGGACGAGGACCGCCTCTTCCAGCTGGACCTGCAGGTGGAGGACGGAGAGGGCGCCACCTCTACCCCCTTTGCCTTCGTGGTGCTGGTGAAGGCCATGGACGCCGCGGCCCCAGTAGCTACCTTCGCTGGCGGACTACTGCTTTTTGAGGGTCAGTCGAGGCCACTGTCCAGCCCGGGTGGCCTCCAGATCAGTGATAAAGATAACCTGGAAGAGGTGGAAGTGACCGTGGTGGCAGGCTTGAGGCATGGGCAGCTGGTGGTGCTTGGGGCGCCTGACGGATGCAGACATTTCACCCCCGCGGACCTGGCCGCCGGGCGAGTGGTGTACCGCCACGACGGCAGCGACACCTCCAGCGACAACGTCGTCTTCAGGATGGAGGATGGGCGCCACCAGGTGCAATTCCTCTTCCCGGTCAGCATCATCCCCGTCGACGACGAGCCACCGACCGTGGACGCCAACACCGGGCTCTCGGTGACCGAAGGGCAGGTGGTCCGGATCACCCCCTTCGTGCTCAGCGCCACCGACGCAGACTCTGAAGACTCCACCATCCACTTTGTGCTGGAGGACCAGCCCTCAGAGGGGGCGGAGGAAGCACCAGAGTGGCCTCGGGCCCCTGGCTCCACCCGCCCAGGTCAGCCTCTGGGGCAGATGCTGCTGAGGCAGGCTGAGCCCCCTCTGTTCCCCGAAGACTGGGTTTACGTGGAAAAAGAAGGACTTTATGAGAAAGCAGTGACTGAGTGGCTTCAGCAGGACATAATAAGAGGGAGACTCTTCTTCCGCCATCTTGGGCCCCACAGCCCTCAGTCTGTAACGGCCCAGCTGACTTTCCGGGTGCACGATGACCATGACCCACCCAACTTGTCCCCCCAGCACTTTTTCCCCATCAAGGTCCAGCCCCTGGATCTGCAGAGTCCAGAGCTGTTTCCAGGAACTACCCTGGAAATGACCGTGCAGCAGTACCAACTCACTCACTTCCAGCAGGACTCGCTGCGGTACTCCGACCGGGTCTCCGACAGCCAGAGCCTGCGCTACACTCTACTGACAGCCCCGACCGACACCGACAGCAACTGCCAAGTCCCGGCTGGAGAAATTGTGTTCACCGATTCACCAGACACACCCATCTTGCACTTCACCCAGGCCCAGGTCAATTACCGCAAAGTGGCCTACCAGCCGCCCAGGAAGCTGGGCATCGTACCCCGGGTTGTGCAGTTCACCTACCGGGTGGAGGATGCTGCGGGCAATAGCGTCCCGGGCACGTTCACACTGTTCCTGAAGCCTGTGCACGACCAGCCCCCAGAGGTCACCAACAGGGGCCTCGCTGTCCCGGAGGGAGCGTGCATCCCCCTCAGCAGCAAGGAGCTGGCTGTCACCGACCCTGACACAGACCTCGACCACATTGTCTTCGTGCTGCTCGGGGGCCCCCAACACGGACACTTGCAGTACCTAAAAAGGAGCATGGCCCCTGGGGACTCTTTCAGGCAGGCTGATCTCGACCACGGGCGTGTCTCTTACCAGCACCACAGGGGCCAGAGTGCCAGGGACGCCTTACATCTGCAGGTAAGCGACGGGGTGCACCAGGTCCCCATCACTGTCCAGATTGCTGTGCGCCTCGCTGTGAACGACCGGGGCCCGAGGGTCCCTTCTGCAGGGAGCGCGCTACTGCAGGTTTCTGCGGAGGTGTTAGAGAACAGAGCCACGGAGATCACCATGGGCACCATGCACTACAAAAAGAAGGGCACAGGGCACTTGGCGCTGTCTTTCACTGTGGAGGACACCCCCAAACTGGGCACTCTTCTGGTGAACGGTGTCCCCACAGAACGATTCACCCAGGAGGACCTCATCAGCGGGGCCGTTGTGTACGCGCACGCGGGGGGCGAGCTTGGCCTACAGCAGCAGCGCGACGCCTTCAGCCTCGTGCTCTCCGAGAACTCTTACCAGTGGGTGGTGGGGGACAGGAGAGTAGAGAGAGTGCAGGTGCAGGTGGCTGTGCTGCCTGTGGACAACGTGGCCCCCAAGGTCCTGGTGGGGGAACCCTACGTTGTCGACGAAGGTGGAAAGAGCCCCTTGACCTTACAGCATCTCAGCGTTGACGACACAGACACGCCCCCGGATGAAGTCCTGTGCACCATCACCAGTCAGCCCGCCTCCGGCTACCTGGAAAACGTCGCACCGGCTCCTGGCTCACAGGAGTCACGAGCCGGCAACCCCATCAGTGCCTTCTCGGTGAGAGACATCCGGATGCGCCGCATCAATTACGTGCAGAGCATCCACAAGGGGGTGGAGCCGCAGGAGGACCAGTTCGCCGTTTCCTGCTCCGACGGCGTCAACTCCTCCCCCCGCGTCCGCTTCCCCATAGTCATCCTGCCCACCAACGACGAGCGGCCCGAGCTGTCTGCCCGTGGGTTTGTGGTCTTGGAGGGCCTGAGCCTGGTCATCGACACCCCGCTGCTCGACGCGGCAGATGCCGACTCCCCACCCAACGACCTGCGCTTTCAGCTCACAGCCCTGCCCCGGCACGGGCGGGTCCTGCGGCAGCTGGCCACGGGCAGCCGGCCGGTGCGTAGGTTCTCCTTCCGGGACATCCAGGAGGCCTCCACCATCGTGTACGAGCACGACGACTCTGAGACCACAGAGGACAGTTTCGAGGTCTGGCTGAGCGACGGCAAGCACGCGGTCCGCAGGACGGTCCCCATCGCCGTGATCCTGGTGGATGATGAGACGCCCACGCTGGCCGTCAACGATGGGCTGGACGTCCAGGCCGGCCACGCCGAGGTCATCACCAGCCGGATCCTTAAGGCCACGGATCTCGACTCTGATGACAAGGGCCTCAGTTTTGTCCTACGTTCTGCACCTCAGCAAGGGCTTCTGCAGAGACTGAAAAAACCCGGAGGGACCGTGAGGGACAACTTCACGGTAGGGATGAACTTCACCCAGGAGGAGATCGACAGAGGCCTCATCCGTTACGCCCACCTGGGCCAAGCAGGAGCTCCTGACCTTGTCAAGTTCGACGTGACCGATGGGGCTAACCACTTGGTAGACCAGGAGTTCCACATCGCCACTGGCGGCTTAGAGCGTGACTCCCCCGTGCCGGCCAGCCACAGGGTCACCTTGACAAAAGGTGGCAGAGTCACCCTCCCCGCTGAGCAGCTCAGCGCCGGCGACACCAACAGCCCTGATGAAAAGCTTCTCTTTAGCCTCACTCAGGCCCCACGCCTGGGGTACCTGGAGAGCTGGCAGCATCCTGGGGAGCCCATTGCCACCTCCACTCAGTTGCCGTTGGCCGGGGACAAAATAGTCTATGCCCACACTTCCAGCGATGAGCTAAAGATGGACAGCTTTGAGTGCCAAGTGACCAATGGACACAGCACCGTGTACCGAACCTTCGAGATCTTCATTACAGATGGAGACAGAAAGCAGCCTCCCTTGACCATCCACGCACTCAATCTGCAAAAGGGGGAAAGCAAACTGATCACCCCCTTTGAGCTGATGGTCGAAGACAAGGACACCCCAGATGAGCTCCTCCTTTTTGCTGTCGCCCAGACCCCCATCCACGGCAGGATATTGTATAATGGAAGCCATCCCGTGACCACCTTCACCAAGAGGGACCTGAACGAGAACCTGATCAGCTACTGGCATGACGGCAGTGAGACGACAGAAGACAGTGTCTCCCTGACCGTGACAGCCGGCACCCACAGTGACATACACGCGCCTCAGGTAATGCGGATCCACATCAGCTCGGGAGACAAGAGGCTCCCCCAGATGGCCATTAACAAGGGGGCCCATGTCTTAAAGCCCCTTAGTACTGGACACATGGGCTGCCTGATTACCAGCAAGTGTCTGAAGGCAGAGAACAGTCCCCAGAGTCTCCTGAAGTACAAAGTGACCAGAGCACCAGCTCATGGCTTCATTGTTAATACTGGCCTTGGGGACGAAAGCACGCTGGTGTTTACACAAGGTGAGTACCCGTGGCCCTGGCGCCTCTGTCCCCTCCCCCTCCCCCTCGAGCACATCAGATCTGTCAGCCGTGTGCAAACTGCCCAGACCTCAGTGCATTTGTGGAAAGGGTTGATGATGATGAAATACAGTGGACCTGTAATTATTCTCATAACAAAAGGGGCAGCAAGCACTACTTTGGAGTTTCATCAGAATGCCCATTTAATGGGAATCCACAACCCTTTAATAAAACTTGTAGTTGTATCTTAAAAGGCAGATGGATAGTTTCTGCTTTGAAATATAATTAATTTTGTTTAATATCTGTTTAATTTTGAACAGTAAGTATGCCATCTCTAGGAATCATTTGCACAGTTGATCAGGAAGTCTAGATTTCTGAAAATGATGTTTGATATTTAGATTTGGGATGTGGCAGTGGCAATGCATATTTTATTGCACCATTCAAATGCAATTTCTGCATCTTAAAAAAAAAAAAAAGCAGAAAGCTGAGTTTGCCGGAGTGAGTGGAGGGATGTATTTTAAAGATCATCTTTCCTCTGTAATTGTTTCTCTACTAATGATAAACTACAGGCAGGTCCCTCTGCTTTCCCAGGTGAAGTGGCCCCTGGTGTCTTGTGGCTGCTCTTTCCATTGTCTTAAAATTCATTTATGTAGCTTCATGCATGACATGTGCAGAGATGCCTGAGTTTTCCACATCTGGTATGTATAAACCTGGATGCAACCTTCAAGTAAAACTGATGGAGGGTCTTTAAAAAATAGCTTAGTGCATTTCAGAATTGCTTCTAAAGCAAATGAAATCATGTATGGTTCTATGAGTATTGTTTGGATAAACACCCCCAAATGCAAGCTGTCTTTAAAATACCAATAATTACCAATACAAAGACATAATATAGACCCAAATGCCAAATTTTTAAAAACCTAGAGATTAGGCAAGAGAATAAAAATGGTTTTATTCTCATTTTCTCATAAACGCTACAGTATTCCTGTTTAAATTCATTTTGACAAATAGTGAGTATGAACCACTACACCAAGTTCAATGCTGGTACAGAGCCCTAAAACCAGATGGACTCAGCTATTGGTAGGGGACAGAGGTGCTGTATATAAGCACAGTTATAATGTCCAACAGGCAGAGCGTGCACCGAGATCAATGCAACACCATTGAAGCTAAGTTCTATTTTTGCATTCGTCACTTTAAGAAGTTAGAGTTGTGTGTGCTTAGCCATTCTCTAAGAGGTATTTACCGCAGTATTTCCAGACCTGTTGAAGCATTAACATAGCCATCTTCCATTGTGCCAATTCCACTCGTGTGGTTTTTGTTCTTTTATTAGCTGACGTTGATGAGATGAGAATCCTCTATGTCTTGAACAAGGGCAGCAATGCAACACGGGACATCTTCTACTTCTCCATAGAAGACGGCGGTAGGTCAATATTGAAACCTTAACAGGGAGACTCGGTTGATCCAAAGCAACATGGAAACTAAATTATATATGGAGTAGTCACCATCAACGTTGTCTTAATATGGGCAAACGAACTCTCTTTCACTGTATGTGCGTGCATGCGTGCATCCGTGCTTCTGTGTGTGTGTGTGTGTGTGTGTTCCTATGCCAGTGATTCTTGCTAAATCACTGGCTAGGAAGAGAAAGCAATGAGGAATTGCAGTCGTGAGATGGGGAGTATTTTACCTGACCTGGATTTTGTGTGACATCCTATTGGCAAGAGAATCTTCTCTTTGGGAGTTTCTGAGAATTTAGCAGGGGCTTCTTTCTGAAGCGAATGAGAACATTTTAAATTTTGTTCAGACATTCAGTTCCAGAGCTGAATCTCAGTGCCTCCCTGATTGCAGAAGTGCAGGCTTGCTGGATGGGATATAAAAAATATTGGCAGGCAGAAAGGAAAATTGGCTTGAAAAAAATGCCAGTTTGGGCTGCGCTCTGTCTGGGCACTGTGTCTTCAATGTTACGTGATAGGGAGCAACTAGTTAAGGCATGTTCTTTACCCAGCTAGGGATATGCTGATTATGTGGTCAAAGAGAAACCATCTTACAGTTTGACAGGATGATTGCAGAAATTATCCCCACGTGCAGCTTGCCACCCAAGAACCCCTTTTAGTACAAGTCGTTGTTCTTTCCCAGGGAGCAGTGTGTACTTTCTGCTAAATCATGTGGAATCGGTCAGGACTGTATTTAGCAGGAGGCAGCCTTCTATGAGATACCCTAGGGGTACTGAGTTAGAGTCCCAACTTGCCCCCGTGACCTTAAGCCTGTTCTCTGTGTGATTCATTGCCCCATCTCTAAGTGGTAATCTCCATTCATCTTTTCAAAGGGTTCCTAAGAGGATTAAGTGAGAAAATTTATACGAGTCATTTGGCACGAAGTAGGTGTTCATTAACAGTAAGTTAACTCCTTTCTAATGAACCTACAGTGGAAACCACTGCTCTCTCCCCTTCTGTTTAAAAACAGACCTTCCTTCCCTCCCTCAAGTCCTTAAGAATCAAAGTTACTGAAAAGGACGAAGATAAATTTAAAACTTCAAAGCTGATTCACCAAAGCAAAGCACTTAAAGATGCAAAGAGTTTCTAGTGACCATTTTCCCTTCTGCTCTTGAGACAGCTGGACTATCTGACGTGGACACGGCTTTCTGGGCGACATCCAAAGTAGGAGTCAGTCTGTGATGATAGTCGTGCAAATGTTACGCTGCTACTATTTTTGAGCTGCTTTTTATGGACCAGACAGTGTTTATATAAATCACGGCTTAAGTCTCACTGCTGAAAGAGGCGAATGTCATATGATTTTAAAGTGAGGACTGAGTTCGGCTAACATGCTTGAAGTCGTACAGGTAGCAAACAGGTGGTCTTGCAGATTCCGCAGCCGCAGGCACTGCCTGTGTGCTGGGGACACAGCAGATAACAGAGCAGAGACTGTACTTGCTAACTAATACAGAAGCAGCTTGTCAGTCCAAGTGACAAGAATGACAAGACTCCAAATGGGAGGACACGTTTGTTTACAATGGACCTTAAAGCCCATATTCATGTTCGTAATCCAATTAACTATTTCTGCATTAATTCAGTGGATTTTTTTTTTATTGCCTGTCTGAGCATCTTGCACAGAGGTGAGGTCTATACCTGCCCCTTATGAGCCTTCCTGGGATACTTTACAGCTTTAGATGCTTTTGTATCTGATATTCTCAAGTCTTCTGAGTCTCTCTCTTCACAGCAACCAGCTTAATCTTTTTCTTTTAAAATAGCACTACTTATAAAATATTCCCCAAATGGGATGTTGAATGAAATTTACCACCTGATCTGTTAATAATTTTCTTTTCTGATGGCACATGGCTCTTGCAGTCACTTAAGCCACGTAGGATGGCTGCACTGCTAGGGAGACATTTGTCACCACTGGTTTGAAGCAGGATTTTGCCATTGATGGTGGTGGAGCTGCCATGCCAGTCACTGAATGAGGAGTGGGCTTTTCCTGAGGACTGTGCATGGGGCATGCACTGCCTAATGTTTTCCCACCTGACGCAGAGAGCCCTTATTGGGCATCTTTTGTTCTTATTTCCCAGACAATTCTGTTTTTAAAAGTAGTAAGAAGAAGGTAGGTGTTAAAAGCAAAGAGTGATAGAATGAAGAAGAGGTAGATAAAAATGAGCAGATAAAGAATTCAAATTCATGAGACTCTTGGAGACAGTGTAAGAATGGGATCAAATGATCAGCATCTTTCTAGAAGCGAACTGTAGCGAGACTACAAGACAATCCGCAGACTTCAAGATGAGGTCATGATAAATGTAAATGTGCTAACATGGGAGGCAGGTCACATGTAGTGGCAAGTGAAAAAGTTAAGTAGAAACCAGTATGTAAAGATGCAGAGGATGATCCATTTTCTCATATACCCACAGATGTATATATCAGACGTCAAAAAAAGGCTAATGACAATGATGATAAGTTGTTTTCATCTTAACATTTGCTGGTATAAATGCTTTCTAATGACCACTATCATTATCTGTAAAAAGCAATTTCCACTTTAGCAAAAAGAGCCCTTAAATACATCAGGACCCACCTGGTTCAATACTATTGATTCAGATGGCTAACTATGTTATTCTGGCTCATAAATAATTCACAATTTTCCCGCCTAGTAATGTAATGGGTGAAAGAATCCAAACAAGGAGGATTCAGGTCAGATCCTTCTCGGGCAGGGCGAAATTAGCAGTTACGGTTGTTGTGATCTGTCCCTCAAGTCCTTCTTCTCCACTATCTCTTATTCCTTTATAAGTGGTGACCCAAACGAAGTGTGTGATCTGGAGAAAGCAGGTCCAGAAGCATCAGTGTCAGTGGCTGGAGGGACGGGGATGGGTGATGTCCCAGAAGCTCACAGCGGGGGGGGGGGGGTAGGAAGGGGGCTCAGCGCTGTGATGTCCCACCAGTGTCCCAGGAGCCCACAGGGGAGGGCGGGGGCTCAGCACTGTGAAGTGTAGGAAGTAGCCACAGAGGGCCGTTGATCTGTGTCAAGCTGGACCTCATCTCCTCCACTCTCCTTAGGAGACAGGCCGGGCAGCTTTCCCTGGGTCATCTGTGATTTAATTCCATTTTTTCATCTCTTTTTTTCCCCTGAAACTACCCATTCAATACAAAAAGCATACTCTCTCTTTTTTTTTTTTTTACCACTTGGGGACCTTACACACTGTCTGAGTCCTCTCCCCGAGATTCCATATTTTTGTTATGGGGACCAAGGCCTGGAGTTTTCCTGTTGCTGCCAGCAATTTTTTACTACCAATTAGTTCTTTTAGTAAAGGCCTCACCTTTTTACAACATCCAGAACCAATTCAGTTGTAGGAGAGGAGTCAATGAATGGATGAATAGAAGAATGGTAAGGGATAATATTGAAAACTAATGCATAGGTTAAAGCCATGGTTTGGGCATTACTAGTTAGAGTTCCAAATGAAATCTTGCAGTCTAAAACTCACCATGAAAATACCTGAATGTATAGGCATTTTTAACATACATATTTTAACATAATTCCTCCATCAGATAACTGCTACAAACATTTTTAAAATAAATGCATGTCCATAGTTAAAAAGTAGTAATAATTCAACTGTGCAGTGATAACTTTTTCCTTACCCAAAAGATGAATTGTTCCTATGTCTCCTTACAAAAAGATGACTCACATTACAAAATACATATGACATCTGCTTGATCTAGCACATATAATTATCCTTTTTCTTTGCACAAGGTTCTAGTTTATGCCCGACTCTGAACCTTGCCTGCTTTTACTTAAAATATACATGTACATGACATCCTATATATATATAATATTTTGAACTCACACAAGTAGTTCAGTCATATTCTTTTTCAACAACTACATGGCAGTTGTTGAATTTTAGTTCAATTACCTGATTTTAGTTCAATTACCTGATTTATCTAGTAAAAGGCATTTTTGTCTATTTCATTTTGATTCTGTGATGAACTTAATCTTGGCCTATACTTGAGAATGAACACAAACTTCTGAGCAGTGGAAATGCTGATTTAAAAGGATATTGGAATGTCTAAAAATTCCTGGCATTTTTCCAAAATGCCACAGTAGCTTCACACATAGAGGCCTTTTCATACAACGTGCCAAGACAGACAGACAAGTAGCTGAGGCAGAAAACGGGACAACAAAATTTTAAAATACGAGCAAAGGTTAAAAAAAAACCAATAACAACAAGCAAAGACTTTCGCTGGTGGATGCTCCAAGCATCACCCCGCCCCACATCACAGGCTGAGCCAGTTCTTGCTTCCTCAGCTCTGCCACGGCTGATGCTGCAGGGATTTCCGAGGTCGGCCTTTCTTAGTATGTCGGCTCAGAGCCTGCAATTTAGAACAGGGTCGACCCGCACAGCGAAGTGCCCCAAGGTGCGTCTGCCCCGAGAACAGTGCAAATCAAGTTTGCTAATTTCTGGTCAGTGGGATGGCAACTAGGAGCTAAAAGTCAGCAAGGGGACCCGGTGCACTGCTGGGTCACCGCTGCAGGAGCCCCGTGTCATAAAATAACGTGCCCAAATGCGGGGCTTGGTGAGCGCACCGTGCACAGCACGGATGAACAAAGGAGTGTTTCAGACGAAGTCTCATCGGTTTGCAACTGTCTAGATGACCCACCTCCTCAGACGCTAGTCACCACTCCGCAGCCACCGCCCACACCGGGCGCCACAGCCTACACCGGGCCTTGTGCTCCTCCCTCTGTTTTTCCCCCTCCCCATCTTGTGGTCTCACCTCCACCCGGAAATTTCTAGGGTTGGAACAAGTGACTCTTAAAGTCTTCTAATTCCAGATACCACCCAGAAGACACAGGTTTGCCCAGGCTTGAAAAATGTAGCTGCTTCTACCATCTACTTAGGACAATGAGAGCTCTTCACACCCCATTTCCTCATAAAGAACTAAGTGGGAATTTGAGATAAAATTTCTTCCTTCTTGAGGCAAAGTGAAATGATCTCCCGATGGTTTTCTCTGTTCTCTATGTTATGCCGTCCCTGCTAAAGTAGCTCTAGTGCTTTGCACCCTATTAAAAATAATAATAATAAAAATATGTGCACAAATAAAAAGCAATGTTTTATTCCTGTTCCCATTCCAAGTCCAAAGAAAAGCAAAAGTTGTTTCAGCACAAGCAAATGTGTGTGAGTGTGTGTAACCCGCCCCCCCCACACACAGTTTTTACAAATTTTATTTACTTGATGTCTAACTTATATTCTTTTTTAAAAATGTCTTTATTTTTATATATTTGTAGTGTAGTCCCCATGGAATTTCCACCACCAGTTCATCAGTGCACCGTCACCATAGTCCCTTGTGCTCTTCCCACCCTCATTTTGATCCCTCTCCATACCCCTCTGAATTATAGTTGCCTGTTTACTTTTGGCGTGTTGTGTTGTGGCTTTTTGGGTTGTTATTGTTCTTTTCCCTGACCCCTTCTTTGGTTCCATCATGTCCTTTATGTAAGATTTAGTAGGACCACTTTATTTAGAATTGTAACTTTGACTGTGTATACTAGAGACAGAGGAAGAGCAGATCGTCTGGCTAATTACACTGATATGGATAACAAGGCATATAATCCTGGCCCTAATCTCTGTTAGAAATGAAATGTCTCCTGCACGGTACCTGACGTGTGGTAAGAACTCAAGTCATATCTGTTGAACAAAAAGGTAAGTGCAAATTCATGAAAAAAATTACCAAATCTCAAATTCATTTTGTGATTGGTGGAGGCTGGAGGATTAGTCATTATGACTAATCATAATTGTGGATAAATTGAAAAGAGACTCTGAAAATTAAAAATAAATAAACGTACTGTGGAGTTGATGAGCCACAACATATAGCCTCAAGGAAAAGTGGTTTTGATCACTTTATCTTTGAGTGTTTGCATGAAAGCATTTTTGTTCATGTTTTTTCTCTGCAAAACAAAATACAGCCTTTTTTTAGCCACACTTTCAATCTACTATTTTAAAAACCATGTAATTCCATGTATAAAAATAGAAAGTCAGCTTGAGGATGCAATATCCTAAGACAGCTCTGGGCCAAGAAAGTAGTCACCCTTCAAAAAAATGATTAATGAGAGCAAAAAATGTTTTGGAAAGAAAGAGAAATATTATGAATGATGTGCTTTTAATATTCTCCTCTAGCAAGTCAATACCTACTGCACTGAAGCATGTTTGCTAAGAACACATTATTGTGTATCCCTGCTTTTCTTTGTCAGTTGCTAAATATCCTGATTACCACATACATCAAGTGAAGAAACATTTTATTGCTTGAAAAGAGAATGTATTGCTTCAAAGAGTCCAAACTGCTCTTACCTGCATTATGCAAGCAGCCTCTTTAAATCATCACTGTAGGGATAAATTTCAAGTAAAATTGGACCCCCTCACAACAAAGCCCACTGTTCATGCATATTTGCCTAAGAAAGAGAGAGCTCTAAAAAAAGCAATGCACATGTGTCTACACACATGTGTGTGTGTGTGTGTGAGTATGTGAGGTAAGGTGAGATGTATCCATAAAGTTCTTGGTAGCGAGAGAAACTTCAGAATTTTATGGAATGTCTAGTTAACATGTGTCTGTCTTCTTGATAATGAGATAAGATAGTTTCAAGATCAGGTTCTGCATCTATGGAACATCTACCTTGTCCCAGGTACCGGGCTAACCACTGCCACCCCTTTGTGTCCACAATCCCTTCAAGATACAGTTAATAGCCCACCTTTTATAGATAAAGAAGCAACATCTGGATGATGGTGAGAGGATCAGTCACTATTATCATGGATGCTAATTAACACATGGACATTCTAGGGAGCTGTGTGGACATACAGGAAACCCACAAACCCTCACCCTGCTGAAATCATGTGACTATTGAAATTATCCTTAACTGTACTAGTGTAGACCTAATGCGAAACATTGTGTTTCTCTGGATGGCAGGAGACATTTGATTTAAAGCAGAGGTCATAGGCAAACACCTGGAAGCTGGTGTGTATATGCAGTTCATGCACAGACAAGTTCTGTTCGAGAGGACATGAAAGACATGGGTGACAGAGCAGCATCCTAGCCACTTTACAAACCAGAAACCACTGGTTTCTAAGAGCTAGGTCAGAAACTCATCTCTAGTCTTGACTGACTGGGGTCACTGAAGACAATATATTTTTTTATTATTCTATTTTTCCCTTTTATTTATATATATTTGACATCAATTGTAATTCCCATGTAATCCCCATCACCATATCACCAGTGCACCATCACCTCAGTCCCCCGTGCTCCCATCTGCCCTCAACCCTCCCCCTCCCCACCAAGTGTCCCCAATTTGTCCTTGTCTTTTCATTTTTGGTTTTGGTGGAAGACAATATTTTTAATAGAAAAATTACCTACAGATTGCATTCTGGCTGAACGTCAAGTAAGTCGGGCCACTGGGCATTCTGCTTATCACTCTCTTTTAGGACACAGACCTGCTGGGTTGTCTCCACATAAAATAATGTTTCAGGCTTTTTAAAAGTAATTTACAAGTGGGGATGAATATGCATATATCCATCTGCACACTTCCAGCCTAAATTTGTGAGGAACTGGCAGAGAAATAAAATACATATAAGAAGCATAAAATGGATACCCAACCCTGGGCTCCACATAGCAGATATGCAAAGCACCTGCTACTTAATCTGCTCATTTTTCCAGAAGCACACACTGGAGCCTGAAAAGTCAGCACCTAAGTGATTTCAGCCCCTTGATGAAATCTCAACATTAAGAATCAGGAATAATTGACTGAGTGATCACAGATGACAGTGTTTTCTCAATGAGGTTTGTTGTGAAAAATGGGCATGTTCTGCTTTTTGCTTTTGCTTTTGCTCTTTGACAAGTGTCTGAGAAAGCAGATTCTAGAAACTTCTCCTTGTGCAGGTGGTGGACGCAGGGGGAGCTGTGGGGTTCCAGACCTTGTGGGCGATTGCATTGATAGTCTGGTTCTTGGCTTTTACTTTCTTCTCCTTTCTACGTGTCCTTCTACCCTCTGTTTTCTTTTTTTTTTTTTTTTTTTTTTACTTTTTGAGCCAGGTTATGGAATTACCTCTGGACACTCATCCTATTGATCTTGTCCCCCGATTCTTGGTTCTCTTTCCAGTCTGCAATATATCTACCCAAACTTGGGTTTCTTCATCCTACTCTTCATCCCCCAAGATAGTCTTTCAGAGATCGACTGTGTCTTTGTCATATTTATTAAGAAGTGTCTGTTTAAAAGTAACCATTCGATTATTAAAAGTCATCACCAGGTCTTGTAATAAACAACTTCTCTGCATCTAACTTCAGTCTAGATAATAATAGTGCTAAGGAAGGTTTGCAACTGGCTACTTTTCAAAGTAACCACTCTCTGAAACAGAACGATTTCATGTGTTTACGAAACCAAGCAAAACACCAAAAACATTAGAAAACTCTGCTAGAAAATAAAATCTTGCTGCAGAGAGGGACACACTGAGTTCTTGGAGAGAGGCTGCGTGAAACCTTCATGCCCACGTCAGGCTACAGTGGTTAATATTTTATTTGATAAATGTAAATAAGTTGCAGTAACAGTATAATTGAGTGTGACTAAGGGAAGGTAAAGTGTGATTCATTTGCTGCAGTAAATAGTCGAGAAAGGTAGAAAATAACTCAGCATGTCTTGTTGAATTCCACTTGATGGTTATGATTTTAATACAAACAGCAGAAAACGTGCACAGCCCTAAACAGTCCCCTTCTGCATCCTTTTGTGTCCTGCATTGTTGACAATACTCAGCCACCCTATGGGCTTCAATTTCCCCTGGGTTTGGAGGTGTTTTGTATTTTTTGTTGGTGGTGGGTTTTTTTTTCTGGTGTGTCTTTTACAAAATCTTTTTTTTTTTAATATACATACTACACAACATTTTAATCCTTTTGCTGAGATGTGACTCAGATATGACACAGTTCACCCATTTAAAGTATATAACTAAGTGAGTTCTTTGTTATACTATATTCATGTCCTTTGTAACTATAAGCTGGTTTTAGGGCATGTTCGCCCCCTCAAAAGGAAACTGTGTCCTCACTAGCGCTCACTCTCGTCTCCTCACCCACCTCCCGCTCCGACCCTTGGCCACACTCATCTGCTGTCTCTCTCCATGGACTTGTCCCTCTGGACCTTCCACATAGGTGGAACCGTGTGATAGGAGGTCTTTGTCTGGCTCCTGTCACCAAGGGCCATGTTTTTAAGGCTCATATTACAACCTATTTTGGTATTTCCGTCCTTTTATGGAGCATGCTACTGTGGAAACCTACTCTTTCTTATACATCCATTTACTGGCTGATGGACATTTGAGTTAGTCCCACCCAGTGTTTTGGCTATTAGGTTACTCACACATTCATGAAGTGTTTCTGTGTGGGTGTGTTTTCTTTTTCTCTTGGCTGTATTCCTAACCATGAAAGACTTCCCCTCCATTTGCAGAACCTAGGACTTAATATCTGCTCTCCCTGAATCCTTGGGGACCCGTTCATTTCAGTAGGAAGAGTAATAGTGAGAGTCGACTGACAGCAAAGCTCCTGAATTTCTTTGCAATACATTTAGGTCCAGGCATGCTGTGAGTACACACCCAGCAGGTATTTCCAAGTGTGTCACGAGGATGGGATGGGAGCTTGGCAGTGCGACACACTAGAAAGGGCCAATCACCTCAGATTGTGGTCTGTTTTCTTAAGACTTCCAAATTTCAGTGATACTTGTTGCAAGTAACATTAGCCATTAATACAGGGACTGTACCCGTGAGTGGGGGGACTTGGGAAGTACTCCTTGAGCTGATTTCTATTTCTATATAGTGCTTATATTATATTATACACGTGCTTATATTATGAAGCAGAAATAAAATTCACAGGGAATTTTTAAGCTTTCTCTGAGACTTCAAAGCTCATAGCCTGTAGCCAAGCCTCAAGGCCCCGCCCTTCCTGAGGACACATTCATAGAGTCCCTTAGGGGGTGGTGTAAGGATGGAGAAACACTAATGGAATTAATTTCTTTTCAAGTGATTTTGACATGACTTCAAAATAATTTAAATAGTTCCCGAATGGGAGTCTTGCAGAACGAGTTGATAAGAGGTGTTCCATTTAAAAAAAGAAAACATATCTTAGGTTTAAGCAAGTTTAAGAAAGAATGGGCTTGACATAGGCGCAGACGACTTCAATTTAAAACTTCTCAGATGCCAGAGTTCTCTTATTGAAACAGGGGGCAGAGAGGGACTCCGAGGCCAGAGAGCCCCCAAAAGGCCACAAAAGGCCACAAACCAGAATCAAGGGCTATAGCAACAGGGGCTATAGCCTAACATAGGACAGTGCCTGATACAGGTCACTGTTTGTGGGTTCTCACCCACACGCACAATTGCAAGGGACCTCAGGCTACAGGTACAACAACCATGGGGTTTATTTACGAACGGGGGAAACAAGAACACTTACGTATCCACAGGAGGCTGGTGCTTCATCCAGACAGCATCAATGTTGGTAGTCACCAGTCACCAGGGGTGCTGGGCAGTACTGGCCAGTAGTGATGACCACTACGGGCCTGCAGAGACAGTGTCAGGGACATCCAGTGTTAACAGCTCTTGTGAGTTGTTGGTTTATACCACAGTGAACAGCAATTTGAGACACCAGGCCCAGGGCCTTTGGTGCTCCTCCCAGTCAGTGTCAGAGACAGGACGGAGGCCCAGTCTCTGCAGTCCTTCAGCCTCTCTCCCCACCTCAGAGGGCGGCTGCTGGAGGCTTCCCTCCTTTCTTTGGAGGCTGGAACCATTTCTTCCTCTGCGGGGCTCTCCTCTTCCTCTGCAGGAGCTCTTCCTCAGGGCTGCCACTTCTCCAGACCACTTCTTCCTCCAGGCTTCTGCTTCTCCACGCTCTTCTCCATCTGCTCCTCCTTGTTTCCAATGAATCCCGCTGAATCAATGCATCTGAATGAGTGCTCCAGGCTCCAGGCTCCCTCCGACCCTGGCTTATAGTCACTTTCCGGGTGCCACCCCCCCACAGTCTGATTGGTCCATTTTTCAATCCTGCACCTGATTGGTCTGTTCCATAATTCAGGAAGTACAAATGACACAACATTGCTCTACTACCACTGACTTGTGGTGAGAGGCGGAGTCCTGGCAACAAAGCATCAATCAACTCACAGCTTACACCTGATTGGTCCATTCCACGATCCAGGCAGCACACTGTTACATAAAAGGTTTCTGAGGAAGGACTACATAACTAACTTGCAGTGGAGCAGCACACATGTCTGCTCCTGCCTGCTGTAGCCTGGTAACATTATCTCTTGCTCTAAATGCAAGATCTAGAACTACCTGCACAACCTTCATTGAGTGACTTCTGTCTGTGTCCCTTCACCCGGTAGAACATTTTGGCAAAGTCACACCCCTGCCTTTCTTCTCAATGATAAGCTGACCAAACCACTGCATTGGAAATCACCTCACATGTCAGCCATAGCGCGCCAAGAAGAAACTCTAGGTGTAAAACACTCCAATTTCATCAACCGCTGACTGCAGTTTTCTTCCCCGGTGGTGCGGCTCTCTCGTGTAACAGCATCTCCTGAGAGCGCCCTTTCCTTAAGGGCGCTCACGTGGGCCGTCTTCCGCTAAAATGGCGCCATGCCGGCAGACACATTTTCTTTGATTAATTAAGCATGAAAAGTAATATTTTTCCACATTATTTCACCTTTCATGCTTTAAATTGATTTTGCTTCCCAGCTTTTACTTTTCGCTCATAAATTCATTTGTTGGAAGGAAACTGCTGGTGCCCAGGGTACCTGGGTATTTGGAAGGATCTCCCACACAGACTCTGGGCCCCAACCCCACTCCCCCAGGACTCACTCACCTGCCAGGACTCCTGCTGCAGAAATGGAGGCACCAGCCCCTGTCTCCTCCCGCCAGCCCTTTGCTGCTCCTTTTTGTTTGCTGGAGTCCTTCACTGGCCTTCTCTCTTTATCACTGACCTGCTTCCTTCCACTACCCAGCAAACTCTGCGATGTTCACAGTAGAAACACCTGGTGTGGGAGAAAGACCATGGCTCAAGAGTTGCAGCATGGAAAGTTCAGGAAAGTCTAGTCTTCTATTCTTTGGGCAGGAATTCCAAATGCCAAGGAAGATGGGATGACGCCAGATTAGTGATGTCATTGCTTTAGTCGCGGCTGTTTAGGAAGTACCTGGTATAGATGTGTTGCAGCAAAAACGTATAAACCACATTGAATGCAAAACAAGGATAGCTAGGAGACTGGACAAAACTTGATTCATGCTGATTCATCTCTTTCTGTTCTTACCAATAGTCTGATTACTTTCTCTATTACACTACACGTTGCTAATGTTCATTTGTAGACAAAGGTTCTGTTTGTTGTACTAAATGTTCATTTAAACCAGTAGCCCTGAAGATATCATCTCAGTGGCCAAATGCTGTTTTCCTTATTCGAAAATTCTCACCTTATGTACTACTACTTAGAAGAGCTTAATTTTTCTTTAATTTATGTTTCACTCATTCTTGCAATCAAATGAAGAGGGGCCCTCTGCTTCCAGAATTACTTAACAGACATACTGGATCCTGAGACAATATTTGTATAATTAAATGCCCTGGGAAGTTTTCTGAAAGAACAAAGTCTGGCCCCAACCCTCCAGATACTCTGAGTTAATTTGTCTGTGGTAAATCCTGGACATCAGTGCCTTTAGTAACTCCCCAAGCAATTTTAATGTGCTGTCAGGTTGGAGATTGTGCTGGCAAATTCTAAAATAGCTCTTCCTGTACTGCCTTTTCCGCATAGTGTGGGGGAGCCTATGGCTTGTCCGAATCCGCAGAATATGTCAAAGGTGATGGGATCTCAGGCGTGTGTTGTATGTGTATAAATACATATATAGTGTATTATGTATGATAATATGCAATCTACTCATGTGAAATATGTAATATACATAGACACAATACATCTTAGGCATATATATTTATTAGGTACATATGTATACCAATCTTGCTAACACGTACTAGAGAGATTGTCTGCTGGCCTTAAAGACTTTAAGAGCCATATTACAAAGTACCTATTCTAAGGTCCACTTAGCAGCAAATTTTCAGAGGCATCCAGGAGCAGAGGGCAGCCTCCAGCAAAGGTAGTGAGAAACCAGGGCTCTCAGCCATACAGCCACAAGAGAACGCATTCTGCCAGTAATCCAAATGCCTCTAGGGACACATTCTTCCTAGCTGTCAAGGCTTGAGAGGAAAAGGCTGTTCAACTAAAACCTAAATTGCCTTTTCTTGAGATCCTGTGCAGGGGACACAACTAAGTGTGCCTGGGCTCCAGACCCCTGAAATTATGAGACAACACATGTTCTTTGTTTAGTTCCTAAGGTTCTGGCAATTTTAGCATAGCAATGGAAAACTCCATAGAGGAGCAGATCTCTAATAATTACGTCAGCCATTTTTTTTGTGTTTCTCTTGTGTCACTTCATAAGCTTTGCCCATAATATGCAAGAAGAGACTCGGGCTCTGCTCTGCCAGGGCCCAGCCCCGATGCCTCCTTCACGCCGTCCAGGGAAAGCAGGCCTGGGTCTCACCTCAGTTTGTTCAACTCACAAAAACGAAAGGGGCTGACTGACATTTATTTCTCTATTTTATTTCATTTGCTGGTTTCTTTTTCTATTGTTCCCTATGTCTTATTAGACTCTGATGTATAATTCTTTTAAACGTAGGAAAAGGCCCATTAAAAAGTTTACTCTTAGTTTATTACTTTATATGTAAATATACCTTCAGAGCATACTGGGAAACCCAAATAAACAGGGAAGACCAAGCACAAAATGGTGAGATACTATACACAGCAGGGGCTGATGCAAAAAGTACAGAAAAAGAAGTTTTAACTATTCATTCTTCGGACTTAAAAAAATACAGCTTCAACAGACCGCAGCCACTGCAGCACGAGTTCGATCCCTGCTGCCAGCCAGGGAGGGGACCCACTAAAAAAAAAATATATATATATATAGCTTCAAGAACTCGTCCATTGAAGTGAGAGTAATAATATTGAATTTAAGTACACAACTGCATTCAGCGGTAAACTTTGCATGAAAACAACCTTTCTCCCTCTCCATCTCCCTCTTCATCCACCTTCTGAGAGACATAGCATGAAATAGACTTGATTTGGGGGAGGGGCTTTATGATTGGCTCAAGGTTAAAGGGTTTCCGGATGTGTTCACTGAATATGCATGATTCCAATTAATGAAGCCATGTCATTTCAGGGACCCATCAACTTAGTAATAAAAGAAATGTTGTATTTCAACTGACCGCATTACTAATCAGTACCCACGGAAATGAAAGCAAAGGCACGCACTGGTAGCAAATGAAATCTAAAGCTTCCAGGCTCCAGCATCCTGTTCTGTGCCTTGCGTTTCCACATCCCCATCAAAGGAAAACTATTATCATTATGTTTGTATACTCACTCAGAACCACAGTCCTGCATGTAGACTGCAAGCAACCTTGGAGACTATGCCCATCTTTCTGTTTGTGTTCAGTGAGAGATTTGGGAGTGAACGTTTACCTTGAGATTTATTACAAACTTCAAGGGGAAAACTAGGGTTGATTCTGGTAGTAATAAAGCAAAGGCAAAATAAATCAAGGAACCTCTTTATAGCTGCTGCTTATTAAATAATCATCTTGGTTTTAAATTTTAAAAAGATAATGTATTCAAATACTTGCTAGTCTTCCTGGAGATGGGAAGAAGGCAGGTATCTGAGAAGACTAAGGAGTAGAAATACAAAAGAGAGGTAGGTAGGTGGCAGGGGAAAGCAGCGGAAGGAGAGGGGCTTTGGCCAAGGAAACACACATTCACACACGTGCCCACATATAGCAGGGTGTGAGGGTGAAGAGAGAACAATGGTATCCCATGTCGTATTATGCAGAAACATAGTTTATAAGATAATCTGTAATCCAAAGTCTTCAAACCAATCTAATTTTAATAAAATATAACAAGTGACTTTTAAATGGAATTTCCCTTTATTATTGCTGTAGATAGTGTCTGGGTTCAGTCTGTTACTGACCTATTAACTCTTGCCTCTTCTGCCATTTCTTATTGTGGTCTGTGTATAGGCCACTCAAAATGATGCCTCGCTGAGCCACTTCCATTTTCTTTAAGGATCTATGAGATTTATTGATTTGACATTTGATCACTTCAGCACAACCTGGTGGGACCAATTATACTTGTGCTATAAAGGAGGTACTTTTATTTCTCGAAAATTCATAGTTTGCCCACGAGTTTGCGAGTTGAATGGAAGCTCTTCATTTATTTATCTACCAACTGTTGATCCATGGTCTGGCAGAAAAGAATTGCTGGCAAATGGAATGCTTCCCCTAGAACGAAAAACTCTGCTTATCTTCACAGCGATGTGAGTGGCCACGTGGCCACGTGGCCACTGAGTCCTGCCACCGCCCTATCAATCAAGTTGAAATATATGAAATTGTTCATATTCAACCACCCAACTTGAAGGAAGCAGCAATTCCCCATAGCTTGATCTAGTGGAAAGACTGGCCCAGATGGCCAACCTGTTGCCCAAATTGTCACTCTCCTCCCATGAACTCTGCTGGCAGAGCAGGTTCTCTTCCCAAGCAGATAGAGCCCTGTGATGTCAGGGTTAGGGAAACCGAAACATGTCCCAGACCTCCCCAGGCGCCATCACAGTTGATCCTTATGACAATATTAACACAAAAGAGAAAAATCTCCAAAAGAAAAATGTGTCAAGAGGTCACCAAGTGAATAATTGGGGAATGAGTGTAAGTTGTTTCGCACAGTAATCAGAAGCAAGAATATGAAATAAGTGGTACTAAGCACAGATGAGTTCTTGGATGTGGCATTTAACTGGGCAGGCATCAGTTCTCTGGGATACCAAAGAGAGGCATGATTCCCCCACGCTGCCTCAGCTTCCCCGTGAAGGGGAATGTAGAGGTGGGGGCTGCATCCATGTCATCCCCACAAGGAGCCATAGGACCATGTTCCGGACAATTTACTTCTATCATTAGGTTGACTAGGCAGAGAGAGCCCAGTTATCTCCAACCCTAGAGCATTATAATCAGAGTTTCACCTTCAGTGGAATGACAAAGAAAATAGCATAACCAACAAACAGAAAAAGAGTGTCTGGTTTAGTATGTGAAGTTACCCAGTCACTTTCTCTGATTCTGTCAAGATTATATCCTAAATAGGAAGCTGCTAAGTGTATTACACTGTACTTTATGGTACTGTATTTCTTATGTTACATTTCACTCCATTGCATTGCTTTGCATTATTACATTACGCTACATTACCTTACGTTACACTGCACTGCATCCTTTAGAAGGAAGTTTATTTGAATATCTTCTTTGAATTCTATGTGTGCTCTTAAGGAAGGAGGTTCATTGTTTTCTCCCTTCCACTTAAGCCATGTGGAGCCCTAACTCCCATAGAGAAATGCCCCTGTAAGAGGTCATCAATCAATGTATTTCTGCCTGCCTGCTAGTTGGAAACGTACACTAATACGATTTTTTTTATTCTCCAAAGTCTTGCTTTGAGAGTTCTTTGGTAGTTCTATTTTGTGTCAGAAGCAGCATGGGGTGCCCTATGGAAGCATGCCCAAGAATCTAAGAAAAACTTGGGGTCTTTATTTTTCATACTGCTCCCAACATGCTTATACTGAAGACATCTATTTTAAAAAGGAAAAAAATAGGCACAGAAAACATATATTGTTATACGCAGCAACAACATGCTGGGTTTTTATTCTCCAAAATGAAGAGTCAAATATATCATGGAGATAGTTTGGGGACATACAAAAAGAATGTATCAAACACCTCTCTTTAAACCACAGGACACCAGCCATCTCCCTGCTGCCGCACCCACCCAGCATGCGAGCAGGATCTCTCTCTCCACCACTAAATACTTCTAGAAGGTTGTCGGGAGGCAGTGCTGCTGTAGCTCGGGAGACTGCAGAAGAGAAGTGACAACAGTTCTCTTGTTGGTTGCTCTTTAATTTTACCCTTTTTTAAAATTTTATCCTTACTAGTATTATCCTTTTTTATCCTTTTCTTTTTCTGAAAAACTGGAAAGTAGCTGCACAAAAATATTCTATCGTTCCTCAAGAGGATGGCCATAAATCTGCATGTTTTACACATGTCAAAAGGAGGGACGCCCCTTCCTCCAGTTTCATGAGGGGTGGCTGCACCTCTAGGGAGCATGCAGGCAGGCCCGCGGGATCACTGAATGCAAGTGAAGTGTGAAACCCCTGAGAAGCAGGAGTGGACTCATGAATAACGCCCTTGTGCAGAAGGGGTTGTGGTTTATTTTACACAACAAAGTATATTTTTTAAATTGCTACCCCAGCTCCAGGAACATGGGAGACAGCTAGGGAAGAAAAATGGAGATCATCTGACATGCAATTTGACTTTTTCTCATTGTTAATTTGCTAATTCTTCTACCTCAAGTTACTTTCCTTTCTCTGAATTCATAACTCTCCTGGGGAAAGGCACTGGATTTATTATCTATAAGCACTCCCTGCAGCCACACTCCATGCAAAGGAGCACATTTCCCCAGGATGAGGCCTAAGAAGCATTTTCCAAATGACTAATGAGGTTAACGACACTCAGTGACAGTGGTTAGTTATAGGTGTTATTGCCAAATGCATAATGAGTAGGTGCATATGGAATTCAAATTCATTTTAAAGTTCTATTATGCTGATAGCTATAGAAGCTAAATGCTTATACAACGACACTATTGGAAAATGTCATGGAATATTAGAAATGTAAAGTATATACGATATTGAGTTTCGTTGGGTAATTATAAACATTTTAGATCAAATAATACTATTCAGTTAAGTCTTTAAAAATTCAAGGTCATAAACCATTAACCTTTGACAAAAGCTTTTTTCTGTTGTTTATTTATGCATACAAGAACTGGGGTACAGGCCATAGGTCTGGGTGATAAGGGGAGTCACCTAAGACAGAGCAGGGAACAGAACAGGCAGATCGACTGAAACATACTGCTGAGGGGAGCAGTGGGTAAGGCAGGAGAGGTCTGCTGCACCATGTGGGTCCGCTCCCTGGCTGGGGATGGAACTCATGCTGCAACCATTAAGTGCAATCTCCAGGCCTCTAGGCAAATTTCTTTGCCTCTCCAGAAATCCTTAAAGGAACTGTATAAGCCTCACTGAGAAGCTCAGAATTCAAGCAGCTAGAGCTCCCCGGAGATTTGAGTCTAATCAACTCACTTCATTTTACTTGTCTCGGTTTACTTATGCTGACACGTCTTGCTTGCCTCCTCTTTTTCTTTTGCTTCTTGCTGATGGATTGTCAAGTCCAGAGGCTGGCACGTCAGACACTGGGTGTTTGTTGGCCCTTCTTTACCCCTTCCTCCATTATCAATTTAAATGTTCTTTTTAGACCATTAGGATATCATTTTTGTTCTACTTTAAAAAACAGTTCATTCTCTCGTCTCATAAAGAATAAAAAGCGATCCTAATGATAATAGTTTAAACTATAAAAATGACTCATGCACACACTTCCCACATCTAAGATCTCATATAGAATGCCTCATTTGCACCTATCTTCACCCCCATTTTAAGGATGAGAGGAAAGCCTTGCCTAAGCTGGAGCCGCCATGTGTGAGAGTGCAGACAGAAACTCAGGTCTTTCAATCTGGGGCCCATGGACTGTGGGGAGAACTGTGATACCTTGGTGCTGGCATGTGGGGTGCTGACAACGCCTGAGCAGTATGACCCTGTCCCTCTGAATCATATAGTGTTGTAAACTCACTTTCCTCAAGAAAGAAAAATAAAATAAAGCCAACAAGCTGATACTTCCACTTCAAAATGCTGCAGAAAAAAGTGTGATGGCAAATTAGACTCCACTGAATAGTTTTTGGCCTCAGCTTGAAAACTGATTTTCCCCTGGAAAAATAATTCAAGTGTGTTTGATATTTCTAATTTTCCTCAGATTAACTTGGCAATGCTCGGGCTACCTTCCGATTTCAGCAGGGAGTATTTGATTATCCATGGCAAATTCAAATGTTTCTCCCCCAAGCACTAAAGTCCTTTCACTTCCTCTACGCCGGTGGTTCCATTGAGAGGTCGTTCTTGGTGGTTACAGTTGGAGGAAAGAGCAGGAAGACTTTATCAAGTAGCGAAGGACAGAGAGGCGCTGAGCACCCGCCAGTGCACAGGACAGCCCCCTCAGCCAAGAGTTAGCCAGCCCGGGGCCCTGAGCTGGAAGCTCTGCCCCAGCACATGGCAGGGCATGTAGCTGCGAGGGCCAGATCCGCCAATACCAAGATGCCACTCGATGAAGATTGTACTCACGTGTGGAACTACGCTTTTTCACTTTGAGCTGGTATTTTTATACCAGACTTCCACGCTGTGGAAAAACTAATTAAAATGCTGCTTTTTCTTCCTTTCCTGATACTCGTTTTTTTCTCTCTGGCTCCCAAATATGATTACTCCAAAGTTTAGTGGGTCCTCTTCTCCTACCATTGCCCCTTCGTGGGAATATGTAGCAACCACTACACAAAGTTCTTGACTTGTATAAATTGGACTTTCATACCGTCTAGACTCTGTGCTCTCATCAATTATACACTAAGCCATCCCTCATATATAGAATGTCATCGTGAATGCATCAGCTGGCTGGCTGCTGCTGCTGGGTCTGGGGAAAAAAGCTATGTTTGTGCAGAGAGTGCTCCCCTGAAAACTGTGGGGGACAGGAAGGCCCGGCGATGTCTCTCTGGCCCCTCCTGGTGGGGTCACTGTCTCGTCCTCCACCCATATTCACCATCAAAACCTCCCCACCCCCGAGTTCAGAAGCTTGGAAGCCTCTCACACACACGCAGTCTCCATCTCAGCCAGCCCAACTGCCTCTGTCTCTCTACTTAATAATCCCTTCCACACGTCTTACCTGTAAATGCTGGTGGCTGCCGGCCGGCAAGGCTCCACCAAAGCCACACATGGAGTCACGCTGGCTGGCGGCTCCCCCAGCCCTTTGCCCCACTTCTGTCTGGACAGTCAAAGCCCAGGGCCACAGCAGTGACAGAGGGTGGGAAATGGCAACACCTGAGTGGCCAAATGCTGGTGTCAGGTATTTGGCAAGGGCCCTACTGCCGAAAAATGTTCTCACCCGCTGCTACAATTGCCTGGATCCTTTGACAGAGGACCCAGAATTTTACCTGACAAAATTTTTTAAAATGGTGCAGCATATCTCTCCCCCTCTGTTGTTAAACTTTCAGAGATTTGACCTCAGAACTCTCTCTTGGAAGCTTCCTAGATCACAAAACACTGAAGTCTACCTTGCTCGCCTTTGCCTGTTCCACACATTCAAATATCCCTGTATCCGATGAACTTTTCCATTTGGCCTTTTTACCATCATCACATTCAAACAGCATCTCAGCTCCCAAGCTGCCGTCCCCTGCCTTCCTCTCTGCTCACGCTGCCCAGCCCCTCCAGCTGCCCAGCTTGAGCTTCCTGAGTATCTGACAGACCTCCACACTTATACTCACAGACAGTCACCCCCACACCCTACTGATGCCCCATTTTCTCCAAGCCGTTGTTTTCCTTCCACTGGCTCTGTCCAGTGATTAAGCTCTTCCTGTCTCATGAACGCTGAAGACACTAAATCTAGTATGTCTTTGATCCACACCTCTTAGCAGCCTTCTTAGAGCTGTGCCAACTGATTGTCTGGAATTCAAAGCATTATTTACAAGATGTATAAGTGAGCAAATAAATGATTCTCTGTGCCCAATTGATTTGTGTGCTCAAAAATACTGATTTGCACTTGTTTCTTCCTGCCTCTCCATTAAGGTACGTGCATCAATCGATGCCGGCACGTGTCACTTGACAATGGGGCTACCCTCTGAAAGTGCGTCATTAGATGACTTTGTCATTGCCTGGCGTGATGCAGTGTCATCACACAACCTAGATGGCACAGCCTGCCACAAACCTGGGCTCTGTGGCACTGCCTGCAGGACCCACCATATATGCATGCCCCAAGGGACTGAACTGTCATGCATATGACCGTATTGTGTCCATTTTCTTGAAGGCCTACTGTGTGCTGGCATTGTGCTAATCACGTCCCCTTCACTGCCCAGACAAATCATAGCAACTCTGTATGGAAGAAGTTGCAACCGTCATTGCTATTGCTCTTCTCCTCCACCTCACCCTGAAGCCGAGGCCACACTCACTGTGTGATAGCTACCGAAGTGTGGCCTTTGAAATGCAGAGGCTAGTCTGTCACTGCTGGTTACTTGATTAAAGATGATCACTCAGGCTGAGTATGGGCCTGTGAAAGGAGAAGCAGAGGTGGCGAGACTTCAGGAAATGCAGAATCAAGTCAGTGTTCAGAGAGAGGCCTTTAGAGAAGACATGCATCGAGGGGACAGAGTCTTAGGGCGGCTGTCAAAACATGAAGATTTCTTGGCCCAGTTTCTTGAGAATCCATTGAGCTCTCTGCCATTGGATTATGTGACCTACTCTCTCTGCCTTCCACCAAAAAGGAAAAAAGAAAAAATCCACTATTTTTCTAACGAGTTTGGGTGAATTCCTACTACTTTACAACCTCCACTAAGAACAAATAATTCATCTGTGGATCAGATTCTCAGTCTGACCTACTCTAGCTCAAGAAATTCTTTTGGGGATAGCAGAAAGCTCTGCAAGTGTCTCCCAGAGGCCAGAGTTAGAACCGAGGAAGACCTGAGAGTGAGCCACCGGCTGCCTCGACCTCTGGGCACAGAGACCACAGCTGCACAGTTGTCCCTGGTCACGGGCCTCAGTCAGCAATGCCCGAGAAATCAGAGGCCTTCGTTGCTACCCGGGCCTGCTAACTGGGCACGTTGCTAACTGGGCCCCGGGACACCTGCCTCCCTCGGTGTGCACTTCTGAGTCAGGGTCTCAGGCTGTCAGCAGAGTCTGGGGCCACGCCGTGTCTCTCCTGTAACGGAAGTGGCAGAATGCTTTCTGGTGTCTACCTAGTGGAGGTGGGACGCACTCAACGTCAAGTGCTCCAGACAGAAAAGAGCTCAAAGACGCTGGGCAGTGAGAAAGCTCAAGTTCCCTAAGAGGCTCCCGTCACCACTCGAGGCCCGCAGAAGCTCCTGTACCTTCTCGAACACACCTGACAGGTAGTGCAGAAAAGGCGTCAGAAGGGGCAAAAGCCCAAGTAGATACCGGTCCTGGCGGAATGTTCATGCTTCTCAAAGAGGACCCGCTGATTTCGTTCTTGTTCTTTCCTTTGCCTAGACTATTCCTCCTAACCCCTCAAAAGTACCCCTTAGAAAAGCTAACTTAACCACTCTATAGAAGACAGTCCTTTCTCGTTCCCCAGTCACTCCTTGCCCAGCTCTTTTGATTACTTTTCTTCATAGCTCTACCCACCACACATGACTTCTCTGCCCCCACTGGGAAGTATACTCCCTGAGAACAGGGATTCGGGGGTCTTCATTTCTCCGATGCAAACACTTTAGGAGAGTCATCAGCTCATAACTTGTGCTCTATAAGTCTTTGTGGAATAATTAGGTGGCTGGTTTAAGTAATACATTGTCTCTGAAATCATTGTGCAGAAACCTAGACTATAGCTTAGAACTGCAAGAGAATTCTAGAATGCATTAACATGTTTTCTTTCTATTTTTTTTTTTTTACTATGCAATGTAGTAGATCAAGCATTTCACAGTTAAATCTCTCATCACATCTCCCAGTTCAGGATTTACAGATCAAAACAAATGTTGTTTTATTGGGATACATTTTTCAAAGTATGGTTTGTGGAATACCACTAATATATGGAATAAGTGATATCTGCATTTTAGGGATGCAGCAAATATTTCCTCATGAGAATTATCAGATCCAAACAATCCTAAAAATTCACCTGGGATATTTTCAGAGTATCAGGGTACTCTTTCTGTGGTCAATGTGTTTCAGTACTTTAGCAATCAAAAGATTTGATTTTCAGATCTTCTGCTTTTAGATAGATGTGCTTTCCATGGGTGACTTGAAGATTTAGTTAGGTGAAATATAATCAATAACTGCCTCTTAATCCTCCCTTCTTCATGGACTGTAGGTTGACATTAAGTATTTTCTTTCCTCTCCTCAAGTACGTGATGATTATATTAATTAAGTCATTATGGCCAATTTCACTGGGGAAATATTTAACTTATTCATTACTCTGAAAACCTATAGCCAAGTTATGTACATAATTAGTTTCTTGGCTTAACACAGAGTCTTAGGAGTCCATAGGTTGGTTAAGGCTTCTGTGAATCCCGGGAATGTAAAGTCTCTTGCATATAAGATCTGCTGGATATGTACATTTTAAGGGGAGAAGTTTGCTATCGTGGACTCAGAGAAATATGTGATCCCAAAAAGTTTTAACTCACCCTCTGTATAAATGACCACATGTAACTGAGCAGAATGCAAAATACTAGAAGCCAAGACCCAGTAAGAAAATTCCATTGCACTAAGATCTAGTTCTAATCAAGTTTAAAGACCTTGAAGGCCTTTACATAGGATTAGAAAGTTGGTAGAACTATTCAGAGACAGAAAATAGGAGCTTCCGGTGGGAATTATGATATAGATCAGCACTCAAGGTGTCCTTGCAGAAAAAAACATATATTAATGTTTCCCTCAATCACTGTGGACTTTGAATAAAAAATTATTTCATCTTTTTGATTGATGGGGTTAGAAAAGATTCAAAAACTGTTCATAAACTTTAAATAACTTTGTGAAGCACTTAAATTAATTTGAAAGGATTACTATCTTCAGGTTATTGTTTACAGATTTTTACTCTAATACTTACAATTTTATTTGGCCTATACTATAAGTTACAGTTCTTTCAGAAGATAGTTGTCCAATAAAATATTCTAAGGATTTTAATTTTGCTTCTGCAACACTGGAGGAGTTACAGAAAAGCAAATTATATTCAGCCTTTCAGCAACTGATCTAATAATGTGTAAAGTGAGGGATGTATTTAAAACCTGTTAGGAAAGGAAGCAGCTTATGTTAGAAAGCAGGCAAAGAAGGGCATGGAAGACAAGCAGGTATCATTCTTGCCTAGAAACAGCACATCTTGCTAAAAAACACTTTTTAACATTTTCAAGAACATGCATGTGTCCTTGTGTATGTCACCTCAACGGAAGCCCAACTTCTCTCCTCTATATTGAAATGGCCACTCCCTTTTCTCCTCACTGGAAATTCAAGTCATCTCTTCCAGTTCAGCCCCAACCCCTTGCCCCCTGGACTCCACTCCCTGCCTCCAGGAAGTCCACCTTCTGCTCATTTTGCTTCACTCCTTCCTCTTCATAGTCATATGGGCCTTGTGCTATGATTTAACAGTTCCTTATGAACATGTCTTATTTTCTGACTGGATTAAAGAACCCTACAGGGTTGTGTCTACACTATGGAAACAATGTATAGATATTATTTCTACTATTTAGAATGACTGTATTTTAAAGGCATTGTTGTAATAATATTTCTCAATTTTTTTTTGTAGTTAGCTGGCATTTGTAATGGTATATTCTTCAGAGTTTAAACATGATAAATTAAGCCAGACCAAGATCAGATAATATTTCTTTATACAAATTAACACTTAAATATAATGATGTATTTACTGAAGGAAAAGGGTATTTGGGCCCGATGTGTAGAACATGATGAATTAAACCAACGGGCCATTACTCTCTGGTTTGGGCTGCTTCATAAAGATAAAAAGAAAGAAAATAACTTCAAGAGTAATTTCTTCTGTTATTCCACAACTTGATCA
The DNA here is from genome assembly GCA_019455555.1 of Galemys pyrenaicus. Classification (NCBI taxonomy): domain Eukaryota; kingdom Metazoa; phylum Chordata; class Mammalia; order Eulipotyphla; family Talpidae; genus Galemys; species Galemys pyrenaicus. The sequence continues at coordinate 4,190,998 of JAGFMF010011634.1, forward strand.
TTTTGACTATTCTACTGAGTCTTTTTTGCTTTTGAAACTCTGCCATTGCATGTCCTAGTATCTTTAGAACAAAGCCTCCCCTCCCCCCCTCTCCCCCCACTCCCCTCCCCTCCCCTCCCCTCCCCTCTCCTCTCCTTTCCTCTCCTCATTGAATATCTCACAGGCACACTGAATCAAAACACAAGGTCAGCTTAGTCACTAGAATTCTGTCTCAAGTAATCATTAAATCTCAAAATCGTTCTGTGTTCAGCCTTCTCTGCCGCTTTGGGCCAAAACCTGGGGGGATGGGGAGGGCAGAAGCTTCTGCTCTTTCTCCCAGGTTGACCCAGGCAGGGGAGGTGGGGGACGAAACAGGCCAGTGTGGGGAGCAGTGTCGCTTCTGCATCCAGGGCCCTGAGCGGCAGTTACTTGTTAGTGATTCTTTCATTAGCTGGCGCTTTTATAAGTACCTTGAAGATTCTTGCTTCTGGACCCCCGGCCCAACCTGCAGTTCTGGTGTCCTTACTTTTGCAGCCTGAGGGAGGCGGTCAGCTTCCGGCCCCTTCTGCCGCAGTCCCGTCTCCCCCACCAGTCCTGTTGGGCAGATGATGTGACCCCATCCTCATGCGTGTTTACTTTTCTGCTCATGGTGGGGGCTCAAATACTCCCCAAATGCAGACTTTCACCCCCTCTATCCTGCCGAGGCCACTCAAGCTTTGTAGACAGCAGGAGGTGGGTGGGCTCTGCTCTCCTGTCTGCCCTGTCAATCTTCTGCTTGGGCAGTTTTTAAGCACGAAAGCACTTGAGTTCAAAACACTATACTAGATTCTCACAGCAATAAAATAAGGAAACACAATGTAAAGCCTGTCTTCTAGAATAATGTGTGTGTAAATAGATACACATATACATACAATATAAAAACAAGCAGGGGAGCAGAGGAGATACTGAAGGAGTGAGGGTGGCAGAGAGGCAAACAAACAGAGGCAGGGCGGGAAGAATGGAGGTGTTGAACTGGAGCTCAGTTTGCAACTACCCAGCTTTGTGATCACGGATCTGAGGCATCCAGCAGGGGAGGGGGAGCGGAGGGGCCGAAGCAGGGAAAGAAGAGCCCAAGGGGCTGCGGTGGTGGGTCACAGGCCGAAGGCAGTGGGAGAACTCCAGGGGCTTGGGAAGCCCAGCGCACAAGGCTTTGTTGGAATAAGAGGCACCTGGCTTGCCCACAGGAGGATAGGTTTAAGTGGTGCTCAGGGAAGTCTCTGGAAGAGTACGGCCATGCTCTGCTCTCTGTAAACATGGGTTCTGAAGCCCTGACTTCAGCAGCAGGATGCAAATCCCAGTCACGGATTTCTCCATCAAACACCCCACTTCTCCCGCCTCTGTCAATTGCAGGAGGAAATAAGCTAACAAACCAGCCCTTCAATCTGTCCTGGGCTTGGGTTTCCATGGAGAAAAGCTATTACATCGTGGATGAAGACACCGCATTCCTGGAAGTGGGCCTCACACGTAGAGGATACCTTGGAGAAGCGTCCTCCGTCAGTAAGTAACTCTGGACTGGGTGCTGATGATGGAAGATCCACTCACTGATTCTGTATGCGTCTGCTGCTGCTGTGCCTTTTATGATGGTTTCATTCCTTCTCTCTTTTTAATCCAAGAGACTCCAGGAAAAAAATTAAGTGTTTCACAGCCATGTACAGGAATCCGCAAGCCACTATTTCTTTCCAAATTGCGTTGGAATCTATAATATATTATTATGCTTAATTCTGGCTACTTCCTGGGGGGATAGCAGCTATACCTACTATCCTCAACACCTCAGCCAGAGCTGGTGCCCACGAAAATTTTGGTAAATAGCCACATACCCACTCAATTTAATTTTTTTTAAAGATTTATTTATATATGCATACAAGCACTGAGGTACAGGCCAGAGGTGCAGGGTGGTGAGAGAATCCACCAGACAGAGCAGGGAGCAGAACAGGCAATTAGACTGAAATTCACTGCTGAGGGGAGTAGAGGGCCACGCAGGAGCGGTCTGCTCCGCCATGAGGGTCCCCTCCCTGGCCGGCGGCAGGGATCGAACTCGTGCTGCAGTGGCTGCGGTTTGCCTCATAGTGCATTGCTTAACCCACTGCGCCACCAGGGAGGACCCCCCACTCAATTTAAACGAAGTGCTGCCAGGTCAAGCTTCGCACACGGAAGAATTCAGCCCTTCAGGTGCCCTCGGTAAACATTTGCTAAAATAAATAAGTTAGTGACTGTTCTCCATGCTCTCTCGTGTTGCTCCTCCTTTCCTGCTTCCCTCTCACTCCTGCACACTTCCACTGGCACCTGGGAAGGATAGTTTGCCAGTGTCTTTTGGGAGCATTAAAAGAAGCCGTTTCTATGTTATTTGCTTTTCATCAACAGACTCCCCTTGGGAAGGAGATTGTTCCTTCGGTCATTTCACTTTCTGCCAGCAGTTTCCTGGTTTTTATTTAGGCATTGTCACCAAAGACGAAACTGCAAAAAAAGATCAAGATTTTAAAGGAAAGACCCAGAAACCCATCTACTTTAGCCCGGGACAGACTGCAGCCACATGGAGAGTGAGAATCCTGCCTGACAATGAGTATGAGGCTTCTGAGACGTTCCAGATCCTTCTGTCGGACCCCCTCATGGCTGCGCTGGAGTTTCCAGAAATGGCAACTGTTGAAATTGCAGACCCTGGAGATGGTAGGTGGTGCCTGTGCCTCTGACCTGGCAGCCAGACGGCTCCTGGGCTCGTTTCAGGCCTGGCCCTTCCCTGAGGCCTCGTGAGCCGCTGGAAGAGTTCGTGCCGCCTAGGACTTGGTTTAGCGAATTTGCCTCGGTGCTGTAGATTTTCCTTCATCCTTGGGATTTTGGAAAAGGCCTGTAGGAGGGAAAGGAGGCTTTGGCAGCATATTCCTTTGAATTGTCCACACTCCAGACCCCTGGCCCAGTGCTGCCCTCCCCCTCCCCCACGCTCACTCCCAGGACGTCTTGGTGACAGAGCGAGAAGGGAAAACATTATAAATATATGTACGAATGGGGGAAGACCGAGGCAAGTGAGTGTGTTTTGACTCCGAGACTTACTTTAGGTCTCCATTTACTTTGTGAGTAGGAAAGACACACTTTAAATAAAATTTTATTTTTTAAACAAATATATGTGTTCTAAGTACACAGTTCATCCTTAATGAAAGTCTTAGAAAGCATTGAAAAGCCCAACGAAAAATAATACACTTAATTCCATCAACAAGAGAAGACTGGTATTTATATTCATATTTCAGCGACTGTTCCTAGGGCGTGTATGTGTATGTATATTTACATAATACTTGCATATACTTTACATAAATATGAGCTCATGTGCACACACCCCACACACAGCTCAGTAAATGTCACTGAGAATTCTACTTTAAAATTAAAGGCTAGCGCAGTCCCTTATTTCTCTCGGCATATTAAGTGGGCTGCATATTCTCATGCACCATGTCAGCACAACAGGATGTTTGTGCAAGACGGCTGTGAAAGATCTTTCTGCATTGATGAATCTAACTCCCTGATTATTTAAGCAATAGAAATTAAACCATACAAGTCTGTCAAGAGCAGAAATATGTGAATTCTAGATGTCAAATTTGACCTCAAAAAACCAAAAAAAAAAAAGAGACACAGACTTGCCCCGAGGTTCTCCTTTGCACTGAGTGAGATCCTTCCTTACCTCTCAGAGGGGGTCTCCTGCCCCACAGCCCTCGTGTGCAGCCCCAGCTACCAGCACGTCCAGTGCTCGCGTCCTGTACTCACGGTAGCCGCTGCAGACGACCCTGCTGGAGAAGGCAGGGGTCACAGAACGTGCACCTGAGGATCAGGTCAAAATGTCCCTAGTCAAATTTAAGTCTTGCTGATGAGGCTTCTGCTGTCTTTTCTAGAATCAACAGTTTATATTCCAGAGGCAGAGTACAGAGTAGAGGAGGCTGCGGGGGAGCTTTTGATTCCCGTGAGACGGGCTGGAGATGCGAGTCGGGAACTGACAGTCGTGTGCTCCACGCACCAAGGTCGGTGGCTTTGTGGGGGCGGGCGGGCTGCTGCCAGACAGTGGGTTCCCAGTGCAGGATGGCGGGGACCCTGGGAGTGGCTGAGGGGAGCAAAGCCCCAGGGGGGGAGGTGCCGAACCTACAAGACCAGGTCCACCTGTCCGATGCGCAGCTAAAACCAAAATACTGAAGCACCTGTTTGGAGCAGAGACTTGATTACAGGTTGGCAAGCAAGGGGAGGACGGAGGAAGGAGCAAACACATCCAAGTCTATCTCCCGCTCTGAGTAGGGGAGGGGATCACGCTGGTTTGGGAGTGGGGCTGAAACAAAGAAAATATAAAAATGTATGTTGGTGGACTCTGATTGGCCGCTTTCTGCCAACTCGTGGTGTCGCTGCAGTTCGGGTCCAGAGCTGTGACGCAGCCGATCGCCTGGTTCCTGGTGTTGTCCACCTGGCCAGAGCCGGCGTCTCAGCTCCGTCTCCCTCACTGATTCCTGTCAGAGCAATGAGAGGTCACCTCAAGGAGGCACTTTTTTGGGCCCGTTCTCTGCGACGCAACTATCTTGGTTACTTTCTGTGATTCTTTGCCAAAACTCATCCAGGAGGGCATTTAAGACGGTGTACGAATCGTGATCATAAAATTAAAAGCTCTGAATGTAAACAGAAATCCTTCCATCTCTTTTGTTCTTCCTACAAAATTAGTATTTTTCTGACTCAACTATGATGTCATGTAAAGAAGCCTCAAGCTGTGGGGATCAGGTTAAATAGCTGCCCCCCTCAGCCCTGTTACTGTGGGCAGGGCAGGGAGGAGTCTGTGCCCATATTACAGGATGGATTCTCTGTGCTCACATCTCTGCACCTCAGTTTACCCGTCTCTTTCGGCGATGAGTTAGACTGAAGTGGCACGAGCACCCTGTGATCTCTGGTTAATTTGCCCGTAATCCAATCAACCCTTACTCACCCTGTACCTTGAAGACCCCTATGGCGTGAGTCTGTTCTGAAGGTCTTCTAATGACAAGGTTAGTATCAGTGACATTATTAGCGAGATAAGTGTGCGACGTTTCAAATAGTGTCTAAAAAATAGCTCGAAGAACCAACGGCGAGCAGATTTGCTCTTCGGAATTCCATCTCCTCTCCTCTTCTCCACCCCACCTCACATCCCGTAGGTTCGGCCACAGGCACGGTGCCTTCCTCGGTGTCCTCTTTCTCTGACTACGTCTCACGCCCAAAAGACCGCAGTAGCATCCTCCACTTTGACAAGGACGAGGTCGAGCAGATCTGCCGGGTCCTCATCATCGACGACTCCCTCTACGAAGAAGAGGAATCCTTCAGAGTCTCCCTGGGCCTGCCAGAGGGAGGGAAGCTGGGGCCCGAATTCCCAACCGCCAGGGTGGTGATCCTGGCCGACGGCAACGATGGTGAGTCCATCTCCTTCCTCCAGCTCTTGGCAGAAGCCCCCTCGCTTCTCCTTGCCCCCCCGACAGCTGGGAGATAAATCTAGCTTAAATTATCTTTTAAAGAATATTTCATGTACTTCTTTCTTGGAAGACTTTCAGTGACTTTTCAGAGGCACAGATATCACAAACGCCAAAGACAAAATGGCAATGCAGGAATGTTATGTATTTGTGTATGACTTTATTTTTTAAACATTGAAGGAAGGGAGGGAGGGAGGAGGGGAAAGGAGGGAGGGAGGTTAAAGTACACACACACACACACACAAACAACAGGAGAGAAGAGGACGAGAGTCAGGAGGTGGAGCTGCAGAGTGAGGAAAGCTGTACTGGGGCTTGGAGCTGGGTTCTGAGCTTTGGCCTCACTCTCTCACCAGGTAACCTCCAGCAGGTGCAACAGCAGGGTTTATAATGAGCCTTGACCCTCTTTAAATACCCCGGCTCGACATCATCTTTTGTGGGCTCCTGCTGACTATGTAGAACTGAACAGAGAATCCAGCTGTTCTCCAGCGAACATTAAAGGAAAATGGCCAACCACTCATTACTTCCTAAGTGAACAAAAATTTGCATTAGAAAGGGTGTCGCCTTTTTCCAGTCTTGTCTTGAGGTGAAACACTTGATGCAGAAATGAAAAGTGGCACCGTGAGCCGGGTGCTCTGGGCCAGTGGGGCAGCCCGCCGCAGGGGACCCCTGGGGCTGCTTGGCGCCCCAGAGAAGGGCGTCACACTGCGTCTGTGCAGGAGGCGCGGAGCACGGGAAGATTTTAGGACAGGAAAGGGGAATTTTTGCTCACCTTCAAATTGTTTGCCTCGCCTATTTGGAGTTAAGTGGTAGCGAAGGCCGGTGCTTTCATCGGCTGCATGTGGAAGAGCAGCGGTGCCTGGAGAGGCGAGGGCTTCCTGGGCGCCCGCTGCATTCTGGCCGCGTCCTGGCTCGTCCTCCCAGATCCTGGCGTGCAGCGATGCAGACGCCCCCTTCGCCCTGACTGTTCTCTCTGTCGAGTAATGAAGTCCCTTCTGTAAATCACAGGGACGTGGCTGGGGAGGAGGTTCTTTAAGCAACGGAAGGCTCAGCAGAGAAAGCACGCAGAAAGAACCAGCACCGTCTTCATGCTATCGGGGAAGGGAAGGGAAGGAACAAGGAATGTGCCCTTGTGCGTGTAGATTTCCACCCTTTCACGTTAAGTCCTCATTACCACGGACAGCTGAGGTTGGTCACAAAGCGAGAGCGTTACTGTGAAGAAGAGTACGTAGAATAACGTAAAGAAGTAGCTGCCGACGGGCAAGCACGGACCCACACCATCGAATTCCAGAAGTGAAAGGCCGGACGAGCTGCAGTGGCTGAACCCCAGGGCCATGCTCACCCCGAGTCGCGTGCACAAGACTCACCCAGCCTGGCAGCAGGTGTCTCCAGGAAACAAACAAGCACAAGTCTTGGAAAGCATTGTCTCGAAGAACTGTTTTCTCCTTGCATTCTGCCATATTCCTACTCTTTAGTTTAAATCCTTAACAGCTTTGAATCATCTGTAGGGTCAGAGAACGATCAGGTCTTTCCACCCTCCCACCAGTGACGATGGACACCTGCTGCGAGCAAAGAAAGGAAGAAAGCTGACATAAAGCCAGTCCATTGTCCAGTTGTTAATGCCGGGGACAGTCTTGGTGCGCTCTCAGAGCAACTAATGCATTTGAGTCACACTCACGGTGGCCTGACCACGCTTAATATGGACCACAAAGCCAGTCGCGTCTTCCTCCTGCCTCCAGCGCATCTGACTTGCTCTTTAGAGTTTTCTCAGACCCGTGAATGCTCTTCCATGAAGAAAAATATCACATCTAGATGCCGTGGTGGAGGATTCTCGGATCGGCGTAACCATCTTTCTTGCTGCATACTGCGCCACAGTTGAAGGTCCAGGGGACTTGTGTTCAGAGTCCACGACACTGGTTAAGGCTCCAGTACGGGCTAACCCAAATCAGCAAAACAAAGCAGCCAGCACGCTCTGCTCTGCTCCGGAGAGCCTCTCTTCAAAGCTGGCTCCGTGCGGGCAATGGCACAGCGGGAAGTGCTGCGTGGGCTCTCCCCGCTCAGGCCCCGGCGCGCCGCTGTCTCGGGCCAGCCAGCACGGAGGCGCCAGGACAGTCGTGTGTCACCGGAGGATGCTTCCGTCAGCAAAGGACCACGTCCCGGCCGAACAGCCCGGCGTGGAGGGGCAGGCCGGACCGCCCAGCTTCGAGCAAGGACACTGCATCCCACCCCCAGCGCCTCCTCAGAAGGCATCCGGCGGGAAGCACAGCTGCGCTTTCTCCTCACAGAGCGGGAGGCACACAACTCCCTTCTTCTTCTCTTTTTAAAGATTGATTTATTTATGCACACAAGAGCTGGGGTGCAGGCCAGAGTCCAGGGCGGTGAGAGGATCCACCATAGCGGGGAGCAGAACAGGCAGACTGACCAAAACACACTGCTGAGGGGAGCAGCAGGGAGGCAGGAGGGGTCTGCTGCGCCATGTGGGTCCCTCCCTGGCCGGGGATCGAACTCGTGCTGCAGTGGCTGCGGTCTGCTTCATAGTGCGGCGTTCAACCCCCTGTCCCCAGGGAGGCCCCCTCTTCTTCTCGTGGCTGCTCTCGCTCTCCGCCGGGATCCACACAGAGTGGCCTTCAGCTCAGATGGTAGCTCTGCTGCAGATGTGTGCTACCCCACTCTCCCGAGCTACTCAGGCACGTTCCACGAAGCCAGTTTGTGCTGAGAACCCTCAGCACAGCAAGAATTCCCATGATTTTGTTACAGGGCAGGGAGAGGAGCACCCCAGAACCCCCAAGCCTGCCCTCTCTGAATGGGTTCTGCCATCCGCTGCATCAAGACAAACATATAAAACCTTTAATGGAAAAGAACTTTAATACAATTAGGATGCACTACTGAAAGGACAAAGAACATAGTTACTCAGTTAAGCATCCAAAGTTGCCCATCTCCTTGGCTGGTAAAAGTCCAGCCAAATAGGATTGGCCCAAAGCAAGGCCCAAAAGCTGCCACACGTCTAAAGGACCTTTCAGTAGAGACCCATAGGAAAGGGTCAGAAAGAGTCAGACAAATCCGGGAGGAAAAGAGCGAAATCAAAATCAAGATGAAAGCTGCCATTGTTAACCTCCCCACAGGTCTCTCACCCACATCTGTGCCAACCAGTCCAAGACCAAAAAGCAAGCACAGTTTCTTCACATGTCCCTCTGCTCCCCGTGCCTCCTCCAGGCCTCTTTGCTGCTCTCCATCCTGCTTCCTTCTTCCTCCCTTCCTTCTGTCCTCTCTGCAGAATCTTCTTTCCCTGCTCAGCTCCACCCACTTAGGGCAGAACCGGGATTCTGGAACTTCCCCCTTTCCTGGGACGACCCTGTTACAATTTCAGAGTGTTTGTTCTGGAAGATCCTGGGGTCACCAGAGCCTCTTTCTCTCCCCCTGGGATGCTCATTTAGGGGCTGTCCTTGAGCGACCTTGCTGGGTGCCACTCCCCTTTGGTCTGCACACTTCAGGTAGTCAAAGATTAGTCTATCCTATTGCAACCTTTGAATGATACCATTGTATTTTGACCTTGAGCAAACAACCACAATGACTGTTGAGTGCCCTAGCACAGGATGACAACCTTCTGGAATGCTAATGTGAAGCAATTCCCCTAATTCAGTGGTTAAGGTTTTTTTTTCTTGTCATTGTTTTATCCTCAGGTATAGTCCCCTGTAGTTCTCCACAGGATGGTGTGAACCAGCACCATAGTCCCTGTGTTCTTCCTGTCCCTCTTCTAACCCTCTCCCTCCTCCTCCCTGTCTATTTGCCTCAAGTCTATGTTCAGCTTGTAGTTTGTCTTCTTTCTGACCTTTTGTTCAGTTTCCTAAGCTCCACCTATAAGTGAAACCATTCAATATTTTTCCCTTCTCTTCTGACTTATTTCACTGTGCAGAATCCCTTACAGCTCCATCTGTGTTGCTGCAAATGGTATGAGTTTACCTTTTTGATTGCTGAGTAATATTCCATCGGTTTTATGCGCCTTAGTGGTTCAGCTTTAAACATTTCCCATTCTAATTGTCCTGAATTAATTCACGGCATACCTTGGGCAATTGATGTCACTTTGGTCAGGAATAAAAAGTGTGCTCTAGAAAATGGGCTATTTAAGAAAATAGTGGGAACCATCCTCTCCTGTAGCAAAGGCAGATTTCCATTTATGCTAAGACAGACTCCATACCGGAAGATGCACCCAGACAGCTCTCAGGAAAACACTTCTGTTCTGGGTAGAACGGGATGAGATGTTTTCATGCTGTTTCAGTAGCCTTCGGGAAGCACTTTCGCTTCCTTAAACAGAGATAGACTATCCCCTTGTCAAGCGAATCCCCACCGACCCGACAGGAATACCTTTGTTATTACATACAGCCAGCATGAAGGAATGCTAAGAAAGCAGGGTAAGGGGCAGAAGTGACGTGACATCCAAAGACCCCGCCCCACTCGGCCACCCGAACCCCCAGAACCCGTCAGCTCCACGAGTGCAGAGGCCTCAGACTCTGTGGTCAGCAGAGGGGCGTGGGGCCGGCTCCAGCTGTATTTGCCTGGCGTGGGTCAATTGTTCCGCGGCCTGGGCCGAGGCCAAGTGGACACAGAAGACCCTTGTCAGCACTTTATCGCAGGTCTCTGCTCTCTTCTGAAAAATTCCTTTCAGCTTGTAGGATGTGATTGGATGCCTCTTGCAAGCTGCCACAAAACAGAACCGATGTCCAGCTTCAGAGCGCGTGTTCGCTTTGAGCTGAGGCCGCGAGACTCGTGCAGTGCACGTGAGTGTTGCACACAGAGACGGCAGCTGGGTCGGGATCGTCGTTAAATCGGCATCTGTGGAATAGTGGCGGATCTAAGAAAAAGTATACGGAAGCAAAGTGTCATTTTAGTAAATCAGCACATCCAGCTACTTTAAGTGGGTAAATGCCGTTGCTGTGGACCAAGGTAAATACAGCACAAAGCCTCAGAACCTGGAAAGACACGCAGTCGGGTTGTAGAACCTGGGAAACTGGGAGAAAGCGTGTCACGCTCAGGGGGCTGCTTGTGCTGTGACACATGGCACAGGCCCTCGATGCGGAAGCGTTTCTGTGGCAGCTGATTTTGAACTTGGCCGTGAGAGTTCACTTGAAGCCGCTGACAGTGTCAGGCGCTCTTCACCCCTGGGGCCGCTCGCTCTTCCCAAAGGTCTTTATTTCCTTGATTTTCCTGACTTCACTGTTCTCTCTCTATGGGGCTTTTGTCGCTTCTTGAGCTCTCTCCATCTCATGCTGAATGATCGTACCTCTGGGTCCAGACTGGCCCTAGCGTGGATGCCGAGGACTGAAAAACCTCATCTGAGGGCCTTCGAGACCACTGCGGAGTGTACGCTGTGTCACTGCAATGTGCGGGTTCAGTCGCGGGCGTCTGGCTCTCCCCGGAGCATCTCAGTGCAGGAAATAAGCTGGTTGGCCACCAAGGAACGGAAGGCAGGGGCTGTGGTTACACCGGCGGTTTTCCTAGTTTATCGAGTTCAAGACAGAGGATGCTGGAGTGTGGCAGTGGAACTAGCTTGAGAGAGAACTCGGACAGCTGCGTCTGAGGGCTTGTCCGAAAGCGCCATCTACAGGACGAACACTTCTCAACAGTAGCGTTGCCAAGTGCTCATGTGCTGAGGGTGGGCCAAGCACCAGCAGAGAGAGGGGTCTCAGGAAACTGCAGATGAGAAGCCCCAACCTGGCGCGTGAGAAGCCTGAGAACACACACGTGTCCGTGAGACACACAATCCTCAGTCCGGCCTCCAAGCCCAGGCCGTGGAATCACTAGGCTGAGCCCCACCAAGGAAGAACTTGCCTCTCCTCCCCTCCTGCTTTCCTGTCGCTAGCTTGAAAGTATCAAAAACATCTGCTAGCAACACTGGGGAAGTGGAGCACAAGTCCTACACAGAAGAAAGGAGAGGACGCCCCGCCAGCACGCTGTGACACAGACAGCCATCGTGGTGCACCCCAAGGCAGCGGCCAGCTGGTGGGACCATCGCCGCAGTGAGAGTGATTCCAAAGTGAAGCCAGAGGAAAGGATGACTAATTTCTCTCTTTTTAATTGAAGTAACATTTTAACGTTATAGAAGTTTCGTGTGTTCGTCATTGAGAGTCAACGTGTGTATTGACTTCGTTAAATTAACCATTAAATTCTGATTTCAATCCTTCACCATCTCCCTCTTTCCCAGTTTACCGCCCCACTTCTCTTGCTTTCTGGTAAGCCCGAACTGGTCTTATAGCCCAAAAGGTACTCCCTGTTTTTGTTTGGTTCATCTGTTTATTTGTTTTCTCTACACACCACCTATAAATGTAACTCTGGCTGACTTCACTAAGATTAATTTCCCCTAGGTCCAGCCATGTTGTTGCAAGTGGCAGAAATTCATCTTTTTTATGGCCAACTAGTATTTCCTCATGTGTGGAAGCCATATCTTCTTTATGTACTCATCCATCAAGGGACACTTGCATATATTCTGGTGCTTAACTACTGTAAATATCACCGCAATAAACATGGGAGCACATACATCTCTTCAAATGAGGGTTTTTGTAGTTTGAGAGTAAATATCCAGAAGAGAGGTGGTTAGAGCCTCTGATAGTCCGTGCCTAATTTTCTCAGAAGCTCTACACTGCTTTCCAATTTCTATTCTTACAGTGTCCAAGTGCTCCCCACCAACATTCCTTGTTTCTTGTCTTTTGGATAATAGCCGAGGAATGACTAGTTTCTTTTTTTAAAAAATATTAATTTATTTATGCATACAAACACTGGGGTACAGGCCAGAGGGGTGGGGGGGTGAGAGCATTCACCACAGACAGAGCAGGGAGCAGAACAGGCAGATGTACTGAAATCCACTGCTGAGGGAAGCAGTGGGCACAGCAGGAGAGGTCTGCCGCGCCATGTGGGGCCCCTCCCTGGCCGGCAGCAGGGATCAAACTTGTGCTGCAGTGGCTGTGGTTTGCTTCATAGTGCGTTGCTTAACCCACTGCGCCACCAGGGAGGCCCAGGAATGACTAGTGTCTTGAGGGAATTACATATTTTATATATATATGATGGCCCTCAAGATTAAAAGCAGGTAACTCATAATCAAGATCTGAAATAATAAGTAGAAACATGTGAAGCATGTACTTTGGGAAGGGAATTCACGCTCAGAGAACATCTCCCGTAAAGACAGAGCCTGCTGCTGTTTTGGGTGCCAGGTAAGCTCTTGAGTGCTCCTGAAACATAAGTGGGCGGCACCCAGCGATTCCAGAAAAAAATGGAATCACATCAGGGGCCTCCAGGTGGCTCAAGGGGTTAAGTCTCAGCACTGTGAAGCTCTGAGCAGCCACTGCAGCACGAGTTGAATCCCCAGCATGGGAGCGGACCCACACGGCGCAGCAGACCTCTCCTGCCTCGCCCACTGCCCCTCTCAGCAGTGTGTTCCAGTAGATTCACCTGTTCTGCTCCCCACTCTGTCTCTGGTGAATCCTTTCCCACCCCCACCTCTGGCTCACAGCCCAGTTCTGTATGCATAAATAAATAAAATAAATCTTTTAAAAAAGCAGAATCAATTCAGATCACAAGAGGTCTTATCTACCACAGAAAAACCTTTAGTAAAACCATCCTAGGCAGTTAAGAGATTTACTAACCAGCATCTTGAGCAAATTATAATTGTTACATCCAGTTTCTTCCCTTCAGATATTTTGGTTAGACCCAGACATACTTCTCCACTGCAGCATATTTGCAAAGGCGTCTTCTCCATAACTTTAGTTTTCCACTTTACTGTCTTGGGATCATCCGACCGACCGAGGTAAAGCTGCTTCCTGGACATGCTTTTGCCTCCAGGCGTCCCAGTGCAAACAAAGACCTTCATTTCCAAACGTTTCCGTGACCTTGTGCCCAGTGTAACAGCTTAAACTTGCGTGCAGTTGGCGTAGCCAGCTGAGCGCACAGACCAGAGAGAACTGGGTGCTGTGTGTACCTGCCCAGTCGTCACCAGCTCACGGCCAGTGCTTCTTTCTCTCCCTGAGAGGGTCACACTTCCCCGCCACCCGTTCCCCGCACCCAGGCCTTCCCTGGCTTCTTCTGGAGGCCACAGCTCTGCCTCTGCAGGTAGCTTCTCTGGCATCTCGGCCACTGACATCTCCCTGCCCTTGGGGTTTCTGCACGCCCCGGGGCCAGTGGACGGCATGCACTGGACCCAGCCCCCATTCAGACCTGGTGGACCGTCCCTCAACAAAAGAGCAGCGGCTCTGAAGGACTAGCTTTCTAAATTCACACCGTCTTTGCCCAACCACTAGCTGACGTGCCCGAGTTCCAGCTACTTGGCCATTTCTCATCAATGCGCTATTTCTTCTGTGATCAAAATTATTTGTTTCAATAAAAAAAATCCGGGAAGGCCAACTGGCTTGACTTGGCCTCCGTGGAGCCGGAGCAGGCGCTGGCTCGTCGTGCTGAGGGTCTGGCCTTGTGTGGGGCCAGGAGGCCGTCCAGTCCAATGCCTGCGAACAGGGCCTGGGCTGGGAGGCGGCCGCGTGACCGCTCTGTCCTTCTGTGCCCTTCTAGAGCCAGCCCTGCGCTTCGGGGACGCCGAGTACCACGTGGATGGCCGCGCCGGCTCCGTGGGGGTCCGTGTCCAGAGGACGGGCGCTGACCTTTCCCAAGCGACGTCCGTCAGCGTGCGGTCCAGGAGGACCGAGCCGCGCTCCGCAGAAGGTGAGAGGCCACTGAGCGCACGGGCGGTGACGGGCGGGCAGGGCCGGTCTGTCGGGCGGGCTTGCTCTTCGCCGACGGGTCCGCCCTCAGGTTTCCGGACCTGGGCCCAGGGGCCGGCAGCGTCTGAGTCCTGCTGTTAGCCGAGTGACGGGATGTCGCTGGCCACACGCGGGCCAGAGGGCCCATTTGTCACCCGCTTCATCGTTATGAGCCCAAATGCTGCTCCCAAGGTCAGAGTGCTTGTGGGTGCTGGAAGCAGCGCCCGTGGTGTTCTGGCCCAAGGCCCACCCGCGGTGTCTGGGCAAGCAGGTGTCGGGAGTCCCCCTCCTCCTGCTCCTGGCTTGCTATGTCAAGCACCGCCACGCCGTGGACTAGGCGGCTCAGGATAGCGCCCCCCACGCTGAGCCTGTCAGCTGCCTCACCAAGATTCAGCGGTAAAGTAAGGGACTTTTCTGTCTGCGCTGACACCCCCGTTTTCTCATTTGCCAATTGGGTCATACACGATCAGCATAATTCGAGGCTTATGAGGCTATTTGAAGAGCAAAGTAAAAGCACAAACCCTGCAAATGAAGTCCAGTAATCTAAAAACCCCCACCCACCGACAAAGCAGGGAAGAGTGGGTGAACCCAGTTTCAGCTGGTGGCCAGAAACAGTCAAGGAAACGAAGACAGTCAGGTGTTAGCGGGGTGCTCCTTCTTGGAACAACTGACGTGCAGCCACACCGAGGGCATCATCACAGCGAATCGCACATGCAGCTAGTGACGGCATTTAGGAGGGATTTCGGGAGGAAGGGGTTATTTTCTTCTTTAGCTTTCTTCTTTTTTAATTTTCAAGGTCATTTCTCACTCTGTATGGATTTGTGGGACCATAGATGAATAGAGAAATTGGCTCATTGGGCTTTTTTGCTTTTCGTTGGGAAAAGAACTTCAACAAACTGATTTAGAGCAATTCCTTTGCTGATGGGAAGGGCCAGGCAGAGCCGTGACCTGCCGGGGTGATGACCCCGGGGTAAACCAGGGGTGCAAAGGTCGGCGCTGAGGTTTGATCATCCGCAGAACCTGGTAAATACTGGACATCTGTTCAAGTAGGCGAACTAACAACACTAATTATGCATGTATGTTGATGAATAATAGTCACCTGAATAATTACAGTTTCTATGGATGGGAGGTCCATTTGCCAGGCTGTGCCCCATCTTGCTGTCACCCCTGATCTCTGCGACAACCTTGTCTCATAGCGACGATCACCCCCACTTTGCAGTAAAAGAAATTAAAACTCAAAGAGGCTAAGTGGTTTGTGCAAGAAAGTGGAGGAATCAAGGTCTGAACCAATTTGCCTAAGAACCGAACCCTCTCTTACTTGCCTGCCTTAGTGCTTTTCACCATAATCTTGTTTTGTTTTCTTACTAGAATTATCTGATGGGGGCCCCCACCCCCACCCCCGGCCGCTGAGAGCGAGCTGTCAGCAATTTGAAACCATCGCTCTGAAAACTGGGAATGCAATTCTTGAAAAGACGTTCGCCTACTTAGCCACAGTATAAGCATGGTGCCAGGAAGCCATCGTGACACGTTACTACGATCTAACCCTAGCCCTCATTCGTGTTCTGCCAATTGTCCCCAAACCACTGTAGCAAGATTCCAGTTCTGAGTCACTCATGCTATTTAGCTGCCAGGTCTGCCTTGTTTTCTCCAGTCTGGTTCCTTGGTCTTCCTTGTCTTTCACGACCTTGATGTTCTTGAACCTGGGAACTGGCCCCAGGAGGGCTCTGTCTGGCGCTTCTTCAGAACTAGACTCAGGCTATGCCCTTTGGCAGGAAGATCACAGAAATGACACTTATTCTCACTGCATCCTATAGAAAAGCAGAGCGTTTCAGCTTATTTATCCCATTCCTGTAAACTCCGAGCACTTGGTTTAGGGAATATCTGCCAGGCTTTTCCACTATAAAGTTACTTTTCTTCCTTTGAAATGATTAAGTATTTTAGGGAGAGATTTTTTTCTAGGCCATGTAAATAGTCTCGCCCTTGATTTACTTACATATCTACTTATATCACTCAGTTTCCTATTTTATCCCATCAGTTATAATTTGTTATTATTGCAATTGATGAGTCTTTTTAGTAAGTAGCAAAAAAACTACAGGATTGGGAGAGCCGGTTTGCAAAATGAGTAACAACCCAGAGATGGCAGAAAACTCATGCATGGGAGATAAACTCCCTGTGGAGCAGCACGGTGTTAAGATTCAACCCGATGATGCCTGGCCAAGGAGAACGAGGAAAACGTAATGAAATTAAATTCAGGGTGGTTAAGGGTTTCATTTTTTTTTAAAGCTCAGTCCTTCCATTGCAAACTAAAGTGGCCTTCGGGGAGCCTCCAGTGCGACCAGGGGGATTTTGTGGGGAGGCTCCCACGAAGTGTCAGGTCTCCACATGGGGAAGCCCCGAAGGGAGGGTCAGGAGAAGCTTGTGGTGGTGGGTGAAGTGTGGAAAGGACCCCTTTCTGGAGCTGAGCTCACAGGGTGTGATTCTGGGAGCGCTGTGTGGCCAGGAGAACGCTGCTGCCCTCTCTGCTTTCCTGCGAAGGAAGTTGTCACGGCGATGCCTACGGTCTCACTCTTGACGCTCCTTTCCCTCTAGCTGGAGTTGACTATGTTGGCATCAGCCGAAATCTGGACTTCGCTCCGGGAGTGCAGGTGCAGATACTGCAGGTGACGATCCTCGACGCACCAGGACAGGCCATTCTGGAAGGACCTAAGAGATTTGAGCTACTTCTCCAGAAGCCTGTGGGTGCAGTGCTCGGGGAACCAGATAAAACCACCGTTTTCATCCACGACACCCTCCCTGACTATAAGCAGAGAGTCTGAAGCTCTGTTGATGAAAATCTTTTAGGGGGACGAAATAGTCAAGACACATCTTCTAACAGAAGGAAATTTTACTGTTTCTAGATCTTAGCAACTCTGCAATAGCAACAATACTGTCCTGTCATTGGTGTTTCGATGTTCTGGTGACGTGTGTAGACATAGCATACTTGCCTGTGCGGAGGCGTAGACTAAGTGTACAGAGAAACCATTGAACCTGCACGGAATTAAACTATGCTCTTGTTTTTCTGTTTTCTTTTACTTTGTTTCAAAGGCCAGTGAAATCCATTGTCATGGGTCTATCAACGATTTAGAACAGAATTAATGCCAATTAACGCTGGACACGAGCTCGTTGTAACTCTCTCTATACCATCGTCTTCTTTCAGCTTTGCAGGCTATTGTGATGGTGCCTTATGCAAAGTTTGCAGAAAAGCCTAAAGCTTTTTGCCATTGCTCAATTTTATCAGTCCTGTCACCAGACCTCCCATCTTTTGCAAACACCTTTATAAACAACAAAGTGACCAAATACAAGTGTAGAAAAAAAGATAGGTGGTACAATCCCCACATTACTCACTTAGCTCTTCTTTGAAATTGAGGCACCTGGGATATGTAACACCCTGTTGGTTTCAGGTGTTCAACATAAATCTTTACACTTCTTTATCCATTTAATTCCCACATTTCCATCTGGTATGTAGTATTATCCTCACTAGAAAGAACACTTTACAAATAATGGAACAGATTTTGAGAGCTTCAACAGCTTGTCCAAGGAGACTCCAGCCTAATTCTAATATTCGAGTTCTTTCCTTACTAGTCTGTGCCTCAATGTGAGCTCAGTATGACTGCTCAAAAAGGGCTCAATATGACTGCTCAAAACGTCAGAAGTATTGATGCCTCCAGAGCTGTAAGATGTGTAAGTCTCCTAGGAGCAATCGAACACACAAGAAAAACTGGGAACTTTAGAACACTTGGCCAAAGCGAAACAAAACAGGTAACCTTAAGGTACCCAAGCCTCCTCTTCTAGGCTCAATATTGCTCTCATTATTAGGGTCAACATATTTCTAAAGTCCGTTGTAATGGATCACATCACTTGTCACATGTAACGTGTGTCTGAGGTCTTGCTTTGTGTTACGGCCTTCTGTTATACTCACAGCTGCAAGTGAACTGAGTCGTTAAGTCCACTGGAGACTGCATGGCAAGGAATGTATTAGGGGGAGGGCCTGGAACTTGACAGCTCTTGTACCACTAGAGGGCACATGGAAGCAAAGGGGTGGCCCTGTCCTGCCGCAGGATGCCTGCCAGTGTCCCTGCCGTGGTGGGTAAGGTGGACCTTGATGGTTAGCTCCAGCCCCCCGGAACTCCACCCTCTAGGCAAACAGCCCAAGTCTGGTGCCCGCTTCAGGTGCTCGCCCCACGGCTTAGTTTAACAACAGCCTCTAATGCCCTCACCCCCATCAGGCCACATCCGCCATTAACTTCCTCAAAGCAGACATCTGTAGTTTATACCAGCCTTGTATCTTGCCAGTTATTTCTTCCAAAATGAGGTGTTCTCACTTTTAAGCATCTCTACTTTCAAGAAAAACGTAACCATCTTCAAATTTTGCATCTATTAATTAATGCTACAACTGTAATTTTAAAATCTAAGGCTGGGCCTCCCTGGTGGCGCAGTGGGTTAAGCAACGCACTATGAAGCAAACCGCAGCCACTGCAGCATGAGTTCGATCCCTGCCGCCGGCCAGGGAGGG
>JAGFMF010011634.1:4216275-4236644 GCA_019455555.1 Galemys pyrenaicus
TTTCCTTGATCCTCATTTGGTTCCCTTATGTTCCTCCTAAGGGAGGAACCATCTGGTATTTTTCTTTTGCCTTCTGACTTGCTTCGCTAATCATAATCAAATTTGAGTTTTAATAAGTAAATTATGTCTATGCTCTCAATGGTTTTGGAATCAGGAAAAAACAGAAAGAGGAAAATTTCCATTACCTTGTACCCAATAGTTTTTCTGTAATATAAAATTTCTTTTTCCAGCAATTCAAATAAGCGTGGAGGAAAGAATTGGAAATCCTGGACATTTGGTTGTTTTGGAGGTCGGGGAGCCTAGAGAAAAAGTAAAGCAATACTGTGTCAAAAAGAACACCGTGAGACCCAGCTAAACTTAAAAAACTAGCGCTTATGTTCACTACGGAACTGAGGCACATGGGGGCAAGGGGCGAAGCCGACAGGGACGGGATGCAAGAATAAAACGGGAGAGAGCACAACGGACCATGGTGGTGGGTTACGGGAGCTCTGGGGCGGGGGTGCCACGCGGAGAATTCCTACACTTCCAAAATACAAACATTACCTCAAAAAGAACTTTAATTAAATCAATAAAAAGCAAGTCTGCTTTGAATTTGTCATTAATCTTCATTCCATAAAGCAATCAAGTTGATTCATTTCCCTAAGCAACTGAAAGCATCTTTCAATAAAGGTGAAATGACATCCACTAAATGCACATTCAAAGTTAATTCAGAAAACTAGACTAAAAATTTAAGGAGGTACACTACATCACAGAAAATGTAATTCTCTAATTTTACTGCAAGAATGCAAGAAAAATTAATTTACATTTTCTGTATTTTAGGTCTCTGGTGCCCTCAGTCAACTTACCTTGGGTGCTTTGGGTTCGCTGACGCGAAGAGCTTCCCTGAAATAAGCATCAACAGCATAGTTGGCTTTTCTTTCGCGCTTAGGTGGTTCAATCCACTCTGTGAATGCAATCTGGCAGGTGGGAAACAATTCAAATCATCAACTTTAATCATATCACAAGGCTTACACAAAACGCAATTCGTATGTACATATCGTTATAGCAATTGTTTATTTTTTTTAAAAGATTTATTTATTTATGCATACAAGCACTGGGGTACAGGCCAGAGGTGTGGGGGCGGGGTGAGAGGATTCACCACAGAGAGCGGGGAGCAGAACAGGTAGATCAACGGAAGTACACTGCTGAGGGGAGCAGCGGGCACAGCAAGAGAGGTCTGCTGCACCATGTGGGTCCCCTCTCTAGCCGGCGGCAGGGATCGAACTCGTGCTGCAGTGGCTGCGGTCTGCTTCATAGTGCGTTGCTTAACCCACTGCGCCACCAGGGAGGCCCTATAGCAATTGTTTATACGTGGAAAGATCATCATAAAACTTTGGACGATAAACTACAAGGATAGGGGCTGTATTTTGTTGAATACTGTAACACTCAGGACTATGTCTAAAGAATAGCAAAGGAAATTTTTATGTTTTAGCTAAAGTAAGGATAATCCTATTGTGTGCTATAGAATGTATACTACAGTACACAGAATTATACTTAGTATAAAAATGCACATTTGTTGCCTAGAAAAAAATCTGGAGGATTTGTTTACATATCTAAACATTAAGGAAAATACCAGGCAGAATTATTTTTTCCCTTTTACCTTGTATAAAAATAGCAAGTAACTTTTTTACAAAATTAGAGAAACTTTCCCTTTAATAATTACCAATTCTGTTAAGAAAAATGCAACAAGATGATATGACTTTGTTTTTGCCAGTAATTTTAATTTTTAAATGCACCGTATTCCTATTTGCCCCACACAATATACTTCACTAAAACAGTACAAACTTCACTATATATATATATAACACTATATATATATATATATAAATAAAACACTATATATAACAATTATAAAACATCTTAGGGCTTACCAATTAAAAATTTGGCATTAAATGTAACACAAAAATGAAAATAACTTAGATGTGAATAAATGGAAATAAGTGCTGTTTGAGACAAATTTACAAGATGCTATACCTAACACTTAAAATTCCAAGTTTCTTCAAATAACCAAGACCTTTTTCTAAATTACCTTTTGTTTTTCTCTATAATCTTCTCCTTCAAAGTTATAAACACTTGACTCTGTATCCATTGTAAAGTTTCTAAGTGAGCTTTCACCCATCTTGGAGAGTTTTTCATTCATCTCTGCAGTCTAGGAAACAAAAGAAACACTTTATTAGATCACCAATTATAAAAAGCATGAGAACTGTATTGAAAATGAACAATGCTTCATATCCACAAAAGCTTTCTTTTATAGAAATAAGATTATCTATAATTCATATATTTTCTCAAGTTGTTCTTATTAAAAATTTTTATACTAAAAACATCATTTAATCTACATCTCACCTTCTTTGCGCCTCTCTCCAAAATACCATCAATATCCTCATCAGTTATCTCACTTTCCTTTGAAGCAAATACATGTGTTGCCCCATGTCTGATCATTTGAAGCATTTCATCTTTCCCAATTTTGTTCAGATTCTGATCCACTAGTCTTCCTGGGGGGGGGGGGGGGGTGAAAAAGATTGTGCTGTGTAATGTAACAAACTTAATTTTATGGAAACTTGGAATTTTAAGTGTGAAATGTAATACCATGTCATTTTGACTCAAATAACAAAAGCAATCACACAAAGTAAGAGAAAAACAGGAGCATCACATTACTTGACTATGCTATAAAGGAACAATAATTAAAACAATATGGTATTGGCATGAAAATAAACACATAGGTCAATGGTACAGAATGAAAAGCCCAGACATAAACCCATTTGTTATATAAGTTTACAAATGGGCAGCAGATCTCAACTAACAATTCACCAAAGCGGATACCCAGAAGGCCAGTGAAGATATGTGGGAAAATGTTCATCTTTGCTTTTAATTAGGGAGATGGCAGGTTAAAACCACAGTGAAATATGACCCAGGAGTGTGGCACATGTTAAAAACACCCCCAACAAATGCTGGGAAGGATATGGAGGAAAAGTAACGTAAATCCACTGCTGGTGAGAAGGTAAATGTGCAACATCTATTTTGGAAAGTAATCTATATTTACCTGAAAAAAACTAAAAATGGAAACATTGTATGACCCAGCAATCCCACTCTTGGGCATCTATCCAAAGAACCAGAAAACCGTCAACTCAAAAAAATTACATGCTGTTCAGTATTTATTGCAGTATTATTTACAATAGCTTAGACATGGAATCAACCTAAGTGCCAACTGACAGAGAACTGGATTAAGAAGATACAGTATAGCTATACAACAGAGTATTACTCAGCCATAAGATGAAATGCTGCCATGGAGAGCAAAACAGAAAGTGTTCAAGGATTATATACAGTAAAACAAATCAAAATAACAAAGATGAAAATACTGCATGTTTAAGTAGTGGACAATGTGAAAAAGCAAAATACTTATAAAAACTATAAAACGTATAAAAACTAGTAGACAGTAATTAAGTAAGATCTCTGAGGTTAAGGAGGAGGGGAGGGGTCAAAGAAGCATAAGGGATGGTGGTGCTGTAGAGGAACAATAATTATCTTGAACTTAGGAATCTGGCCAAGTCCATAATTTGTGCTTTTAAAAATATAGACATCAAACCAAAAAAACTACAAGGAATTGTTTCCACCCTCAATAACCATGTAAGTTTATTAAACTTTAGACACTTGCAAGATCGTTTTGGGCTCCCTAACACAATGCACAAAATCTGTGACTCAAAGTGAGGATGTTCCACAGACTATCCTGTTTCTTTGGACTGAAAGCAATCTCACAGGTATCATAATGCTCTCGGGCTTACAACAACCATTTCCCTGTTGCAATAGGGAGGAAGCTTTTCAAACCTAATGTTCTTGTGCGTTCTCATGCTTTAATTATGTCTCAGTTTATAAGCTAGCAGCAGTCATATGGTATTCAGGCCTTGCAGTTTTCACTATTATGTCTTCAAATAGAATTAACAAAGAAGGTACTGACAAAATTTTGTTCAAAAACTTGCCCCAAGCAGACGGGAGCACGGGAGACTGAGGTGATGATGCACTGGTGATATGGTGATAGGAAATACATGGAGATTACAACTGATGTCAAATATATATAAATTGAAAAAATGAGAAAATGTGTAAGGATGTAATTTTTAATAAATTGATAACATTAAAAACTTGCCCCAATATCTAAGAAGAAATAACTAAGTCAATAGACACAAACACCTTTCCTAAATTTACTATATATGAATTTCTATTATTGTAAATGAGTAATTTTTAATCCTTTAAAGCAAGTATTTTATAGATGAGAATAATTAGAAACAAGAACTACAAAGCAAAGCCTAGATAAATGTGAGGGGAAAAAAACAGCCATGACATCATCCGAAAGAAAATTTTTTTTTTCTTCTTCAGTTCTTGCACTCACCTTGCTGGATGACTATGGAATCCAGTCTGAGTTTCATCTCCGCGCGCTCCACTATTCTTTCTTCCACCGTGTTGTCAGTTATAAAGCGGAACACTCTGACTGTTTTGGTTTGTCCAATTCTGTGTGCTCGGTCCTACACAAATTACCATGTCATTTTTAAGTTAGAAATTCACAAAAATATTATTTGATTGTATATACTGAAAAATTAAATAGTCTCAAGGATAGTTTTAAATTATGTAACAAAACCTACTAAAAACAAATTCATATTACATTGGTAATTGTTAGATTATCAGTTGCTCAGTTTTGATCAAATCAATTATCTCACAAAGAAATCTTCATGGAGTCAATAGTTGCCAAATATGTGAATGAGTTTGTTAAACTACTATCCTCCTGTCACATTAGATGAGTCAGAGTAATTTTATTAGACAATATCAATGACCTAATGACAGCCAGACATAAAAAATTTATTTCAAGTTGGCTGTTAAGTTTTTCAAGAATCTTTTAACTTTGGGTTTAAATTCAAAAGGTTTATCTAATTCAATTTTTCACTGCTCCTGGAAGTACCCTGGTAAATGAACTCCACAATGTCAAAACGGTCTTTACAAATCACACAATTAGCTATATATACAAGTAGTAAAGTTAATGTGAATTTCATCTTTTGTTTCACATCTGGTAAGCTCACAAACCACATTCCCGCAAAAGACCCCTATTTCAAATTAATTTCCCCCGGCCACCCTTACAAAGAACAGAGGATAAAGCCAGATTATTTCATGGTTGGGATTTATAGGGGTTCAAGTTACTAGAAACAGCCAACTTAAGATTTTTAAAGTCTTCATATTAATCTACACTCTATAGGTAATTTTTTCAACCTGAGAACCACTTTCTGATCTGACAATGGCACCCCCACACAAGCGCAGACATTCTGGACATCTAATGTCACAGGAGGATAGCAGCTTAACAAACTCATTTCCTGTCCCTCCTGGGACAACTACGTATCATTTACCAATTCCCTTGCAGTCCGTTACACTATGAGATTTGTTGCAGCCAGCGGATGTGGGGGCACTTACAGGTCTGATCCACACAAAATTCCCTGGGGAATCCTCTGCTCTCTTGCCCCCTTTGCCGTTAGGCTGCAGAGGACAGAGCAGGCCTCCACGGTCATAGGACACGGCAAAGTGGTAACATAGAAATACCCCCATTTAGACAGAATACCAACTGCAAATATCCTCCAGATCAATCACTCCATCTGAGAAAAATAAAATTCTGCTGGGTAAGTCCCTGAAACATTTGTAGGTTTATTAGCTTGTTTTAACTAAAACATCTATTAAGACCGACTGCATTTATTTGTTATCTGCTTACCATAGCCTGGAGATCGACTTGGGGATTCCAATCTGAATCATACAAAATTACCACGTCAGCAGTAGCAAGATTGATACCAAGACCACCAGCACGTGTGCTTAACATGAAAACAAACTTTGAGCTGTTTGGTTCATTGTATGCATTGATAGAATCCTAACAGACCAAAAAAATGAAACACTGTCAGAGAATTGTTTGACCTGGTATTTTGTTATCTCTTTTCCCTGTATTTCACTCACTTGTCTCTCATCATGGGGCGTTTGCCCATCCAATCTGCAGTACTCATAATTTCTCCACATGCAATAATCTTCCAAAATGTCCAATACTCTCGTCATCTGACTGAAGATTAGTACTCGTGAACCTGAGAGAATGTAATAGCCCATTGTTAGCGGTTTCAAAAGTAAAATTTGTTTTAAATTTAAGGCTCATCATTTACCCCTTAATTCCAAATAACCCTAGTTGATTTTAAGAAAAACGCTGTACATTATTATCCAAGTCAGTCATTCCCTACATCCTACATCTTTCTCACCATGGAACAACAGTAAAGGGTATTATTTGCCTAGTACATAGTACTGGTTAAGTTAAACTGGGAAGGGTACTTGCCTCTGTTCTGGAAGATTTTGACATTCCATGGCTGAAATAATTTTTTTATTCCACATAAAATTAAAAATAACTTTCCAGACCAAGTGATCCATATACATGGCCCCATACATCCCTCCTCACAATCCCAATATCTGGACCCTTCCAGACCGTAAGTTTATGCATCATGTCTATACTGGCAGTTTTTCAGTTAGTCATTAATTCAATTATTCAACTGTCTTCTGTTTCTTCAGCCAGCTGCACAATGCCTTTGTAGGATATATGAAGACAAAGGCAACATTATGAAAAATGATTATAAAATTATTTTTTTCTGGGAAGGTGACACTGAAAATCTGCTGCCATTCCACTTTCCCATACCCTAAATGCATAGATGTTTCACTAATTTCCATCTTCCCTACAAAGTTGAATATAGCTTTCATTAGTATTCCGATCAATTCCTTTAATTACTGAGTTTTCAAGTAAAGTATTTTAAAAATACATTTTTATAAAAAAATCAATTCACTGACCATTCTTACTATGTTTCTGACAATAAATATCCTAGGAGATTGATCTACTTATACAACTGTCATTCTTAGTGAAGTATACAGAGAAACACAGAAGGAGAAATTTGATATCTTCCAACTTGTAATACTTCATTTTATAGAATAAAATTTCTACATGAAATGCTTAGTATGTAGGATTTGCTCCAAAATAATCTAGGAGAGGAATGCATATACATAATAGATGAATGAGCTGAAATTGAGTTGGGCGAGTTGAAACTGTTAAAGCTAACTTCATGCTGCATTTACTCTACATTCATGTAATTTAAATACACCTGTACACATAAACAAACTCTTTTCATATACAGTCAGCATGTAGTAAAATGGTGTCGGGCTCACGCATATGGTATTTAATAAAAATCCCTGTAAATAGCTAAAAACAATACCACAAACACAACAACCTCTGGCTACACATAAAGAATGTGAGATGTGTGACAGAGGGAAAAGCACTTTGGGCATTTTAAAACAAAAAGCTGATTACTTCTGGGAAAGCAAAGATGAGAAACTCCCCCTCCCCCCCACCCCCAAAATCCAGAGTGCAGTTGCTGTAACTACTCAGTTTCTAAAAGATTTAGGGCCTAGATGTTTGGGTAAATAAGGGGAGGAAAGGAGATTCAGATAACACATAAAACCTTTTAGATGCCCCACAGTTCAACTTCGTAAGGTGCCAGAATAGTCACTTAAAAGTCAAGTAAAATCCTTCATTTTAACAATAGAATTTTTAATTTCTTAATTTTTTTAAGGTTTAAATTCTTAGCAAACTTCTTAATTTGATACCTTGTTCTTTTAATTTAGGAAGCAGCTTGTCTAATACCACCATTTTGCCACTGTTAGTAACTAGATGCATATCTGTTGTATAAGGTGGACCAGGTTCAGCTCCATCAAAGAGATACGGATGATTACAACATTTCCTCAACTGCATCAGGATGTTCAACAACCTCATTTTGTCCATCTTCCCCGCAGAGTTTAGTATATCTATATCCTTCATTAATATCCGCGTATACCTATTAAGAAAAACATTGTAAGACGTCTCAAATATTCCCTTACTTGTCCCTGTCACCTTATTTAAGTACCAGTTTCAGGACCTTAATCATCTAAACAAAATAAATTACCTAAGCAACCTGTTTAGCAACTTCAAATATGGAACACAAGTCACTTAAGGTAGAACTTTCCATCACAATTATGACTGGTATTAAAGTTCACTAGCATGTTTGACTGAAAAAGATCTGCATTCTCTTAACACTGACTTTAGTCTTAGGTCTATATTTCAGAGTCAAAGCAGATAAGCCTAATAATTTTGCTACCCTGTAAGTATTTCTAAAGTTGAAAAACTGAGGATGGCTTGTCCTCCCTAACAGTCCTCTTTTTCAGATAACATGCCCATTTGTCCAGTCCTTTTACCAACTCCAGCCCCTTGCAAATTACGAAATTGTATATACTGAGGTGTGGTACAAACAGTATAGTAGGTGGCTGTTCATTTCCCTTCTTTGACACTACACTCACATTCATACATGCCCAAGGTATCATGTTTTCCTGAAGCCACTTAACATTGTCGATTCATGTTAAGCTTCCTATCTACCAAAAAAGTTTCAATGCTCTATCAATAGTTTATAGCAGTTTAGATTTCATATATTCACAAAACTTGAAAAAAATAAAGAGAAACTTAAAAGATTTTCAACGTTTTCTTTCTGCCCAAGCCTAGTGTGTAAAGTTAACGTTTTGTTCATAAGCCTCCCATCCTGATCTTGTCTATCATAGTTTCAATACTTTGCATCAAAAATCTGGTTTTCAGGTCATTTCTCTAAATGACTAGAGAAGTTTGTAGACTGGCTTCAATCCAGCAAATAGGAATTCCTTGAAAACACACAATTTAAGAAAACAAAATACCAAAGAGAGTTAGTGAGGACCCACTAATGAGAACTTATTGGTGATATCAACGTCTCAGAACACATACCATTCCCTCTGCATCTTGCTGAGACCCACGTAGATTTTTACTTCCTTCTTTGGAGGCAAACTCTTCTCAACATCAGCCTTAATTCTCCGAAGGAGGAAAGGACGCAGAACCTTAAGTGAACGAAAGAAACGGAGATGACCTTATCTATAATAAGTATTTCAGTATCTCAAAATTGCCTATTAAGTACATAAAAAAAGAAATTACTTGAATATTAAGTGACTTTCAGAACTTATCCCTTCCAGTATGTCTTATTGAGTTTCTGAACAGCAATATCATTATTCAGTATATGTAATAAACTTGCCATATTGTAAAAACACAAAATACTATAGCAAAACTTTAAAGTGTTTTCAATATTCACAGCCTTTCACACTTAAAACTAATTAAATGCATAGTGTCTAACAGTATTTAGGAAATAACTGGGTTCACATTAAAATGTCTACTGTTTTCAATTTTATTATCTTTTCAAATGTCCAGTTTTTAAACAAGTAAACTTACCCATGCAACCATCATGTAAACAACACCCCAGAAATCCTTCTTATAACCTTCCCAGTCACTCTCCCTTTTCCTCACCAACTGAGCAAGTCTTTGTAACGTCAGATTTGTTTTGCTTTTATTTTTGAATTTTTGACTTATATATATATATGGATGGATATATGTATGTGTGTATATGTGTATACTGTATACAGGATATGCCCAGTAATGTCTGGTTTCTTTTATTCAAATGTTGTTTGTGAGAAAAATTTGTGTTACAAATTCATTTTCACATAATAATTGTAATATACCTGGAAAACTAAAAATACCCTTTTTACATATTTATACCTATCTCTGTTCTAGTTACACTGACCTACAGAAACATCAGAAATTAAAAACTGATGGAAAACGATGATCAGCAGCATTTCCCTGACATGTACATGTCAGGAAGCTAGTACATACATGCTAGTGAAGACCTCAGCCCCACTGGCCCTCTTCCAGAATTTCCAGCACAATACAGCTGAATTAATTTGGCAAAAGCAGCAAAGAAACCAGTCCATAAACTCTGCTGTTATTAAAATATATTTATGATTTTGTTGACTTTCTGGGGGGAGGGGAGGTTGTTTTGCAATGGTAACTTACACATCAACTCATTCCTAAGCATACACATGCTTATTCTGAACACCCCTTTGAGACTACAGAAGCTACGGTGAAACTTTCAGAGCAGAAAAGATTAGAAAGGTAGCTACCAGACCCCCTTTTTCTGATTTAGTAACAAAAGAAACAGAGATGCCAAAACTGTGACTCTGTTGTACCGGATACCCTTGCTTTACTGATGTGTACCTATTTATTGAAGAAAAGTCAAGAGCAGAATGGTATGGGAAAATATGCAGGGAGGAAAGTCAAATCCCTGTGCCCCTATCCAGTCCTAAGACTACATACACACCCCAAAGTCCAGCGAATAAATAAATCTAAACTGAGTGCTTATTAGCAGCCTGAATCCCGTTTAAGTTAAACAAAGGTCTAGGAAATCACCTACAAATTAAATTTCAATAAGGATTTCAAAGTACTTCTGTACTTTATATAGAAAATATTTCAATATTCATAAACTTAATTCATTAACAAGCCAGGAATTGTGCTAGGGATACAAAGAAGGTAAGACATTCCTGCCTTTGCATTAACAACATGGATTAATCATTTCAACAGCCTATGCAAAGTTCTATGCTAAAATGCACAGATTATTAAAGATGGAATACAAAGAACCACCTGTAGGCTCGTACCAGCCTGCACATTTATTTGGTGGAGAAGGTGACATCACTACTGAGTCTGGCTAGGTATTAGCAAAGAGAACAGGAAAGGATATCGGATGTGACAAAAAATGCCGAGACAGTATGACCAGAATTAACACGGTATTTACTGAGAACTGCCAGCAAGCAAGGGCAGTGGTTCTAGCAAATTACAGCTTGGTGAGAAACAAAAGTTGAAGAATGCTAGAAAGCCTAGATCACTGGTGGGGAGGAGAGGGAGCTGCCCTCAGGGGACATGTCTGCTTGTCCCAAACAGGAGCATACTACGAGCATCTAACAGATAGTGTTGGGGGTATTATACAGGAAAGCCACCTTTACCAAGGAACTACCCAGATCAAACCACTGATGTAAGCAGAGAAACCCCAAGTCAAGTCATGAAAAGTCTGTAAGCCATGGTTCTAAGGGCTGGCTTCATCCTGCTGATCAGGGTATCTGTGTCTGGAGTCTGTAGAGAAACTTTGCTATCATCTTTCATTTGTAAATCTTCACAAGAAACAAAGCTAAGCATCATGGCAAAAACATTAATTCTGCTCAGCAGTGCACTTCAACAGCTGCTTATACAGTCAATGGATTTCAAAAGAAATGCATCTTTAGTCTTTCAAAGTTAAGCCTATTAAGAGTCTTCTATGGAATCTGTATGAAACTAGCTTTAAAAACATGTCTATACACATTCTGCAAGGGAGGAGGAGGTCAAAGGCTCAAAACAGGAGCAGGAAGAGCACAAGGGACTGTGGTGATGGGACATGGGTGAACTGATGGTGGCAATTCCATGGAGACTACACCTGAGCGGAGGAAGCATACACTGTACAGAGATGAAGAACGATGTAAAAAATACATATATAAAATTTTAAAAAATGATCAACTGCAACCCCTTAACCATTGAAAATGAGACTGTGGCATATGAATATTTCCATAAATGTCTTATAGGTTAAATTCATTAAAATAATGCATTAAAAATAATTTATGAACTTAAAAAAAAAACTTGTCTATCCAAGTTCTTATGCAACTCTTCTTTCCCATGTTTTATTTCTTTTTTTTTTAACCCCAATAGGTTATTTTTTTCCTTTATAAAATCAGAATTCTATTCTAGGTTCTAATGCTGAAATCACTATACATTACTCCACCTTCCCATTATAAGGGTAAACAATTAAGTGGTAGGAGTCAAAAAGACCTCACCTTTTAAAGCCAGAAAAATATTTCTCCAATCTGGCTTTTTCCTACTAAAAATATGCTTTAGGAGCTTCCTGATGATGCAAGGGGTTAAGCACCATACTATGAAGCATCCACAGCCACTGTAGCATGAGTTTAATTCCCAGCAAGGGAGCTGACCCACATGGCACACCCCTCCTGTCCTGCCTGCTGCTCCCCTCGGAGTGTGTTTCAGTGCATCTGCCTGTTCTGTCCCCGCTCTGTGTCTGTTGAATCTTGTCACTCCCAACACCTCTGGCCTGTACTCTAGTTCTTGTAAGCATGAATAAATAAAATCTTAAAAAAAAAGAAGTATGCTTTAATCCTATTCCAAAATACTTACCATATGCAGTCTCTCAACCAGCTTTTGATCCCCAAGACAATTATTTGTATCAAACCAGGAATCAAAGTCCTAGATTAACAAAACATTAGGATTAGAAGTAATATTAACTACCAAATACCTATTTTGTCAAACACAACAATGATTTCTAGAATTTCTAACACGTTGTGAACCTCAAAAATCATTTTGTTCAGACCACTATCTGTCATATGTACAAAGTTAGCAATTAATTTTCAGAAAAGTAATTTGAGAATCATATTACTTCCTAAACACTTTCCTCTAAACAAGAAGGGCTAATTTCAGTGACAAGACAACTGGAAAGCAAGTTTAATAGAAATAATTAGAAAACTAATACACGTGAAAAAAATCCTTGCTTCAATTCTTTGTAAAAGCTTGAAAATTAATAACATCTTACAGTTTGTTCTTTATGACCACTCAGATATAAGGTTTCCAGTTTTAATTCTACTTATTCCAAGTAAGTTTGCGATAACCAACATTTCACTGATGTGTGGACAGGACCCAAATAAGGATAATTTCACTAGCTTTTCCTTAAGAAGGTACTCACTCTATTTGGCTCCATTAGTAAACCTAATAGAATTCACTGGGCTGGCCCTCCCTGGTGGCGCAGTGGGTTAAGCAACGCACCATGAAGTAAACCACAGCAACTGCAGCACGAGTTTGATCCCTGCTGCCGCCGGGAGGTGATCCACATGGCGCAGCAGACCTCTCCTGCCTCGCCCACTGCTCCCCTCAGCAGTGTCTTTCAGTTGATCTGCCTGTGCTGTTCCCCACTCTGTCTGGTGGATTCTCTCACACACACCCCCCCACTTCTGGCCTGTACCCCAGGGCTTGTATGCATAAATAAATCTTTAAAAAAAAAAAAAAAGAGTTCACTGGGTTAACTAAAGCAAAGCTTTCAGAGAGACTAAACAAACACATTTCAATGTGTAAAAACGTAAATTATCTCAAGAACAAAAACATCAACTTTTCAAAAAGTAGAACTAAAGAGGCTTTCTGAGACTGGATAAATGTCTTTCAAGAACACAAAATTTTTCTATCTTTCAAAATGATCTTTAATACAACAAACCAAAACGAACAAAATGAACAAAAACTGAAGTTTTTACAACATACTTGAATAAGTGTACTAACAAAGATGCCCCAAAGCTCCTCCCCCAACCCCAGCCACCAGAATAAAAGGTTCAGAAGTGAACGCTGGTCCATCAAAAAACGGCAATTATTAAACCTGAAACTTCTGATATATAGATTATTTTTAGGTACTACCAACAGGTCAAAAAGCTAATTAACCATTTCTATCAATGAAAATAATCTATAAAGGTAAAGATTAGGTCCTATGTTTCTAAGAGCATTAAATATAAAGTCCAACAAATAGAGTTGTCTTGGACCAAGGCCATCTTCGGGACTTAAAGCACAGTGTGAAGTTTGAAAAGCTCAGCTGGCAGATGCCCTGCACAGGCCTTTAGTAGCATAAGCAGCCCACTGAGGGCCACCGAAACTGAAGTCAACAAGGCTACCAAATAGAAATGCTAGTTTACGACATTCCAAAGGAAAAATTATTTGTAAAACAAAACTGAAATCAAACACACAAAAATAAAGTCTTAGATTACGTAAAAATTTAACTATGTGAAAAGCATGGAGAAATTAATGACTATTTCAAGCAATACTAAAAGGCAGGCCAACTTTACTACAAAAATGGACAGCATCTAATGAACACATTATCTTTAGTCTAACCAAAAAACAATTAGAGATACTTACATCAGCTGAATTAAAAACATCTGGCAACAAGAAATTTAGAAGTGACCAGAGCTCATGCAAGTTGTTCTGCAGAGGTGTTCCCGTCAGTAGTAGGCGATTGGTAGTCTTGAATTCCCTCACTATTTCTGACAACTAAAGAACAAAATTCACCATTAAAAATTCTGAATATTGGTCAAAATCTAAATAAAAGCACCCACGATTTTCACATCTAATATCAAATTACTGGCCTCCCTGTTAAGTCTCAGTGCTATCAAGCTATCTCCACCCACTGCAGCATGAGTCCGATTCCAGGCAGGGAGAGGACCCACAGGGCACAGCAGACCTCTCCTGCCTCGCCCGCTGCTCCCCTCGGCAGTGTGTTTCAGTAGATCCGCCTGTTCTGCTCCCCACTCCCTCTGATGAATGCCGCCCCTGGTCCTATAATCCAGCCCTTAAATGCATAAATAAAAAAGAATCTTTAAAAATATCAAATTACCTTAGATTTTTCATTTTTGATCCTGTGAGCTTCATCTATAACTAAATACCTCCAATTAAATTTTTTGAAAACAGACTTCTCTTTAATAAGCATTTCATAAGATGTAACACACACATCCCATTCTCCTGGTAATAAAACATCTCTGACAAAAGCAGCCTGTGTGACAAGAAGAAAAAATTATACCATGCAAAAAGAGCTATAAACTAAATGTATTGATGATAATGTAATATGCAAAGGAAATGGGAATATTAAAAAAGATTCATTTATATTAGGCAAGCATCTATAACTAGCTTTCCTACCACTAATGTAACTTCATTATTTACCAATCATTTATTAACAATTAGCCAAAAAAAAGGTGGGCCTCCCTAGTGGCACAGTGGGTTGAGCGCCACACAGTGAAGCATCCACGGCACAACAGTGTAAGTTCGATCCCCAGCCAGGGAGGGGACCCACAAGGCCCAACAGACCTCTCCGGCCTCAGCTGCTACTCCCCTTAGCTGTGTATTTCAGTCGATCTGCCTGTTTTGCTCCCCACTCTATCTCTGGTGAATCCTCTCTCACCTCCTATGTCTCTGGCGTGTACCCCAGCTCTTGTATGCACAAATAAATAAATCTTTAAAAAAAATTAGCCTAAAAAAACCAAAATTTAATGAACTTCTAAAATGTCTTTTTTCTTCTATTCCACTAGCCCCTGAAATTCGTAAGAGGAGCTAGGTTTAGGCAAAAGAGTGGTATTTCTGAAATAAAAATATAAGATTGAAAGTTTACAGGAAATACTTTTATTCCTTTCATATTGATACGTATACTGAGACAGTGCTATTCGTATTCCTACTTTACAGATGAGTAAACTACAGAATAGCTGTGTATCTGGGCTTCAAACTTGTAATTTGGTAACTTATAATACCCAATGTGTGTGTGAAAGGAAAAAAACAAATCGAAGATCATCACACATAGTCAGACAAAGGAAAAACAAAGTACATAATCTTTCAATTGGTGTATTTTTAATCTGAATTTTACATTAATAGTATGATTATTGTCAATCGATCAACACTAAATTATTTCGATAGATACCACCCAGACCAGCTCACCAGGTTACTACAATTAACTCAGTCTATAAAAACTACCATTTTATGACTAGTACCGTTACTTACATTAATATAAAAATCTGGCTCCTTAAAACTCCAGCCACTTTCATCCAAAACTTCTTTTAAAAAATAAAGTATTTCTAGCATGCAAAGAAAGTCTGATTTTAATACAATCACTCTTACAAGCAAGAGAACTATAAAATTAGCACTTCCTACAGTTCACAACTCCTTTACCCCAATATGATCCAGAATCACCGAGACACTGTTAATTTGTAAACTGCTAATATCTGTGAATTTATCACCGCATCCCTTCTCTTCTATGTATTCCTCCTTTAGTTGTCCCTCTCCTCCGACAAACCTACATTCAAAATCTTTTATTATCAAAAATGTGATGAAATACTAGACACTTACCCTTTGTTCTTTATCTCCGATTAAGCAAACAGATCTCAGTGTTGGCACCCATCTCTTGAATTCACTCATCCAGTTATGTAACGTAGACTTAGGAACCAAAACCATGTGAGGACCAGGAATGTTTCTATAGTGTTTCATGTACCCAAGAAGAGAGATTGTTTGAAGAGTCTTACCCAGGCCCTGAAAATTTTCAGAATAACCATAAAGCAATAAAGAAAAAAGAAAAATCACACTTCATATTTATATATCCTGACATTTGTTAGAAACATTTAAAAGACAAGTTCTGTGTTTGGAATGGCTAACAAACACCAAGAACCTAATACGTGCCAAGCTTCCAAATGTTCTATCATTTAGTTTTCTCAAGTCTATGATGGAAATACTGCTACCATCCCCACAGGCCCAGAAGTTTAAGTAACTTTCCCAAGGTCACTCAGTGGAACTGGAAATGAAATGCATTTATTTTGACTCCATACATTTCTCCAAATAGTTTAGAAATTTCAGCACTACCCCATATGGAAACTTCTAAAAATATTCACTACATAACTAGTAAGTAGTAAACAAGAGATAAAATGTTTTTATGAGACAGGATTAGACAAGCTGTCACCATGGAGAAAATATTTGACAATAAATTAAACAGTCAGAAGACCCCAACTTGTATTTCAGAGAAGTGAAGGGGAATGACCCAATCATAGTACTGAAAGTGTGTTTCCCAAAAAATACTGTTTTAAAATGTATTATACTTCACGGTAACTCCTTACAACTCAATTACTGATCCCAATAAGCAACTAACACAAAGTGCTTACAGCAGTTCGACAGCGGATTGGTTTGCCAACAATTCCAAACTGTAAGCAACAAAACTATATGCTATACTAACTTAACTTCAACAAATTTGATGGCATATTTTATGTTTAAAACTACCAAATACATACCATTTCATCTGCAAGAATACCATTGATGCCATTCTCATACAAAGAAATGAGCCAATTTAATCCTCGGACCTGATAATCTCTCAATTTACCCCATTTCACATCTAAAAACAAAAGAAGAAAATACGATGTACATCTACAACAAGACATACAGTTAGGCAGTTCATCTTATAAGTTTACTCTGACTTTATTTCTATACTAACTGTTAAAAATAAGAATTGGCAAGTTCCGAGTCCCTACAGGTACCTGCTGTGAGGAGAAGCAGAACTGAGCTAAGGGAAGATGCAGTGCAGGAAAGCCGGCTGGAGGCACCAGTCTCACTACCTGCTAGTCTATCAGTTCTATCCTTCAGTTGCTGTGTTACCCACTTACAGAAGACTTCAAAACCCAAATCTAATTTGTCTCAAAGAAGACTTAAAAATAAAACAAACATTCAGAACATACATGATGGAGAGTCTTCAAAACGTGTGCAAACATTGGTTGCTTTGGAACTTTCTGTTAGTAGTTCTTCATCCTCTTCTTGCTCTGTTCTACGGTGTCGGTAGCTGTCAAGTTTAAAATAAAAATCAGGTGGCTTGAGTTACGTCTTTAATTTTATTACCATGTACTATTTCAACTAACAACTGAGTGGCTGACCAAGACTCCGTAATTATTCTTTAACAAACATCTAAGCTAAAATTTTAAAAAAGCAAACAAATTATTAGAAAATTTAAACCTATGACGTTTTACATATTATCTAAAATATTTTAATTGTTGGAGTAAAACCCTCAGGTTAAATAGAACCGAATAAACTTAAATACAATAAAATATGCAGTCAAAAAATTCTCGTAATTTTATTTGAAAGTTATCAGAAGTATTTTTTTCCAGGAAAAAAGTTTCCAGAAAGCATATTTTTAAAACTACCACTTTTACCAAAACCTGCAAGATAAAGAAGTTTAAGCAGAGACTCTAAATAGGAAGGCAAATGAATTACTCAAAAGGTTTTAAGGTTTTAAATATAAATATCCAAACTCTACATCTTAAGAGTCAGACATACTTATCAAGTATATTTCTGCATTACAGTGTTATCAGGTTTCTTCAAGAACTCAAATCTGTAAAACTCTTTACACTCCCCCCCAATTTTGAAACTTCCAATTTTGTATCTTTTTTAATATTTAACAAAATTCTCATTTAAATTGGAAAACAGCAAATTATGCTATGCTTATAACCTCTGGGACTAATTTAGAGCTTAATTTCTACCAACACTAGGCTTGTAGAAGACAGTCTTGCCAGACAGATAGCATTTTTTAGAAATTAAGTCACAGTAATACATAAGTATCTTCATGTTTAATATACATCTAACTAGAATGTCTTCTTGTGTCATTTTTCCTACTTCACATCTAGTGCTATAACTTCAGGGCAAAGATCGTCCCTCCAGTCTAATTTATTCTCCACAATCTAGGAAAGAACTTTGTTTTTGTTTTAAAATAATGTCTCCTCCACAATATATTATTAAAGATGGTTAACTACATGGTGGTATTACTGAAGATAAAAGCTGGGATGTGCCTTAATATTTCAAATTGAGCATCACTGAATATAGCAGCGGATAGAAGGATTATGGAAAGCATTTATGTGCTCATATCCAAGGACAGTTACATCACCTAATTACTCTGGATAGGCGAACTTTCCATTTCAAATGCTTTGAGTGTACAGAAGAAATCTATTAAGAGTCTTTCCTAGTGACAGTAAATTGCTAACAATTTATTATATATTTACTACAGAATACTTTATCGTATTGGAACTTAATGGAAGTGTTTCTTTTCATAACATATTAACTTCCCTACAACAATATCCACTATGGTGTTTCAAATTTCCAGAGACTATTTAAATGATAGCTGAAAATTTCTCAAAACTGGAAAAAAAAAAAAATTAAATATACCTGAATGCCACATTAGTTCTTACAAAGTTTCATAAGCATCAAAACAATAGCACTTTGGCTAAATAAAATGAGTAGAGATAAATCAGAGGAATGGAATATAGCAAATAAAATTAAGGTATTCCTTCAAGACAGAGCTCATGCTACGATTTCTATAAAGTGTATAAATTTAACATTGCTGGTAACAGTTTGTAATTTCTTTTATATAACCTAGAGTACTTTAATTACTGATCGCATTTCATATTTTATTTTGGAATTACTCAAAACCATTCCAGGGAGCTGAGATTGTCCTAAGACTATTAATTATCAATAAACATCTTAGTCAACTAGAATTTTAAACAAACTGCTATGGCATAAATCATCACAACATTCCAGCACAGACTTCAAATAAAAGCAACACCCTCAAATGCTTGTGTGGTTTAGGAGACTAGAACACACCTAAATGAAATCTAAATTCAAGTTCAGTTTATTCTAATTACTTCCATGTAACATTAGATAGGCCCACTAACCTCCACATTTGTTTCCTCGCCAAGGAATGAAAGTATCTAAATTCCCTACTCAATACGGTTACTGTGCTCACAAACTGCATACAAAAAAATGGGGCACTGCACATTTCACGCATTCATACATATGTGGCTACATTCTGCCATCAGCTGGAGCAAGTAAGTAACAGCACTAAGACAAGCTCTTTATGCCGCTACTACATACATTGACTCAACTATCAGTATAAACTACTACTCACTCTCCAACTGACAACAAGTTCTGCTTCTCATCTTTTTTTATTCGTGGGCGCCCTGGTTTCATCTTCAAAGGTGAGGTTGGAGTCTTCTGTGCAGCAGGTTGAATGAAATGTGCAAACAGCTCTGTCTGCTTTAATAAATACTCAAATCGATTTGCTCGATCAGTTTGCTACAAAAAAATTTTAAGACATTTTATCAATATAACTTTACTTCCACCTCAGCAATAAAAAAGAGACTGGTATGCATGTAACAACACAGATGAGTTTCAAAAGCATCATATGCTAACAAGCAAAAGAGCCAAGCACAAAAGACAACATATTTTATGATTCACCACACAAAAGTCTAAGAGGCTATATAAAGGTAGATCTGAAGTGGTAAGGGGAATAGAGCACACAACAGAACTATTCCACATCATAATTGGGGTGCTTAAATAACTGCATGGATCCGACAAAACTTGGAATGTATAACTACTGTATAAAACCTTCCATATAGCTGACAAAAATACCACATAGAAAATTAAAAGACAATGTATAAAACAAGTGATTTTATTCAATAGGGAATATTCTGGTCACTCATCAGCTAGCCCAAGTCTAATTTTAATGAAGTATTAGGCTTGAAAAACTTAAGTTAGGGCCTCCCTGGTGGCGCAGTGGGTTAAGCAACGCATTTATGAAGCAAACCGCAGCCACTGCAGCACGAGTTTGATTCCTGCTGCCGCCGGGAGGTGATCCACATGGTGCAGCAGACCTCTCCTGCTGTGCCCGTTGCTACCCTCAGCAGTGTACTTCTGTTGATCTGCCTGTTCTGCTCCCTGCTCTCTGTGGTGAATCCTCTCACCCCCCCCCCCCCACACCTCTGGCCTGTACCCC
>JAGFMF010011634.1:4236694-4252283 GCA_019455555.1 Galemys pyrenaicus
TCTCTGTGGTGAATCCTCTCACCCCCCCCCCCCCACACCTCTGGCCTGTACCCCAGTGCTTGTATGCATAAATAAATCTTAAAAAAAAAATTAAAAAAAAAAAACTTAAGTTAATGACGTATTTATGAACATAATGCAGTTCCTAACACTCTTTATAGTTAACCTTAATGTCCCTTTTAAAAACCTATAAAAGAGGAACTCCCTGGATGAGCACTGCACTGTGAAGCATCTGCAGCACAGCAGTGCAAGTTCAATCCCCAGCCAGGGAGGGGACCCACATGGCGCAGCAGACCTCTCCTCTCCTGCCTCGCCTGCTGCTCTCCTCAGCAGTGTGTTTCGGTCAGTCTGCCTGTTCTCACCCCCTGCACCTCTGGCCTGTACCCCAGTTCTTGTATGTATAAATAATCTTAAAAAAAAAAAAAAACCTATAGAAGAATTTGAAAAAATAAATTTAATATCCTTGAAGTCCTAGTCTTCAGGCAACAGACTTTTACAGACATAATAATCTAGTTTTAAAAAGTAGTCACAACAAAAATCACACACACACACACACACACAGAGTTCCATAAACAGAGAAACCAGTTATTCTATGTATCTGCCTACAGATAATTAAAATGTCAGTTTTAGAATGAACCACAAAAAGACACTTTACCTGCCAAAGCAAACACCAGAGGTTCCAAACATTACAACTGTATAAAAGTTATGCATTGTTTTAAAAGATTTTTTTAAATGACACCATATTAAACTTATTTAGAAGAAATGTGGTAAAGTGAAAATTATGACATTGAAGTAACAAATGAAGCTAGGAGACTGAGAAACTTGGAAAAAATGAGAAAAGACTTGCAATAAAGGTCATCATAAAGATGACAGGTATGTAAAGAACCACTGAAAACTTCCTTTATTTAATCAGATTTGTGTCAATACTACCCAGCACAACTATGAAGAGATCTGAAGAGGTCCTATCATAAGAAAGGAAGCAAAGAAACAAAACAATCCACCCAATGGAGGGATATTGAGTTAGGTGATGGAAAAACGAAATATTTATGAGGTTAAACTTCTAAGACTATTAAAATTATGAGGTGTTATGAACACCTTGGGTGTATGTTAAGAGAACTTTACTAAGGTAAGACTAGATATACGGGGTAGAGCTAAGAATATATTTCACACGTATGAGTATGTGTGACTCAACTTGAAAACACAGAAGGTTGGTGCATTTAATCATCCAATAAAAAGTTTTAACCGTAGAGTCTATTCACATGCCTAGAACATACCATTTTTTCTTCATAGGTGGGATCTGGTTCTTGGATTTCCTTTTGTTTTCCAGGAGATGCGTCATCAAATACTTCCTGGTGGGGGGGGAGAATCATGGAATTATTCCTCAAAAATAGCCAACACACCATCACTAGACTGATAATGCCTAAAACATATTTTAAGTAATTCATTCCTATACCGAACTTGCTAGATACTTAAATAACCATTATCCAACCTAATAAGAAGCATAAATGAAATACCATAAAGACATCTGAAAAGGTATAAAACTATTCTCCTAAATCATATTTATAGGGTTATAAATCAATGTTACCTTAGTAAAAATACCATAAAGCGAACCTATTTAATCCAAATATATAAATTCCATGGCAAATGCCAAAATTTGAACATAAGATGATTATCATTCTAAAAATGACTTTCATCTAAATGTTTTTCCCAATCAATATGAATTATAAATAGCATAAATGTAGGGGCCTCCCTGGTGGCGCAGTGGGTTAAGCAACGCACTGTGAAGCAGGCCACAGCCACTGCAGCACAAGTTCAATCCCTGCCGCCAGCCAGGGAGAGGACCCACATGGCAAGGCAGACCTCTCCTGCCTGGCCCGCTGCTACCCTCAGCAGTGTACTTCGGTTCATCTGCCTGTTCTGCTCCCCCCTCTGTGGTGAATCCTCTCACCCCCACCCCCCACACCTCTGGCCTGTACCCCAGTGCTTGTATGCATAGATAAATACATCTTTAAAAAAAAAAAAAGAATTATAAATAGCACAAATGTGCAAAATGTTCCCTTATCACAAAATTGCAGGAATCTGCTGCGCTACTAGTAGATACATTATATACATTACACGAATGTATACTTGGAGTAGCATTATTAGCCACCCAGATTTCCAACTTCAGGAGTATTACAAAAAACTTAGGACACAACCTAAACTGAATAATCTGTAGCTAAACCTGTTTCCCAAGTTGGTAGTAAATTTTTACAAATATATTCACGGTGATACTCATTTTTAATTAAATGCCACAATAACAAATATCAGCAACGACTTCACTTCAAGTTACACTTATCCATTAAAACACTAAGAACTGATAAAAAGCATAATTTTCATAAATGATGTACCAATCCGCCCTTGGCAATATACACTACAATAAAGCTATTTGGGGTTAGACACTTAGATGTGGGGAGGGGGAGAAAGACTGGTACAGTATGTAGACTAAGTGGTCATGTGGCTTATATTCCCTTGAACTTTCTTGCCAAAACCTTAGGGCATCTATGTCACCCAGTGGAGACAAACCTCTGGTCTCCACAGGTAAAAATGACAGTCACCTTCCTGGCCTACTTCATGAATACCATGAAAGGTCAGATACACCCTTTAGAAGTATTTTTTCCAACAGTACTCACTATTTATTTCATAGTTAAAAAGAAAATCTGGACTCCAGAATGCTTGGCTTATCATGTGCTATCTGTATCAGACTTGTGTTTGCCCACAGTGTAACTATTAATCTAGTCAACAGTGAGATGAAGATGAACAAAGACAGGCCCCACACTGCCAAAAAAC
Source organism: Galemys pyrenaicus (assembly GCA_019455555.1). NCBI lineage: Eukaryota > Metazoa > Chordata > Mammalia > Eulipotyphla > Talpidae > Galemys > Galemys pyrenaicus. The sequence goes on from JAGFMF010011634.1 coordinate 4,239,518, forward strand.
ATCGTAATGAAATAGACTGTTCCCTTGACCTGTAAGTAGCCCAAGCAATAAAGGAAAAATTCACTGAAAACACAGGAACACTAGTATTTCTGGGAAGACTTGCTTCATCAGGGAAAAATTCATGAATGCAAGCTTCACTTATTTTGTTTTGCCAAAACCTTACTTAACCTTAAATTGCACTTTCAAAGAAGAAAGGGCATTTTTAAATGTTTGTTCAACTGTGAAACAAATTGTCAGATAGCTTACCTATGCATTGAAACCTGGTTTTTAGCAAATGATTTCTCATTTCTGTAAAGGAAATTGAGTGAGAATACATCTACTCCCTTCTGCCCTCCCAGAAAAACAAAAACTATAAATAGCCAGTGACAAGAGGTATTGATAAAATTACTGATAGTCCTACAACAAGAATTTGTGAAAGTCACTCCTGAGTAAATAAAAACGTCAAAAAGCCTTTTTTGTGAGACTACCTAAGGGCACAATAATATGGGAAGTGAGCCCACTGTGGAGTCAGACCTGGGTTCTATTGCAGCCTACTCACAGAAAACTCAATTTCCTCATGTGGCAAACAAACATCAGTGACTTCATATGGTAGTGGTTAACACATCGACACTTTAATTCCACTTTAAGTTAAAAGAGTAACTGAAAGCCAAAATTAAAATTACTCTGCTCCTGACTGATGCTCCAATAAGCTGTCTGGTGAGATATTTACTGCTTTTCCAAAATCTGAGTGAGTCCCTTTTGCGAAGCTGAAGAAAACTACGAAGTTCAATCGACTGCATGTTTACACGCAGTTGTCTTCAGCAGCACATGTTTTCACACCCCCGTAAGCCAAAGAGCAGGAACCCAAGTGACAATGCCCTCGTAATCCATAAGGAACCATGTTAAACCATGTTAAACCTTAAGGGAAAAGCTGGCAACGTTCAGTAATTAATTTGAAACCAATCTCAAAGCAGTGAAACTACAGATGTCCTATTTCACTGAAAATCTGCCCTTCTCACCACTAGAAGTTCTTTCAAACACTAGTTGGCAAACTGCGACTTCACCCTAGCATGGCCTCTCGGTGCCCAAATTAACTACTGTGCTGAGCACTTCAAGGGTAAACTGCGCTATCTCGTCCCCGTGTTCTGCACCGAGGTTCGTCTTTAAAGTCGTTACCTCCATTGCATCTAAGGATGGAAAAATCCCAGAAATCGTGGGGCTATGACTATAAAAGAGCTCAAAACAGATCGAAGGCTAAGAATAAAATTTGGAAAAAGAGAGTCACCACTTTGTTCCCAGGCATCGCAACGCCTCGGAGGCTACCCAGGAGACCCGCCTGGCCGGTCCCCAATCCTTCCACCCCCGCAATACTCTCACCCTCCTCGGCCAACCCACGTCCAGAAGGCAGGCTCTGCAGCTAGCGGCACCACTTTTCAGAGGAAGGCCAAGGCCCAAAAGGAGGAACTGCGCGGGATCGAAAGCCAACCCAACGCCGCTGGCTCCTTTATCCAAGCACCCCTCCCGGCAGGCCCTGCACACATCCAATTAGAAAGGGGGCCCGAAGCAGCTGCTGTTCCGTCGCTCCCCTCCCAACGGAGCGATGCCCGGGAGGGGCCGCCTCTCCTCCGGTGGAGCAGCTGCGCCCCGCTTACCCCCACTGCGCACCGGGCCTGCCAGCGCTCGCCATTGTTTCTGCCCACGGCAGATACCGCCGCGCCAGGCCCGGGGCGCAGGACAGAGCGGGACCTCGGCCGTGGGCTCTTCAACGCCCCCGCCGCCTCGCCCGCCGGGCCCGTCCGGGAGGAGCACGCCCGCTCCCGGCCAAGGCCAGGGGACACCCAGCCGGGTCGCAGCGGCGGGAGGGGGCGAGGGGACTGTAGCACGAGCGAGGGGCCCGGCACTCTGGGCCCCGGTGACCAAGGCCATCTGTCCCGGGCGGGCCTGGGCGGCTCGGCGGGCCGCGACCAGACGGGAAGCGTGGCGCGAGGGCCCGCTCGCCGGCGCCGGCCGCGTCGGGCAGGCAGCGGGCGCGCCGCCGAGAGCGGCGCCTCGGAGCCCACGCGACGGAGGCCGGGCCGGCGCCCGCGCGGCGTCCTCACCTCCATCTCGGCGTCCGCGGGGCCGGCGACCGGCGCCGCCTGGGCCGCGGCGCCCTCGGGGCCGCCTTTGTTGGCGCTGGCGGCGGCGGCCGCGGGCCTGGAAGGCGCGCTCTCGGGAGGCGGGGGCGGCGGGGGCTCGGCCGCGTTCGACATGCTGTCTCGCCCGCGTCAGCCGCGGGCCCGGCGGCAGGCGGCGGCCGAGGCTGCGGGCGGCGTCGCAGGCGCTGAGGAGCGGGAGGCCCAGCGAACGGCCCCGGCGCCGCTGCTCCGCGACCAGCCCGCCGCCCAGCACCTCCCGCTCGTCGGGCCTCCGCGGGCTCCGGGTGCCGCCGGCCTCACCTCGCGGCGGGAGCGCGTCGGCGGGGCGCGGGGCCGGGGCCGCGGGTCGCGGAGGCCGGCGGGCGGGCAGGCAGCTGCCCGAGGGCGGAGGCCGGGCCGAGGGGAAGGAGCCTCCGGCGAGCGCGGCGGGAGCGGCGGCGGCCTCCTGCCTCCTCGGGCGCCTCTCGCTCGCCAGCACCCGGGACGACTACCTACGCCACCGACTCTCAACCCTCGCGAGACTGATAGTTGGCGAAGGCCCTGGCTTCCGAGTGCGCGTGCGCACCCGGCGCTCCTCCTCTCGGCCACGCCCCTAGGCTCCGCCCCCGCCGCGCCAGAGGCGGGGTGGGCGGGGCCTCGAGCGGGAGCTCGGTGACGTCGTTTGTGCGTCCGCTGTCGGAGTGACGCGAGCGCACCTGAAGCGCGTTCCCAACGCTCCGGGACGTCCGGCCGCCGCGGCTCCTTGGTCTGGCCGGGTCGGCTGCACGCCGGAAAAAGTGATCCAGGGTTTGCGCCGCTTCTGAAACGTGGAGACCTGGGCTGGCTTTAACGCTGCTGCCATCTCCGCGCACAGCCGCGTTGGTGACATTCTGCTGAACCCTAGGGGCGTCTGCCCATCTTGATGTTCGGGGGGGCGGGGGAGTGCCCCCATAGGGTGAAGTTTTGCTGTTGACCTTCACATGTTGGCTCCGTCAGTAACTTCTACATGCCCTGCACTTCCCTTTGGTCCTGTTAGACCACCTGCCTCTGGATTTGTGTCCCAAAAGGAAGCCAATTTTGTGCATTCTACCCTGTCGATGAGGAAACACGAGCAGTCAAGAGCAAAGCGATGCTAAGGGTTGTAGCATTTCCTCAATCACCGAATATTAAACTAAACGTGGCCATTCTTCGAGTTCTGTTAACAGTACACATTCTTGGGCCTCCCTGGTGGCGCAGTGGGTTAAGCAACGCACTATGAAGCAAACTGCAGCCACTGCAGCACGAGTTCGAGCCCTGCTGCCAGCCAGGCGGGGGACCCACATGGTGCAGCAGACCTCTCCTGCTGTGCCCGCTGCTCCCCTCAGCAGTGTACTTCCGTTGATCTGCCTGTTCTGCTCCCGCTTTCTGTGGTGAATCCTTTCACCCCCCCCCCATATCTCTGGCTGGTACCCCAGTGCTTGTATGCATAAATAAATAAATCTTTAAAAAAAAAAAAACAGTACACATTCTTTTGTGCACTGCTATAGGCTCTTCAGCAGAGCCCAAGAGCCTTGGGCATCTCTCTGCAGAATTTAAATACATTGTATTCTGTTCAAGAACAAATCTGCATACTTCAGCAGGGTATTGTTTCCTGCTTGCAAAGACTTAACTCATCTTAGCATTCCCTTGTCCATTATTCATTCTTGCCTCTTTGAATAAAGGAGAGAGTACTGGAGAGTTAAATTCGAACTGGATACTTATGTTAAATTTCAAATGGAAAGGGATGCCTTTGACTATATAGCCTACACCTATTTTTTGTCACTAACTCTTTTTTTTTTCCTCATTGAGGCAACATGGGTTTACATTACTGTTTGTATTTTGAAAGTATAGGATTCCTCCTCTTCAACTAGGGCCTGGTTTGAAAAATCATAAAATTATATCAAGGATCTTAAATCTGATAACTGTGTAAGGTAAGCAATAAATAGCAAGAAAAACAATTAGTAAAAATTGCCTGTAAAAAAATTGCTAATAAAAATGGCAATTATCTTTTCAAATGGGTACTTACGTTACAGAGCAGGGAGAGGGGCACCTCAGAACCTTCAAACTTGCCTTCTCTGACTGGGTTCTGCCATCCTCCACATTAAGACAAACATATAAGACCTTTAATGGAAAGGAACTTTAATACAATTAGGGTACAATACAGAAAGGACAAAGAATATAGTTATAAGTATTTAAAGTTACCTATGTCTTTGAGGGTAAAAATTTAGCTAAATAGGATTGGCCCAAAGCAAGGCCCAAAAGCTTGCCACAAGTCTAAAGGAGTTTTTAGTAGAGACACAGAAAAGGGTCAGAAAGAGTCAGACAAATTCAGGAGGAAAAGAGCAAAATGAAAATGAAAAATGCCATTGTTAACCTCCCCACAGGTCTCTCACCCAAATCTGTTCTAACCAGTCCAAGACCAAAAAGCAAGCGCAGTTTCTTCACATTTCCCCCTGCTTTATGTGCCTCCTCCAGGTCTCCTTACTGTTCTCCATTCTGCTTCCTTCTTCCTCCCTCCCTTCTGCGTTCTTCTGCTCTTTCTGCAGAATCTTTTTATTCCTGCTCAGCTCCACCCACTTAGGGCGAAACTGGAATTCTGGAACTTCCCCCTTTCCTGGGGACCACCCTGTTACAGTTATACTCTTAGTTTTTACAGGAGCGTATGAAACCTTGCTCAAGGAAGACCAACTCAGATCAACTCAAGGAAAATCAGAAGCTATCAGGCAGCTAGTAGTACTTACATGGTGTCAAAGCACAAAGGCCTGTTTTTCTTTCAAAACAGGCTGAAACTCCTACTTCTGGAATTGATAACAGCACGTAAGATAAGTGTCTGAGCATGAGAGTAGGCAGGGGAGTCAGGCAAGCCTAACTGAACTGGAGCTTGGTGGCCTTGTGAATACAAGCAAGTTATCGCACTTTTGCTACCGAACTTGCCATTTTTTTGCCTTGTTTGAGAAAGATTTTAACAAAAAGACAGAGGATTATGCATCCAAACAAGAGAGAGGCCTTTCTCTCCTGAAAGAGAAAATTTCCAGCCTGGCTTCCCTAAGGGAACTCGGAAAGGGTTTTTAAGAGGTGGGTCTAAAGAGTGGGAGCAGAGGGGAGCAGGGGGAGCAGGAGGAGCAGCTTCACCGGATGTTTGAGGCTGGACAACACTGGGGCAAACTCAGCTGGGTTCCGTGCTACTTCAGTACTGCATGTTAGCATCGTGAGTTTTCGCCCCTGGGTGTGTGTTTTATCATGTAAATGATAAGGATAACCTTGGTTATCCTTGGTCAGGAACTGTACTAACTGCAAATACAGTGAAACAATCATTAGTCAGGTGATTGCACCTTTTGTCCTAGGTATGGTGTCTTTGGACAGGCTGACAGGAAGGGCTATTTAAACAAGATGTCCTGCAGCAACCTGCCAGCTCCTATTTATCCACCTGTGTAAAGAGGCTGCTGGGCTGCCCCCTCCTGCCAGCTCACAGTTTAGTTCATGAGATGATCTCACTTTTGACATCAGTTTCCCTACCTTAATCATTGTATTGTCTCAGCTACATTGGGATCACATTCTGATAATGATGTCATCAGAAGTAAGTGAGAGTTTGCATGTAGGGTATTTAATACCATGCCAGTTATGGGCTCTAGTGTTACATATTTTCATCTATCAGAGTCTAGTTGGAGGAAGGGAAACTGAATAGATTTTTAATAAGGAGGACAGTAAGGGGATAATGTCAAGAAAACACTAGAGAGCGCACTGTGAAGCATCTACAGCCACTGCAGCATGAGTTCGATTCCTGGCCAGGGAGGGGACCCACATGGTGCAGCAGACCTCTCCTGTCTCCCCGCTCCTCCCCTCAGCAGTGTGTTTCAATCAGTCTGCCTGTTCTGCTCCCCACTCTGTGTCTGGTGAATCCTCTCACCCCCTGCACCTCTGGCCTGTACCCCAGTTCTTGTATGTATAAATAAATAAATCTTAAAAAAGATAAAGAGATGAAAATAATGCAAAAATTTATTGGCATAAATCTCAGTTTGGATGAAATAAGATGAAAATTAAATCATCTAATAACCATTGACCCCGAGGGTGGAGTCCAGAAATCCCAGTCCCTCCAGGGGAGGGGCCTGAGCAAGTCATGGTAAAAAAGAGCCAAAGGCCTGGGGTGGAAATGGAGGCATCAGAGCCTCAGCAGGCCTGGCTGATCCCCCCAAATGTGGGCTGCAGTGCTCTCTCAACCCAGGACTGGCTGAGCCTCCAGCCGGCCCATGCATACCTCAGAGCGCAGCCTCTCCATGAGCCCTGGGAGCGGTGGGTCTTCCGGACCTTCCATCCCACTGAGGTGCCTCCAAGTACTCTTCAAATATTATTGACCCCAATAATATTTAAAAATGAGGACTGGGGCCTCCCTGGTGGCGCAGCGGGTTAAGCAACGCACTATGAAGCAAACCAAACTGCAGCCACCGCACCACAAGTTTGATCCCTGCTGCTGGCCAGGGAGGGGACCCACATGGCATGGCAGACCTCTCCTGCTGTGCCCGCTGCTCCCCTCAGCAGTGTGTTTCACTCAGTCTGCCTGCTCTCTGTGGTGAATCCTCTCACCTCCCCAACACCTCTGGCCTGTATCCCAGTGCTTGTATGCATAAATAAATAAATCTTTAAAAAAAAATAAAAATGAGGATGGGCTCTTTCTGTTGATGGAGGGATCGGAATCAAAACCTGTAACACTCCCCAGTGCAGCGTGCATCGTTTTAAAACTGTATACTCCACTTAATAAGATGTTAGTCATCATTGTGGTCCATTTATCATGCCAATAACTCTTTGATTTGGATAAAAGACTTCAGGACTTGAATGCATGTAGTGACGCTAATTATGAGAAATTGTCTGGTGGCAAAAAGGGAGGGAGGAAGGTCTGGTTGGATCAATTCGGGAAATGGAAAGGGGAAGACTGCCTGAGAAAGGCAGTTGCTTGCTGTCTCTCGGTCTTCCTTTTTCCCTCCTTCTTCTTCCTCCCTCTTTTCTGCTCTCCTTCTTTCTGTCTCTCGTCTCATCTTCTATTTCTTCCCCTTCCCTTCTTGCCTGCCCACCTTCCTAGCATAGCATAATAGAATGGGAGGTGGATTTTGCCTTGCATTGAGCATGCTGCGTTTCTCACAATTAGTTTTCTGTGACTTCATTGTACCCGACCAGCTTCTACTCTTTGACACTGTGCGAGGCTGACACTCGTCACACGCTGCTCCTGCCCTCTGAGCTTTGCTACCTGGTTAGTCACTTCCGAACACCCCAAAGCAATTGCCTTTTCTACTCTGCCCCCCTATTTTTAGCACCATGTCTTCTGATATTCTCTTTTTCAATACTTAAAATTATAATCCTAAAATAGGGGTTCTATTCTTGTGAATTCTATTTTCTCCTTTTTGTCTATAAATTGCAGCCAAATAATAGACTGGAGTTGAATTTTAGTCATATGTTAAGACCTTAAATTAGCAACTTCATAAATCTTCGCTTACCTACTTCTTCAGTACGTTTCTATTTTTCAAGAAAGTTGTCCATTTCAAATATATTGGCAAAATGCTCATTATGTGCTTTTTAATCATCTTTTTAATGCCAGTTGGCTATGTAAGAAGGTTCTTTTTTTATCCTGATATTTTATTTGTGATTTTCTTTTCTTGATCAATCTTTCCAGGGTATTATCAGTGTTATTAGAGGCTTTTCAAAGGACAAACTATTGATGCTGCTGATTTGTGTTATATATCTCTTTCCTCATTCATTAACCTCTCATTTTACCTTCATTATATTCTTCCTTTTAGTTTGAGTTTTTAGCTATGTCCCCTAGTTTTGAAATTTTATATTTCCAATACCATTTAGTCAAGATATTTTCTAATTTTTATTTTTATTTCTTCACAATTATGTTAACATTTCCATATATCAGGGATTTATAGTAATTTTTTATTATTGATTTCTAAGCCCAATTTCTCTATGGTCAGAAGATATTCCCTGATCTCAATTATTTACAACTTGATAATGCCTCCTTTATGACTGTGTAACATCAAAATAGCTAGATGTTCTTCAAAAGAATGGCTATCTAGAGCTGTTAGGTGTGGTTTTCTACATATGATAATTGGGAATACGTTTTAGCAGTTTGTTCTATCAATTTCTAAGAAAGGATGTAAATATTCCCACTTGATTGTAGATGTCTCCGTACAACTGCAGTGTTTTGCTCTCTGTGTCATTAAGTACATATAAACTTAGAACTTTTATATTTTTCTGGCAAATTGACCCTTTAATCATGGTCACTAGGACTACTGATTTTTTATTTCTAGCAAATAATTGTGTTGCTGTATTTGTGAATATTTTATTAAGGATTTTTGCATCTATATTGATCAGCAATATCAAACTACTACTTTCTTTTTTATAAATTGCCTTTGGTTTCACATCATATAAGAGTTGTAATGGCTTCATGAAATGAATTCGGAAGTGTATGCTCTTCTGTTTTCTGGAGGAGACTATAGAACTGGTGTAGAATTGTGTACAAATATTTGATAGAATTTTCCAGTGAAACTATACAGGCCTGGAGATTTCTTTTAGGAACTTGTTATGGACTTATAACACTATTCAAATTCTATTTCTTCTTGTCTGAGTGATGGTAACTTTTATTTTTCAAGGAAGTGGGCCATTTCATTTGTCAGACTTGTATTTGTAGTAGTCCCTATTGCCTTTTTGATATTTTCAGGGTTTCATTTGTGATTTGTGCTGTCTTTGTCACTTTCCTAAAAATCTATCAACTTTTCTTTCAAAGAACCAGCTTTTTCTTTCATTTTATTTTTTTCTATTTTTAATTTTTTAAAAAGATTTATTGTTTATGCACACAAGAACTGGGGTACAGGCCAGAGGTGCAGGGGGGTGAGAGGACTCACCAGAGACAGGGTGGGGAACAGAACAGGCAGATCGACTGAAGCACACTGTTGAGGGGAGCAGCGGGTGAGGCATGAGAGGTCTGCTGTGCCATGTGGATCCCCTCCTGGTGGGGGAATCAAACCCATGCTGCAGTGGCTGTGGATGCTTCACAGTGTGGTGCTTAACCCCTTGTGCCACCTGGGAGGCCCTTACTCTATTTTTAATTTTATTGGTCTTTGCTCTTACCTTTATTGTTTTCTTCTTTCTGCTTACTTTCAATTTATTTTGCTCTACTTTCTCTAGGTTTCTGAAGTTTAAGCTTAGAGTTGAGAATGTAAGCACTCGATGCTGTAATTTCTCTCAGTGCTGCTTTGGCTGTGTTTCACAAATTTCCATATATTGGATTTTCATTCAGGTCAATGTACATTTGTTTTGAAACCTTCTCTTTGAACCATGGATTTTTCAGCAGTATGTCATTGAGCTTGGAGACAATTTTTGCAATATTTCACTATTGATTTCCAATTCAATTCCATAATGGTTGAAGAACACACTCTGTTTGAGTTCAACTGTTTTAAATTTGTTAGGTATATTTTCTATGGGTTCTTAAAACTAGTAAGTATCCTACTGTTTTACATCATGGTCTATGTCCAATAGAGTCCTTGGTGGTATTACAGGGCAACCCCAATGTAAAATGGGTTGGACTGACTATAGGTCCTCCCCAGCACGCTTAGAAGGTGTTTATAATGAGACTCAACTGCAGGTACACACAAAAAGGGCAATAAAGGGTTTATTTACCAAAAAGGGAAATGAATAACTTAGGGAGAAAGAGAGATAAATTGGTGAATGTGTCCTACAGTTCTCTGATCTGGAACCCCAACAAAAAACCAAGGACCCCTAAGACCCACATGTCTGCTTATATACCAGACCTGCCTGCTTAACTTCACCCTCAGTTTCCAGCAATCCTCCCTTCGCCAGTGATGACATTATGGGGTTTGTAGTCCCAGGTGTCTTGGATCTCTTGGTCCTGGCGAGGAGTGGAGTCCATAAAACCTATTTGTGGAGTTTGTTCGGGACATCACCACCCCCTCCCACCCCAGTGGCATTGTTGAGTTCTGGATCCTTGGTGGTTATGTGTCTAGTTGTTAAAAAGCAGTTATTGAGAGATGCTACAGGTTTCACCTAGAGTTGGGGATTTGTTATTTCTCATTCCACGTATTTTGCAGTTCTCTTGCTCGGTGCACACGCAGAATTGTTGTTTTCTTGGTGTAGCAACACTTTCATCATTATGTAATGACCCTCTTTGTCATTTCCTTTGCTCTGAAATCTACTTTACCTGATAATGCTGTAGCCAATCCTGCTCTCTTTTGAATAATGTTCGAGGCATATAATTTTTCAACTTCTTGTGCTCAATTGTTCACGCAAATGAGTCACCCCAAATTTCTTATCCATAGCTTTGGATGTGCTTAATTCTTTTGGAAATATTACAGGGGTGGTATTGTTAAAATTTCATCTTGGATTATAATATTTGGAGTCCCAGAGGTGTTTAATCTAGAAATTAGATAATAAAGAAGGACTTATTTTTCATAAGTAGGAAAGAAATTCATAGAGAACCTCAATTTTTGAGTTGTAAATAATAAGGGAAAGGCAACTTTATTTTTTTTATTTTTCTATTTCAGTAGATCTGCCTGTTCTGCTCCCCACTCTGTCTCTGGAAAGGCAACTTTAAATGACTAGCCAAGTATGTGCTTATACATTCAACAAATACAAACTCACCACTGATGTGGATCAGTGACCAAATATGAGGGAATTGAGTTAAGCCTTACTTATGTTATTTATGATGAGCATAGTCAATTTCTTTCTTTAATTGAAATCCTTTCATATAGCACATGATCTAAGTAGGGTAGTTCTGAGAAAGGTCCACAGGTCCACAGATTTGTATTGTAGATGCCCATTCTTGGACACTCACACACTCAGTATTGTTTTATCGTTGTCATGCAGTAACCGGACTTTATTTTCCCAGGCTTTCAAAAAGTAAAATGATACATAATGAACACAGGCATGCCATTCCTGTTTTGTCCTGGATAAAAACGGAATTCTTTATTTTTACCACTCAAGGCCAGAATACTGAGAGTCCTGGCTCTTTGGTGTCTTTGGGTCTCTGGCAGCATCTCTTTGTTCCACTCTTGTCGGTAGGCAAACACGTGCTGTATAGAACACTAAGACAGAGGGAACCTGGTGTTAACCACATATAGCTACATATTTGAGATAGAACATTAGCATGGTTTTACATTGTAGCGTTCTGTTCCTGGGAACATGCTTATAACACTCTACCTGCTGCACCACCAGGGAGGCCCTGTTTGCACTTCTCCAAATAAATTAAGTACTTTTAAATAAGAGTTCTATACATTCAGCTTCTACTGTTACTTAAGTTTGAAGTAGTTCCTCAAATTGAAGGTGAAGGAAAAGACCGGGCCATACATACGAAGTGGGGGTTGTACGCTATGCCAAGTCTACCTGGAAGAAAAGGGGACAACTAATCAAATAAAATACGGATGTGATAATTTTTTGAAGATCAAAAACACCATATTAGTATGAGATCACTAAGACAGTGTGGGGGGACCTCTTATGTGATGACTTAAAGAAAAGGAATAATCCCTGGCACTGGTCATAACTGAGGAACTGAGAGTATAACTTCTAGGAACTTTCATAGCTGAATTCCATGAGAGAGTATTAAGATTAGTCCACTGTTCAGGATTCGTCTTGCAGTTGCAGTTTCATGCACAAGAGGGCGCTCTCCACCAAAATAACAAACAACGTAGACCCTTGTAGCTACAGTCAGGGTAAAACCCCAAAGTATCATCAAAAATAAACGAGGATCCGCGGCGCTGCGTCGTTACTTTTGAAACCAGTGGCGGGGAAGTGCCGAAGGGAGCTCCTTCAGACGCTGCCTGGCTGGTGGAAGCACGCGGCTTCGTCTTGGGCCTGGCCATGGCGCTGCAGCACACCCGGGAGCAAGGCATCACGCTGCGCGGGAGCGCCGAGATCGTGGCCGAGTTCTTCTCATTTGGCATCAACGGCATTTTGTATCAGCGAGGCATATATCCTGCTGAAACCTTTACTCGAGTGCAGAAGTATGGACTCACCTTGCTTGTAACCACCGATCCTGAGCTCATAGAATATCTAAATAATGTCGTGGAACAACTAAAATATTGGTTATACAAGTGTTCAGTTCAGAAACCGGTAGTAGTCATCTCAAATATTGAAAGTGGTGAGGTCCTTGAAAGATGGCAGTTTGATATTGAATGTGACAAGACCGCAAAAGACGATAGTGCTCCCAGAGAAAAGTCTCAGAAAGCTATCCAAGATGAAGTCCGTTAGTGATCAGACAGATCGCAGCTACGGTGACATTTCTGCCACTCTTGGAAGTTTCTTGTTCATTCGATCTACTGATTTACACAGACAAAGATTTGGTTGTTCCTGAAAAATGGGAAGAGTCTGGACCACAGTTCATTACCAATTCTGAGGAAGTCCGCCTTCGTCCATTTACTACTACAATCCACAAAGTAAATAGCATGGTGGCCTACAAATTTCCTGTTAGTGACTGAGGATCTTGAGGATATGTAATAATATATTTGTAATTCTCAACTGTAGGGTTTTCCTGAAACCAAGGCAACAACAGCTGATGTGTTTTATTTCATTGGTTAATTTTTAGATGGGGAAAACTTAACTGATATTTTCCTGAACTGTGCATAATCTTCCATTTTTTGGGTACTTGTTAG
>JAGFMF010011634.1:4256635-4276847 GCA_019455555.1 Galemys pyrenaicus
TGCTCTGCCTGTTCTGCTCCCAGCTCTCTGTGGTGAATCCTCTCACCCCCCACACCTCTGGCCTGTACCCCAGTGCTTGTATGCATAAATAAATCTTAAGAAAAAAAAAAAAAAAGAAAATGAGTAACCCTGTAAGAGCAGGATTGAGAAGTATAGTGAACAGCAGAACGGGGTTTTTGATTCAGATTAAAGATGCTACGGAATGGGCAGAAAATATAAATTTACATGCCCTGATTGAGCTACAGTCTCAGCATCCAAACCGATCGTTGAAGCTCTTGAAACCAAAGTGCTTGAAAAGTTTTATTTGGTAGCAAGCAGAAAATATCTGTAATTGGGCCTCCCTGGTGGTGTAGTGGGTTAAGCAACACACTATGAAGCAAACCACAGCCACTGCAGCACGAGTTCGATCCCTGCCACACACCAGGGAGGGGACCCACATGGCGCAGCAGTGTGTTTCAGTCAGTCTGCCTGTTCTGCAACCGGCTCTGTCTCTGGTGAATCCTCTCACCCCCTGCACCTATGCCCCAGCTCTTATATGCATAAATAAGTCTTTAAGAAAAAAAAAGAAAGAAAAGATCTATAATTGGATCTTCACAAAAGATGTGCAAGAGGGGAAGATATAAATTCATAAATTTTACTGTTGATATTTAGGATGTTATCAACCAGACTGAAGTTATGAGAACCCACAGGACCCCAGGCCTTTTTACGTAAAGGAAACATAAGCTGCTGATCCCCTGCCTCAGTAGTTTGTTGAAATTCATTATACTGAACCGAAAGAGAGAGAAGATTAAGGAAGAGAAGACAAACTAAACGATTTTGAGCTGGAGTACTATATAAACATATTCAGTCGGCCCCAAACGAGTATCTCAACAACCTGACAATGGATTTTTCGCCCTATCAGGTTGACGACATCTATAACATTCACTTACACCATAGCTTGTTTCAGCCCAGTTGTTGGGATTTCGTTATATGCAGATTTATACACAGTGGAGTTACTGACAAGCATCGTCACCCTAGGATGTGATTCTGTGTATCCTGCAGAGTCCTTGTCGTGGGCTTGACTGCTTATCTCATGGAGAACAAGACACCGACATGACCCAAGACCAAAATAGTGAGGCTCAGCGCAGCTCATCATTTCTAGAATGTTCAAGGCTTTGTACCCATCCTAACAACAAATAACCAATACTTTCAATGAGCCAAATAAAGAATCACTGAGAATGTCTGGAACATCCAAGAATTAAAACCAGTGTTTATGTATAGTGTGCGCTAATGTTTTAACAAAATATAAAAAAAGATTATTTGCTGAGGGGGAAAGCAAAGAACTTCTTATAAAGTAGAAAAAGGAAAAAAGTACTGTTGTCCAGTTTCCAGTTTAAATGTATTTGATTATGAAGACCGTGGCCCCCACTGACTATAAAAAGAGCTCAGAAAAATGATCTTATCCCCCAATGTACTAGTAGTATTTCTATATCAAATTACATTTGGTTTATCATTAAATACAAGTCTGCACACACACACATACACTCACACACACACTCTAGTACCTTTACAGAATTTTCTTAAAAGGCTCACAGCTAATATGGTATTGATAGAAATAAAGATAAAATGTACGTAGCGTGTAGATTACAAACCCACTTTTCTAGATCATTAAAAGTGATACCTTTTGCAAGCTAAACAACTTATTCAAGTTAGAAATTTGATTTTTGACAGTAAAACTGTGCTACGGCATCCAATTTCACACCCTTTCAAAAGAAGGAACAAAATATAGAGAATATCGAAACTGGGAGAATTATACTTCTGATTCATAACTGAACCGTGACATAGTCTTCAATCTATCCTGGCCAAAACTTAACTTCTTGGAAGTGACGTGGGGTATTCAAACCATTAGATTTGAATTTTTGTTTCCATAAGTATGTATGTAGCTTTTTTTTTTAAGTTGTCGATCTTTTTTTAATTTTTTTTTTTATATTTATGCATACAAGAGCTGGGGCATAGGTGCAGGGGGTGAGAGGATTCACCAGAGACAGAGCCGGGAGCAGAACAGGCAGACTGACTGAAACACACTGCTGAGGGGAGCAGTGGGGAGGCAGGAGAGGTCTGCTGTGCCATGTGGGTCCCCTCCCTGGCCAGGAATCAAACTCATGCTGCAGTGGCTGCCGAAACCCCACAGTGCAGCGCTCAACCCCTTGCACCACCAGGGAGGCCCCTGAGTGTATTTTATTTCTTTTAAAGATTTATTTATGTATGCATACAAGAACTGGGGTACAACCCAGAGTCGTGGGAGGTGAGAGGATTCACCAGAGACAGAATGATGAGCAGAACAGGCAGGTTGACTGAAATACACTGCTGAGGGGAGCAGCAGGTGAGGTAGAAGAGGTCTGCTGTGCCATGTGGGTCCCCCTCCCTGGCCAGGGATCGAACTTGTGCTGCAGTGCAGCAGATGCTTCACAGTGCGGCGCTCAACCCGATGTGCCATGAGGGAGGCCCCCCTGTACGTATTTTTTTTTTTTTTAAAGATTTATTTATTTATGCACACAAGCACTGGGGTACAGGCCAGAGGTGTGGGGGGTGAGAGGATTCACCACAGAGAGCAGGGAGCNGAACAGGCAGATCAACAGAAGTACACTGCTGAGGGGAGCAGCGGGCACAGCAGGAGAGGTCTGCTGCACCATGTGGGTCCCCTGCCTGGCCGGCAGCAGGGATCGAACTCGTGCTGCAGTGGCTGTGGTTTGCTTCATAGTGCGTTGCTTAACCCACTGCGCCACCAGGGAGGCCCCCCCTGTACGTATTTTAAAGATGCACATTCTAATGTGCTACATACTCTATTGTTCCATACTAGAGAAAACATGTATACTAGATAAAAGAATGGTAGCTTCTACTACCAGAATATTTTTGTATAAACTTTGAAGATACAATTTCAACTATCTCTAATTAAACAATCTCTTGAATTGTATATCTAAAAGATGTGTACCTAAAACCTATTCTTTGTACTTGTATTGGTGTGAGTCAAAATTTTCTTGACAGTATAGAAATAACACAAGATATAGAAATAAATTGGCTTAGAGGTTTGGCCAGTTACTCAGAACCCCAATTTCACATTTGTGCTATTCAGAAATCTTTTTCTTAACAATAGACTAAGATCAGTAAACATGAATATAAACTTAAAATGTGTTTATTCTGATAAAAAATATTCAGGCCTTATGTATTAGGGTTATAAAATTGCATTTAAAAAAGATTTCGATGCACAGGCATTTCAAAAATACAGGCCTATAAGGAACTATCTTTCAATTTGTTGATACAATGTTGAATGTGATATAGTTTGCAAAAACAAATTGCCTAAAACATTTCAATTGTTAAATCTATCCATGATGGGGAACTGTCTACAAATCAAACTTCTGCAGGCCTTCGAAAGTGATAACTTTAAAAAGCTTATGGAGAAATTACACAAAAATATTCATAATTGCCTTCTGGTAGGCAATTTTAAAACAAGATTTCCATTTTCAATTAGTAACATATTTATGCTGGGTTCCAAATCTCAAAACATGTTCATCCTCCAGGTAATACAATTTAGCATCTTCACACATCAACTGTGCTGTGTGTTTTGATAGTTGAGGCACATTTCAATGATTTTAGGTTTTTATTTTCAGGTTTGATTATAAAACAGCTTGCACACACCGAACTCAAACAAATTTTTTTTTTATTTAAAAATCCACCTCAAAATTCACTTCTGGGTTTCAGTTTTCGTTTAAAAAGAAGCAAACATTTAAAAGCATCAAATGTTACTAGTCTACAATTCATCTCACGAGGAACATTTTTAGTTTGTGGTTTGGGCAATCAACCCGTTACACGGTTAGGCACAGCGTTAAGGCCCAGGGCCGGAGATCAGGGCACCTGTACGTGGTTAGGCAACAGTTCAGGTCTGCGTGGAAGGCTCACACCTCACCTGTGGGTATCCTACCTCCACGCTCCCTCCAAAATCTGTTTTAGTAACTCTCAGACCAATACAAGAAACCAAACTGCGTCAAAAAGACAGCCGATCACACCTGCTCTCAAAGTCACGCCGTGAAGCCAAGACAGGTACAGCTGTCGCCTCACTGTATCTCATTGGTGGTCCTGATGCCCACCCAGTCACGGGACCATGTTGCAGGTGATTTTGACACTGAGGTTTTGGACATCTGTTTGGAAGAGGTCCGAGACACTAAGATTTCACATTGTAACAAGGTGCCGATAGTTCTTGAACGGGGTAGTGACTATAAATCACAGTACAAAATTCTCAGTTCCTTTACTGGAAAAGCAACAAGTGCTACATACAAGAATCACTTATATAACATCTATTTTTTTAATGCAGATATAAAATATTAATTGCATAGGGATTTAAATATAAGGCCAAGAAGAATATTAAGTAAAGTTAAAAAAATCATAGAAAGGGCACTATGGTGTCAAAAGATAGACTTTCATTCTTAAGAGTAATAAATCTGAATTACTGTCTAATTAAAAAATCACAGTATGTTGCTATAACTAACAGTGAGTGTCAACTGTTTCATTAATTCCAAACTGAAAACCAATATCAGGACTAACGAGAACACCCTAAAGCTCATTGCCTAAACCTGGTCAGTGTATTATTAGCACATCAGTGCCTGCTACGTACCTGATTAAGTTACACGATCTACATCCTGCCAAAAACGTAAAGCTTAATACATTTTAACAAGTGTGAGAGCACATCACCAGCGCATGTCATCAGTGACGTGCAGGCTCTCTCGATAGCACAGTTCTGTCTTCCGAGGTGGAAGGCAGCAGAATCTGCACTCAATGAACCAAAAGCACTGTAGCTGACAACACAGAACGAAGTTCTACCACTGAAAACTAAATGGACGTGGAGCGGAGAAGGAGTTCCTGGCACTTGTACACACCTACCTCACCACCTTGGAAGGCAATGAAGGAAGTCGGCTGAGTGCGCTCTGGTGCACAAGCCAAGGGCCACCACCTGAGGTTTCGGGTGGAAAGGTCAATCGAGGATCGACTCCTCCTAGTGGTGTTAGATTATAAAGGGCGACTTCCCAATCTAAAAGTAGCTTAGTTAACTCATATTGTTATATGGAGTAGTGTGAGCTAAAACAAGAGCTCCCAAAGGAACTGTGTTAAGGGACATTTGAGAAAACCAATGTTTTAAATGAAAAAGTGCATAAACACAGTAACACTACAAGTGTGCTAAGTAGGGGACAAATGCTTCCTCTGGGAGCTGCACAATACTATTTCCCACGTTATTTACATGTGATGAATTGTTCAGATACCACAAAGCACCATAACAGTCAAATGATTTGATTACGTCTAGAGGCTTCTTGGACGGTCCACACGGCCTGGCCGACGCCCTGCCTGGAGCAGATGTCTCGCGCCGTCTTCGGTCAAACAGTGAGTTCTCTTTTGCCCGGAGCCAGCACAGCGCTGTCTTCACTTGGCAGTCTTGGCGGGCGTTTCAGACTCGCACTGCCTCCCGTCGGTCCAGGCTTCCCGGGTGCTCTTCAGGGCCAGGGTCTTCTGTTGGTCCACCACGACGTAATCCACCCTCTCATCGGCCACGCTGCTGCCGGAACCACTGCTCTTTTGCTAAAAAGCGAAGGAAGAAAACCCTTCAGTCCCATATAAGAAGACGGCTTCTGAGCAAAACTCACTAAAACACGTACACACACGTTCTGCAGACTCTGGAAAACCAACTGCGTCACAAAACAGACCATCACCTCACTTTTACATTGCTGACTCCCTCCTCGTTGTAAAGGGCTCGTCTCTTCCACTTCAAATTACTGCATGTAGGAATTCAAATGAAAACGCCTACACAGATGGAAGGCACGTGAAACAGAGCAGCAGACTCACTGAGTCCTCCTGATACGTGACTCGCTCCTCCCTTTTGTCTTTAGCGCTAGTGAACTACTTTCAAGTCCTGAGACCACGAATCAGTGTTTACTTCAAAGCTAAGACATGCGTCTTTAAAAAGCAGAACTTAAAGGATAGCAAACTACATGGGCTGCTGGGCCTTCTTACTTCTAAACTATGACTAGCCGCTAGAAACTTGGAAACAGGTGTGATCAGCAGTGCACTGCTGGGGCCTCCTCCTTTACGATGAATGTCAAGCTCAGCGCTGCAGACAGGAGGCCCTGGGAAGGAAGATGTGCAGAACCCGAGATGACCCAGCTAGGGAGCGGGGCTGGTCCTGAGGGCCCACAGACATGCTCGGGAAAATGAATTCACAGTGAAAATACAGAAAGCACAAGGAAGGGCCTCCCTGGTGGTGTAAGGGGTGAAGTCTCAGCACTACGGAGCTATCCACAGCCACTGCAGCATGAGTTCGATCCCCGGCCAGGGAGCTGACCCACATGGGGCAGCAGACCTTGCCTGTCCTGCCCGCTGCTCCCCTCAGCAGTATATTTTCATCAAACCGCCTCTTCTGTTCCCCACGCTGTCTCTGGTGAATCCTCTCACCTCCCCGCACCTCTGGCCTGTACCGCAGCTCTTGTGTGCATAAATAAATAAAATTAGTACATACCCAGTACTGTTTATATACAGACAATGTTGAAGGAATTAGAAAACCAAATAAAAGGAATAAAATAATAAGGAAAAAGAAGCTATTAAAGCCAGCCAGGCATATTTGAAAAAAGAGAAACAAAACTTCATTTCAGGAATGAAAAATAAAATAGTTGAAATACAAACGAAACAGGAGGACTGAGAAGAGTTGAGAATGGGGATGGAGCTAAAGCAATTATCCAAGTTAAGAACAAAGAAGATGAACAGAAATAGGAAAGAGTGAGAAGAGGTGTGGAAAGCAGAGAACAGCAAACCAGTATCTAGTTAGCAGTCTCAAAAGAGACAATTACAAGATTGGGAGAGACGCCATACTTAGAGAGATAATGTTGTGAATTTTCCAGAATCAATTAAAAGGTATGAGTCCAAAAATGAAGCAGAGAAAATAAAAGAATCCAAGTCTAGCGGTGCAGACACATACGAGCAGCGTGCAGGAGACCAGGGGTCCAGAGAAGATTTTAGAAGAGACAAAGTCTTGGATGGCACTTAGACCGACCCACGCTGCTCGGCCAGAACAGGCACCAGACGGCAACAGAACAGAGTTTCTATGTGCTGAGAGAACATGATTGTCCAGTAAGAACTGTCAGCTCAACAAAATTCTTTTTCAAGACTCAGGGCAAAATAAAGACATTTCAGTTCAACAGAAACTGCATTTACCAGGCATGGAACTCTGCGAAAGAGCCTTCCAAAGGAGGTACTTTAGGAGGAAGGAAAATGACTACAGATGGCAAGTCTAAGATACAGGAAAGAATGAGTGGAAAGAGAAGGTTCGAACATGTAAGAAAATACAAAAGATTGTTGTCTATAGAGTAAAAATAGAATTACTACTACTAGTGTCTCCTCTGTGGTTTAACAAAAAGAAAGAAACTGGAAGTTTGAACAAAAATAGCACATAAGCCAGAGAGGAATAATTTGAACTAACACAGCAAAAAGAGCAAAACACTGGCTGACTTTAGGATTTATGAAGGAAGCATCACAATGGCAACCACGAGGAGCACAGAAAGCACAGAACACTTCCACACTCTGTTAGAAAAGAAAGAAATGTATTAGCCTCGATAACTGTCTTTGTTTTTAAAAGGACTTCATTTATTTATTTTTGTATAGAACTAGGGCATAGGCCAGAGGTGTGGGGGGGGTGAGAGGCACAGGCCAGAGGTGTGGGGAGTGAGGAGTCACCAGAGACAGAGTGGGGAGCAGAACAGGGGAGCAGCGGGTCAGACAGGAGAGATCTGTTGCACCCTTGGGTTAGCTCCCTGGCCGGGGATGGAGTTCAAGCTGCAGTGGTGACGGTGTTGAGATTTAATGCTTAGGCCACCGGGGAGGCCTCCTTAACTTTCTAGCTTGTCACTATGAAACAGCTTAAACCGTAGCCTTTACTAGATTTAAATTAAACCTACTAAAAAGACTCCCCCAAAGGAGATAGGCGTCTTCAGGTCTACAATGTGAGCTACCTGTGAGAGAATGCGGTTCACTTACCTTACGTGGTGGCGTGGATTTCCCAGAATCTAAGTCGAGATCTAGGTATTCCACTTGTTTGTCGCCTTTGGGCTTGATCACGGGGCTGCTTCCTCCGTCCAGGCTATTACTGCCGAAAAGATTCTGAAAGGATCGGACAACAACACCAACTCTCAGACAGTCGTGACACACACTACTTATCTTGCTGGCCATCGAAGACTAAATATTTATTTCAAGAGGATAGAGCTTGAAGAAATGTCTGCTTAGAAAAATTAAATAATCATTTAGGGTAGGGGAAAATTAATATTTTAAAAACAGAATGAGACTTAACTTAGAGAAAGCTCCAAGTTGTTTGGAAAGTCAAACTGGGTGGAAACTAAGACATTGCACCAGTGTTCACTATGACAGCATAATGTAAACCGTATCTCAGTGCTATCTGTACTCCCCTGTGCTAACTACAGAATCGTTCATGCCTTGCTTTCACACGAGCTTTTAAATTCCATACTTTGTTAAAGGCCTTTACACTAAAATTAACTGAAGGCTGTGAATAGTGATTCTATTGGCAAAGTCTATTTTGTTTCAACCATCTGGAATTTTTATCACTTAATTTCCTCGGTCTTCTTAGCCTGAACCCTTCTGTCCTAGCAGCAATGGTGTAAGAGAGGGGCTACTCTCGAAAAAAAGATTGTGAAGGAAAGGAAGAGAGACGACAGCTATAAACAAGAAAGAAAAAGCTTGAGGTAGAAAAATGAAAAAGAAACAGTCAAGTTGGAACTTGACAATGAATGCAGAATAAAAAGGAATGGATGACACGAACTATGCACAGACCCTGTCCTGGAATTATGGGTCTTCTAGATGTGTCTCAACAAATGACTTGTTTCCAAGCCTTGGTGCTCTCAATCCCACGAACAAATGTCCTGGCCTCCCACCGGCAGACTGCTTAACCATGGGGACTTTCACCCACATCTTATCTCCTGCTCTGGAAGAAAGTGAAAATGATGCCAAAAGTTAAACATTTTTCTGCTTGTTCTAATGGACAAACCCATTTGCAAACTGCTTAAACCCAGTTCTGCTGAGTCCGTTATATGCTGTTGAATGCCTTTCCTGCTTGGGTTAAAGAGCGCAGAAGAGCGTGAGCCACGGCTTAGGGAAGGACAACGGCTAGAAAATCACTGAGTTGATCCCGTCCTGTGATGCTGACAGCCGGAAGGAACATGTCAGTGAATTAGAAAAAGATTCCCCTTCTTTAGGGGTGTCCCAGTTCTATGTCAGGGCACACGGCTTGAGGAGTGGAGTGCAGCCTGGTGCACACTCCCCGGCCCACGGCTGCTGCTGTACTCACTGCACACTCTGCACTCAAAGCCTCCCCCAGTGAGGAGGCACACAGCGATCCCAGGTGGAGGACAGATTTGTATTATTATGGCTTTGATCTAACTTTGGGGAATGCATTCTTGTTCATGCATATAAGAACTGGGGTGTAGGCCAGAGGTGTAAGGCTGGGATGAAAGGATTCACCAGACAGAGCGGGGAGCAGAACAGGCAGAGCTACTGAAGCACACTGCTGAGGGGAGCAGCGGGGAGACAGGAGAGGTCTGCTGCACCCTGAGGTTCAGCTCCCTGCCGGAGACCGAACTCAGGCCGCAGTGGCTGTGATAGCTTGATAGTGCTGAGACTTCACCCCTGCATCACCAGGGAGGCCCTGGGGGACAGATTTTCAGTCCACATGTATCAACGACAGCTAAGAAAGCATTCACGGGAGACTGATGACAACACGCAGGGCATGAAACCTGGGAGCAAGTGGGTGATCATTCGGCACAACCGCTCCTTTTCCTATTTCATTTAAAAACTGAACGTTTTGTCTCCAAATGATTCCATCTTTTGTCCTCATATAAAAATCGAGCAGGATTGTGTGTGTGTGCACTCTGTGTTCCAAGGTGATAAATAAAAGGACCCACGCCTGGAGTTTCTCCCAGGACAACCGCCCAGGAGGATTCAGCCTTCCCAGACACGAAGGGAATGCTGCAGGCAGTAAGTGCACACTTGACGCAGGAAGCTGTTCCGAAGGAGAACTTCTCAGAACTGCCAGCGAGCTTTCTGTCGAGTTATTACTAGACCTGGACATTTTTCATCATTAAAATGTTAAAATTTGTGTCCGTCCAAGGAAGACTATTTGTTCTTGATATAATCTGACCAGGAACAGGCTGCCTCTGTTCTAGCCTTAAATAAAGTCGGCGTTTTCCCAAAATGGTTTAGAAAAACACTAAGTTTCTGGGAGTTCCTCTAAGTTTTCTGTGAATTTAAAAAAAAAAAAAAAGAAGTGTTTGTTTTCCTAAAGTTCTTTTGAAGAGAGGCAAATCAGCAAACCTCTTTTTGCTGTCTGGCGGGCGGCGTCACACCATCACGCAATTTCAGGGGTCACTCCAGGATTCAGTTCACAGATGCTGGGCTGTGGCGCTCTGCATAAGCCAGAGGCAGCACCCCAGCTGCTCCCTGACACCCTGTGTGTGGGCAGCTCCGTGCCCAGAACCACCTAGCCTACGTGGCAGGGCTGCACTGGGTCGGGTCCTGTCTCAGCTTCTCAGTCTGTTTCTTCACTGACGCTATCAGCCCCACACACACCAGACCCTGTAAAACGCCCACGGCCCCCCACCCAGGCACCACGCTCCAAAGGCTTCGGGACATCACGTGATCACTTTGACCTTATTTTCTAAGGAAGAGACAGCTGGGAGGAACCTGTCATGGCAACAGCAAGAGATGGGAAGACATATGCCCTTCTATCTTGAGTGGCTTGTGGCTACTTACCCCCGAGCTATCTACCCCCTTTGGACGTTACCATACCATTCTGGAACAGTGCTTTTAAGAGTAGAGAGAAACAGAACAGAGAGACAGAATGAAAGAGGTGGGAGGGAGCCCATGGACTGTGCTGGAGGCTGAGGGGGGCTCTGGTGCTGGGTGTGGGACCTGCATCTGAAGGGTGCCCCTGTTGCCCTACATCGTACACAGTGCTGTAAACCAAGTCACCGCAATAAAAAATAAAAAGTGGCCTCTACCTCTTCCTGGAGCATATGATAAAAGCTGTAAAGTTCAGATTTATAGGCTGGAGAAAAGGGTCCAGCGTGCATGCTGGAAGGGCCGCCCAGGAAGACAGTTAAGAAGACTTTACGCACCGAGTCTTCGCTGGATAGGTTTGGGTTCATGGGGACGTAGTTCTCCTCACTGTCGTGCGAGTCGCTGCTGGAAGTTGTGCTGTGCACGGAGTCAGGCCGGGGGGACAGAGGGAACCTGGAGGAGCTAATAGAGAAACTACCTTTACAACACAAACGTGACCTGACTGAACTCCTAAGATCACTTGTAGAACAAAACGAGCACTCTGACATTCGTTCAAACACATTCACTTAGGCTCATAAATATTTGTTGTGCATATAATGCAACCGATGGGGCACGTTCCAATGCACACCTGGTATCTGTAAACAGCTGCATCTGGGGCATCAAATCGTCTTGTACAAAACCCCAGGAAGGTGACTGCTAGTGTGTTGGGGTAACTGGGCAGTCACGAATATAAAGAGAGATAAGAACTCCTATTAAAAATCAACTAATGATGTACACACAAAATACGAACACTTCTTCAGGACAGGTTTGTGATGTCATAGATTCTTCTCACATCTAGAGCCAAGTCTAGATAAATGTTGATTCAATGATCTTGAATCAAGAAACTTCCTAATTTTTCAGATTAGTGGAAACTTTTGGTTTTATGAACCCTTTGGGCTCTTAAAAATTACAATGCACCCCAGCGAACTCGTTTCTGTGAGTTGTATCTATTAATGTTTATCATGTCACAAATGAACAGCAACCATTTAGCACACAAGAGTGTACAGATCTATACATTCTATTAGTTATCACAATATCATCAGCTATTAAATGGTCTCTGGGAAACTCCAGTGAACCCTTATGAGAAGAGAGTGAAAAAGACTAAGGACATTATCCAGTAAAGACTTACTCGCGAGCAAAACTCCTGGTGATGGGAGATCTAATCGGGGCTTGTAATTCTTCCCATTCCGAAAAGGGTTTAATTTCTAAAGGTGCTGGTTTGACTGGAATAGAGAGAGACAATTTAGTGTAAAGCGATCTGAAAAACAAGCGAGATCCTCTCTGATTTCTCTGCCTACGGGTTAGAGCCAGGACAGCGAAGGCCAGCGAGAGTCACAAGCAAGACAGGACCCCGAGGTGTTGTGGGGCTGACCCACGACCACCAAGTTAAAATAATAAATAGTAGAATAATTCGCAGCAAAAACTAAATCAGATGTTTGTGATTGCTTCATCAAATTCCAAAGCTCTATTATAACATGCTGCTTCCTTATCCAAGTAAATGGTTTATAATGTAAACTACACAAGAGTAATGTGATCCCAGTTCTTCATGAGTACTTGATATATAGTTTTCATTATGTCCTTGCTTTATTTTTTCACTCACTTTATCCTCACCTATGTACATTTAAGTAAAAACATTCCTGGTCTTCAATATCAAAGCATCAATTGTACCACTCTACATAGAAAAGGATGTACAGAAAGTATTAAATACAAAAGTTTACAAAAAAAAAAAAAAAGAATTAATGGTGAAATCTTGGGAGTTAATTTATGTTCACCCAAGAAGCAAACAAATTAAAAAGATAATTTCATCTTCAAACTCAGCTCTGAGAAAAGAGCATAATTAATCATCTCAAGTTTTTAGTTCAATTTAATCAACCACATCCTTTACCAGATTAAATAAAAACAAATGTCAGTATCTTTATTAGTTTTGTTTATGAGGGATCTTTTCATATTTATATAGAGAATTATTAACTAGTATAAACCATAGCTCTCAGCTCTTATAAAGTCAAGACTGACACATTTTACAGGAATTTATGAATGAGAATTGAAACAACATTGTTAATATTCACTGTATTTTAGAGGAGACAATTCAAATGTAGTAGATAAATATCTTAGCTGCAGTCCATTCAGCCATTCTAGAGAAAAGTGTTGACTTTTTCAGATTGCCTTTTGGTCTCTGTTCAAAGATGTGTAATTTTAACCAACTTCTATGATTACCATCAAACTCTAAAATAGGCAGTCACTTCAAAGGACCAGGTAGATTCACTGAGGCTTATCACTATTTCTGTCAATACAAAGACAAAAACCTCAAAGTAATTTTCTGAAGACCAGATGGACTTATTTAAATTCAAGTTAAAATAACTTTGCTCGTTTAAGCACTTAAATGGACATGTACAGAATAATAAGTTGACTGAAAGTTCTTAATTCATATGTTCAACTTTTCTGAAATCCCAAGATGAACAGCAGTTTAACTGTCAAACTCTAAGTCAAGGCATAAAATAACTCATGTAGAGTTATTTTAGAAATAAACTAAAAAGAACATCTAGAAAGATCCTGTTTTCTGTGTCAGAACAGGACACACACACACACACACGGGACAGTGGGAACTCACAAGCAGTTCACAAGCTTAAAGCGAGCAATGGACTGATGTTTAAAAGGTTCAAAGAATAACACAGAAGGACAAAATGAAACATCACATATTACCAAATGTTTAGCATGCTGTTATTAATGACATAACAATTAGACTTGGTGTATATGATGGGGAGGACTGGCTTTAGAAATAACATGCTGGGAAGCTTTATTTACAACAGCAGTAGCAGTTAAGGCTGTTGGTCTTAACTTTTTAACCAAAAAAAAAAAAAAATCACAAAATAAATAAACTCCCAATGCCCCATCCAGCATGCATTGCTAACGTACATACCCTTCCTTCGCGTCGGAAAGTCCCCTATAGTTTGTGAATCAGTTCGCTCTAAACCCTGGGGTTTGGGTCTTAAAATTTTAGGGCTCTGACCTAATTGGTAAAAAGAAGACTCACTTAATAGTTATTTTTTAATTGGGGAAAAAAAATGGCTTTTGTAAAAGGAAAAAAAAAAACACAACAGAGCCCTAAGCAGGAATGTTACATCTCAAAGCATAAACAAGTTTGTGGAGAATATTCCCATTTTACTGCATATTCATGCTCAGTGCCTGGGGACAAAGGAAGCCACATGCCACGGTGTAAGGAAGGTGGTCAGGTGTTAGTGGGGTCACCAGCCTGGTTAGTCGTTAGCTTGATTTGTGGGAAGGGAGGAAACGCATGTGCCACGTTAGTTACTTTTCTGAGATGACATGAACTGGATCAAATAAAAAATTAGAAACCCCCTCAGATTCTAAGTACATCTCTGGAGGCTTGGCATCTTATGAAGCCCCAAGGTCTACTTCCCTATAATTACCTTCTACATTTGAGGCAGAGATTTTAAATAAACTATTAATAAATAAACTATTAATAAATAAACTATTCCTCTTGACCAAAGCCCTCTAGAGAAGCAGGTGGCACTGACAAGGCTTGTTAACACAGGATCAAAACTAAGACCCCCGCTGTTTCCCCTGGTTACACAGGTGACATCACTTCTCCGAGCATCGGCTCCAGGTCCTGGACCTGCACGCGTCTGCTTTGACGTCAGTGTTTGCAAGATCACCTGTTCCGCAACCCGCTCTGTCTCTACTGAATCCTCTCACCCCAACCTCTGGCCCAGACCCCAGTTCTTGCGTGCATCAATAAAAATCTAAAAAAAAATAAACAGATGCTTCTACCTAGCACCTGATCTACCAAAACCTAAGGGCTTCCTAAGTGAGGTTCTCTAGGTTATTTTCTATGCATGTAAGTTCTGTAATCAATTTCCTAAGGTAGACAATGAATTCACTGAGCTTCCTCAGCAACAAAGAGGGCCTTGTTTAAAGTACGAGGACTACAACTTTAGGCCACAGTCATCCCTCACGCCGACAACCCTGGTCCAAGCGGCCCGGTCTCTTTGCAAAAAATAAGAGACTGAAGGTTTTGCTACAGAAAAATACTTTTATTTGAGAGCACAAAAGCCCTTCTGGTGTAAGCTCAGCTTCTTTGTTTCATGAACCAGAACACAGGGAGTGCAGTGGCTCGCTGGGGACAGGGCACAATCGGGGGCCAAGTGAAGGCGTCCCTGCCTCTGACCTGCCGTGTGCGGCTCCTGGGCTGAGCCCACGCTGCCTGACCCCGCGGTGCAAAGGGCATCTCCGGAGACTCGGCCCCTGTGGCCTTGGATTCCCGTGCGCCCTGCTGCCTGCCTGAGCCTGTGCAGAGGCAGTGTTTGAGGGGCGCCGTGGTTACTCGCTGCATAGTGCGTTCAGGACCACTTGGGCTTGCTGGTGTCCGGGGTGCCCACCTTCCTTGCCGAGGCACCCCCGTTCTACGAGTCTTCAGCGCCGCCAGGACGCTGCGCCACAGACCCTCCCACCGACCCCCGGACACTCCCCTCTGCACCTGCTATCTTATCTGTGTCTGCGGTCAAGGGCCAAGGCCCAGTGACTGGAGAGACCGGGTTCTGACGGCGTCTCTTTGTCTCGGGCTCCCTTCTGGGTTTGCTGACCTTTTCCTGTGATGCTCCACACGGGATGGAGCCTCCCGCCAATCTTCCCTCCAGTACTCGGCGGGAGGGACGCCATGATTTTCTCAGTGGGGAAGTGTTCAGTTTTAAGGTGTATTTACAAAATGTGTGTATTTTCTCCTCCCTGCTTAGACTGAGGGTGACTTTACGACAGAAAGTCTCACTGTGGAGATGTCACATGGAGGTGTTCCGAGTGCTGAGGCACGGGTTACCTTTTTTTTTTTTCTGCTTAAGGGTTATCTTTATTTATATAGTTATATCTAAACTCAGTCAATCAACACGTAGGCTCCAAACAGAAATGAAAGTCACACCCCAACCAAGCTGAATGTTACTTATGAGGAGAGACAGGGCCAAAGAAGCCTAAGCAGGTGCCTTTGCCCTGGGTCCTGTCTCTTACTCCCAAGTTGGGGGTGGGGGGGCAAGGGAGGCTTGGGAAAGGGACTTTTGTTCCGTGCTTCCCACTCTACACACTTCTCTTCCTCCCTGCCCCTCCTGTGACTGAGTCATTCCCACTCTACCCTGTTCAAAGGCACCTAGCCGGCCGACGGACTGGTGTTGCCCCTTGCCTGCCATCACTTAATCGCGCTCACCCTCTCAGGCTTTCCTCCGGGGAGCTTCCCCGAGAGTGCCAAGAGCTTACCTCAGCCTCAGCCCTGCCACGCCAACTATGATAATGTGTTTGCTTTCCCACTTCCTCCAAGAGCGGCGGAGGTGAGCTCCTTCCGCAGGTGACTCTTCTCCCTGTGTCCGGAGACCCAAGACCGTGCAGAGCCACGGCCGAGGCCTCCTCTGGGCATCGAGTCTGGGTGCGCCAGCCACCTGTCTTTTACACCCGGTCGTGCTGAACCTGCTCAGTATCATAACTTGCTTCTACTTTAAGAGGGAGTCAAGCGTTGCCTGAAAAGCTGGTGATTCCAAATATGGTCAAGACAGCCCTGTGAGGTCAGGCTTCACCTAGGCAGCCCTTTCGGGAGCGTCCGTACACTGCTCGGCATTGTTTAAACAGGTCCTGCTTATAAAAATTCAGCTCGACGTGAAACATTTACTTCCCATATTACAAGATTAACTCAGCCTACATGATTTACAGTCTTTCCAAGGTTTACTATTTCCAGTGGGCATCACAAAAATCAGGAAGGTAGAAAATAATTCACAACATTATTATTCTCTGTTAATTCTAAAATGTCATCAAGGGAGCATCCTGAAAACCGTCCATGTTCAGTGTAAGGTGCCACTGTATAAAGAACACAGCAATGATAAACCACTGGAAGGTTCAGGCTGCTTAGGAGGAAACAGCATACACGGAGGCTCTGATGCAGTGAGCGTGCACCCCTTCCCCATACTCCCTCGCGCTCTAACACCCAGAAATCTGTCTTCAGCTTCAAACTTTTACACCTGTTTATTAAGCCAGTTAGACTTAGTGTCAATCTCTTCTCTTCCATACATTTATTGTAGGATAAAAGTACTTCTTGAAAAACACAGTACTTTTTCATCACATTCAAAAACTTCTGTAGATGATCTCTTAAAAAAGTTCAGAGCACGGCCTCCCTGGTGGTGCAGCGGGTTGAGCCCGCACTGTGAAGCATCTGCGGCGTTTGATGAGTTTGATCCCCAGCCAGGGAGGGACCCACAGGGCGCAGCAGACCTCTCTATCTTGCTCGCTGCTCCCCTCGGCAGTGTGTTTAGGTCAGTCTGCCTGTTCTGCTCCCCGCTCTGTCTCTGATGAATCCTCTCACCTCCCACACCTCTGGCCTGTACCCCAGCTCTTGTGTGCATAAATAAATAAATCTTTAAAAAATAAATATACCAGAGCTTTTTAAAAAAAAAAAAAGTTCAGAGGGACTCCCCTCCCCACCCCGATGGAAGCTCTGGGCCTAGATGTTCCAGAAGCTCCTGTAGGGTTAGAGAAATCAGGTCTTTCCACCCTCCCACCAGTGATGATGGACACCTGCGGTGCTGCGAGCATTCCAGGGTGGGCATGTGCAAGTGGGCGCACCTGAGTTGGACAAGGGCTTAAATGGGCAGCGTCATGAGGACGCCAGGACCAACAGGACCAACCAAAGGACCGACAGTACTGACCAACGCGAGCAGCAGCAGCAGCAGCAGCAGAAAGCAGTCGAGAGGGTGAGATGCGCCGGGGGCTGGGAGGCCTGCCAGCCTCCCGGCCCCCCGGCACCCCTGCCTGCCATGGACCTGGCCACCTCTACTAATAAAAGCCACCGAGGGCTCCAAGACTCCTTCCTTGACCCGTCTGCCCAGAACCATCCCGAACCTCGCTCCTGTGCCGCCCTTCCTGCCCCTATAGCTCCCTGCGCCAAAGTGATGAGCCAGGTGGAAAACACTTTAGCCAAAACTAATGCCTGTAGCGAGCACCAGAAGTTACCACGTTCTGTTGACCAAAACAGCGGTCAGAACGGTAGCACAGGGCCTCCCTGGTGGCGCAGTGGGTTAAGCAACACACTATGAAGCAAACCGCAGTCACTGCAGCACGAGTTCGATCCCTGCTGCGGCCAGGGAGGGGACCCACATGGCGCGGCAGACCTCTCCTGCTGCACCCGCTGCTCCCCTCAGCAGTGTACTTCCGTTGATCTGCCTGTTCTGCTCCCCGCTCTGTCTGTGGTGACTCCTCTCACCCCCCCGCACCTCTGGCCTGTACCCCAGCTCTTGTGTGCATAAATAAATAAATCTTTAAAAAAAAAAAAAAAAGAGAACGGTGGCACAAAGCTAGGAACAGACCAGACCAAATGAAACCAAACCTAAAAACAGCAGCAGAGTCTCAAACAGCTGCTTTGTTATGTCAGAAGGCGACTGTTTGGGGTGGGGAGGCCGACAAGGTAAGTGTGTCGATTAAATATGGTACATTCATGTAATGCGAAGCTGCATTTGTTATGAAGATATCCCAAACGTGACAAAATTACTCTTCTATTAAAATATGAACTTTTCAGTTGAAGCAATGAAAACCTAATTTGGTATGCACTTCCGAGGACTCATCTGCTTTCCTAATATTCAATCTGTCCAGATGATGCTTCTCCTCTATTAATGTAAATAAACCTCGGTTCGCAACAAACACGAGCGACAGAGACGGTAGGGGTGGAACAGGCACAGGCTTCTGAAAATACATTAAACCTAAGTGGTCGGGACAGCTACGTATTTCTGCAGCCTCGATTACTCAGAAGTATTTGAGAAACTCATCTGGCCTACAAACGACGGCAGCTGACATCTATAATTGGGGGTATAAACAAGGCGAGAATGTCACTCATTTGTTGCAGACTCATCCAAAGCAGACAATCACAGAAGCAGACAATCACAGAAACTGGCTACTGAACGAGCTAAACTGGGCTTTGAAACTAATTAAGTCATATTTGATAGAATTAGCCTTATTTACCAGAGTAACAACAGACTGAATCCTCTCTCGGACATCACACAACTTGAAACTGTCTCAGCTGATACTGCCCACGAGTCGAAACTCATGACCAAAGAGGAGGATTATTTTACGGTTCAAGTTGTTCAGATAATCTTTGCTCTGAGATCTAAACTGGAGTTTTAAAATGTATGTCTCTTGATTAGACCCTTCTAAGGTGAGCTGACAAAGTTTTCCCTGCAATGTTAAAGGTCTTCTTGTATCTTATTTATTTGAAAAGTGGAGTAGTACTAAAGCAAAGCAAAAACCTTTTAAAAATGAGATGATTTAAGTAGTCTACTGTTTTGCTAAGCCTATTCTCTTTGATTTTGCAAGAAAGTAGCGGGTATCTCATTCTGGCTGGTACTTCATCCTCAGTTCATTTTATACCTAAGCAAAGGTACCAGACTAATAATGCGCAAACCAATAAGCTGAGGATTGTCTTTCAAAGGTTCAGCTAATTTTTAAAAGTCCAGACACCATCTCCAGAAATAACCGAGGATACGTTGCTCTGTTTTAGTGTACAGTCACTTTTCGGTTGATGGAGAGAAGCAGGCAATGCATCCACAGTAACTGGAGCATCCAGCACTTCCACTACACACACAGGGAGGCCTGACTAGAAATGACACATGTACCATATTATCATAATATAGATGCAACATAATATGCAATACAGGTTCTACAACACAAGTTCTAGGATGCTAGAAGCACAGCATTACTGTCTTAAAACCTGTCTAACATGTAAATGGAGAGATTTCCTGATCCAGCATTAAGTTTTCCACGTGGAACATTAATAAAGTCAATGAAGAAATTTCAAGCTATGTCCTACAGACCCCAAGGGGAGAAAGGCACAGGCAGGGAGCAAAGCAGGGAGGACGCTGGGCCTTGTACCCTAACCAAAGGACACTGCCTCCAAGTTTACATGGGGATCTGAAGACACGAAACCGTTCTATCTGAAGTTAAAGCGCAGAGATCTGCTAACATGCACTGATCAGAGGAAATAAGCCAAGAACCAGGTTAGCATTAAAATAAACGTTTCAGACTCTCAAGAGTTCATGACACTCGTATCTTAATCCCCAGCACTGTGTGAACTCACTGATAAATCTACACATGTCCAGACATAACTCAGCTTATTCTGCCGCAAAGAAGAAAGTGACTAAGGGTGTCGAAAATAGATTTTTTTTTTTAATAATTTTTTTTAAAAGATTTATTTATTTATGCACACAAGCACTGGGGTACAGGCCAGAGGTGTGGGGGTGGTGAGAGGATTCACCACAGAGAGCGGGGAGCAGAACAGGCA
>JAGFMF010011634.1:4276951-4292491 GCA_019455555.1 Galemys pyrenaicus
GCCATGTGGGTCCCCTCCCTGGCCGGCAGCAGGGATCGAACTCGTGCTGCAGTGGCTGCGGTTTGCTTCAGAGTGTGTTGCTTAACCCACTGCGCCACCAGGGAGGCCCCGAAAATATATTTAAAGACAAAAAATAAAGGGATAAAGGGAGACAAAAAAGTCATCAAATAAAGAGGCCGAGACACTCGCTTCTCCTAAGATGCCGCCACCCTCCGTCTGCCTCCCTCCCCACCACGGCCCTACTGCCTTGCCTGCGAGGGCTGATGCTGCACAGGTTTCTGGAAGGTGGGCACATGGCTGCAGCCCGTCCGAGGGCCATCTGTGCTCTGTCCTGCGCCTGGAGCGCACAGACAAAGACCAAGCAAGGCTCCCGAGCACCCTGACGTGAATCAGTGGTTCAGGCAGTAGATGTGGGGGCTGCGAGGACCTGGGAAAAAGGAGCCACGAGGCAGAACGGAGGCCACTGAGGGGCGGGGAGCCCAGAGATCTCAGAGCACAGAAGCTGATCAGCAGCCAAGGAGCAGACCGCAGCAAGAAGCAGGAGCACAGATGCTAGCAGGACACGTCCCAGAGACAGACAGAGCTGCGGGAGCGCCCTATCGCACCCCGGCACAGGGAAGAAAGTTGCTTTGGAGCAAAACAAGCAAGAAGCACTTTCTTAAGGTAAGTCTCAGTGGTCCCCACAAAGGAACTTAACTAGAACGACTATTAACGATCTGAGTTCTGGTAATGCAAAATGTGCACACATGTGACCCGACTTTAAAGAGCCGGCGCACGTGTGCTAAGCGCCCCAGAATGGCATGGCGCATCACGCAGCCCGTGTGCACTCGTGGGTGTGGTCGTAGACTAAAGCCTCTCGGCCTGCTGGCACAGCTGGCTGGCTGAGTCTGCACTACGCAAACCCATGTTTAAAAAACGTGGGTTCACATCCCCCATTTGGCTGAAAAGTTCTTTTTTCACACTGAGTTCTTAATAAGCTATGCTGCCTTCCAATGTAGCATTACTTTGGAGGGCCAGCATGAAAGAATAGACTAGGACTTTCTCATGCCCCAGTGAAGGCAGAATAATTTCAAAGAAGTTGTTATACACACGAGCCAGGCGCCCGCCCTGGCCTTCAGGAATGTCAAGGGCACCGTCATCCGAGTCTGATTTGAAGGCATCTAACTCACAGGTGGTCACAAAAGAGCAGCCAAAGCCCCTACTTGACTTGCAGAAAAATTTGGTTTGCTGTTTGGTCCTGTTTTCCTTTTTAAAAATAATTGGCTAATACCATTTACGAATGAAAACACAATACAGAGATGCAGCTCTGGGCTGCTCTGCTGTACCAGGTATGCCTGGGCGAGTCTGTGTGATTTTCCCAAGTCTCCAGAGGGCAGCTATGAAGGGGCAGCTAAGGGCCGCTTCACTGTCTGCGCCTTCTTGCCTGTCGCCTGCCAGTCCTTGTGAATAAACTCTGCCTGGGAGACAGGAGCCTTAAAGAAAAATCATAGCTGGACATCAACATATGCTGTAATAATGAAGCATCTAGAAGCAGCGAGACCACATGACTTTAGCAAGCTGATAACTAAGGTAATACGAGCTACTCCAGAATTTCTGCTCCTAATTCTGCTTGAGATTTCATGGCAGCCAATGCAGCTCCAACCCAGCCCCTTTAGATCCTCCTGCCTGGCGGAGCCCCCCTTACCTTTTCTGTCTGGCTTGAGGTTCCGATCCACGGGGGGTGGTTCACAGTCTACAACAGGAACTGGCCTTCTGGGAGGGGTCTTCGGACTGGATCGGAAGCCCATATGAGCAGGAGGAGGAACCTGCATTCCAAATGAGGAAAAATCAAACGTTCCCGGAGTCATCGGCACGTAGTTGGCTTCCTGGATGGGTTCGGTGAAACTGCTGGAATGCTGTCGCGGTGGTGAGTTGGGGTTCATCGGGACATAGTTCTCATCCAGTTCTTCACTTGAAACACTTCCCACTGTCAACACATTTTTGATTTTCTAAAACACACATATGTTTCTTTTAGTAAACATGAATAGTGTCAATTAGGAAAACACAACGTTAAGTCACTTCTATTCACTGGTCTGAGAGGGACATTTAGGTCAAGATCTTATTTAGTCTCAGGGCAGTTCATTGTGAAGGTTTTGACAATGACACACTCGCTGATGCCAAGGTCAACGATACTTACGAAGTGGTTATGGAAGCCTTCAAGTGAACTAGATCTATCACTTGGAAATGTTCGTGGAATATCATAGCAGTCTTGAGAACTAGCATCTAAAACAGAGAACAAACTATTAACATGTCTGCCCATCTTTGCCAGGCTTTTAGAATAATCAGGAATCACCTGTTCTCTGTCTTTACACACATGCACACACACAAGATTTTGTACGGATGGTCACAGAACAGTATCTAGAATTGACATTTAACTGCCAGAAGATGCAGAGTATCGCTCACTGGCTAATCAGCACCAGTACCCGTGACAGTGGGTGAATGCCCCAACCCGGGGTGAAATACTATTTCAAGATGGAGAAGAGAATAACTTCTGTGTTCTTATCTTTTGTGCAACCCCGGTTCTAACCTAACCCTCACTCGGAACGAGGCACATGGTTATTTCAAGAAGGGGGTCAGAAATCGGGATGGCATGGCTGAACGAGCACTGAACTAAGTCAGGAAGGGCTATTTGCAGTGCACGAAGACTCTGTCTTCTTTAGGCCGCTAGATAACCGGTCCACAAATGACAGAGACATCAGACAAAGCCGTCAGCGGACGCGCAGTCTGAACGTTATGGTCTATTTCTGGACTGCGTGCAACTCGCGGGTAACCCGCAGTTCTCCTCTAACTTTTGGCAGGTTCGGAAGCCGGTATAGAAAGAAGCAAAGTAGCTAGGGCGAACATTTAGAGCCTCAAGACGATAAAACCAAACGCAAAGAAAGTAGAATGGTGTGGCGGGGACTGAGCATCACCTGTAGACCGAGGGCAGAATGGTTTCTCTGGGAGCGGGTGGGACGCAGGAGCGGCTGGAGGGCGGACACACAGCAAGGGGAAGGTGGGAGTGTCAGGGCCTGCGCCTGGCCCCGAGTCGGGCTCTGCCCACCGGGGCCTCTGACGCAGGAGCAGCTGTGCTCTCCCTGCAGCGAAGCCCACAAAGCCACACCTCAGGGACCGACGCGTCCAGCGCTTTCCCCCCTGTCCGGGAACAAGCACCCAGACGCTGCCCTGTGCGCAAACCCGCTGCTGCGCAGGAAGGAAACACAGCAACACGCCCGTTTAAGGACGCCTCAAGCCCAAGGAACGCGCATCCAGAAAACCCGCCTCCTCTCCTTAACATCCGCAGCCCGGCAGGAGCCCGCGGAGCTGACCTTTCCGCAGTTTGTTCAGATCCACGGTGGAGATGGTGTTGCTGCGCGCCGGCGGCATCCCGGCCTTGGGCACGCAGGAGCTGCCGTCGGTGTCTGAGGCCGTGCGAGCGATGCCGCAGGTCTCCACGGGGGACCGGTCGTGGGCCGGGGGCGGCTTCGGAGGCCGGGGGGGCGGGATATCCGGAATAGGGTCAAGCTTTGCCGTCTGTCCAAAGGTCCCTTCTGGAAAAGTCCGTGGAATCTGGTAGGTGTTGCCAGGGGTCGGGGGAATGTCGTAGCTGACCGGTACGTGCCTCGGCTGGGCGTCCGCGCACGCGGTCCCAGACGGGGTACTGAACACGTAGAGCTCTCCGTCCGCGTCGGCGCTCGAGGGAGACGCTTTCGGCAACACGTCATGGGAGTAGCTCCGGGGCAGGCTGTAGAGGCTGGCGTCCGCGGGCGTCGAGGCCGAGCGCGCCGCCGGCGAGTCGTACGCTGGCTGGTGCTGGAAGAAGCCGTTCACCCCGTGTTTGCTCTGGGCGGAAGCGGGGTTCTTATGGGCCGCGACGTTATCGTTGCAGTCCGTCTCAGAGGACGTGGGTTTTGCAGAGTCCACGTGTGTTCTAAAGAAAGGCAGTTAATGACAAGAAGACATAAGAAGACGTAAGGCGGCCTTTGCACACATGCATTCACCGCTTAGAGATCGAAACGCACGGCCTTTTCATTTGATTTTTGGGTGTATGATCCATAAGCTTCAAAGCATGAATGGGCTTTGGTTTTATGATTACACAGCAGCTAACAAAACCACCACCAAACCACCCAAAAAAGCATTCTCTTTAGCCCTGTCCTGCCCTGTCCTCCCCCTCCCCCCACTCCACCTGTTAAATAAACCCACGTATAAAACCACAGTCCCCGAAGCACTGGCGCTGGGACACAACTCTGAGAAAGGTGGGCGCGAAGGCATCGACACGAGGAGAAGCATTTTCTCTGAAGAGCACGCGGAAGCTGAGTGGCCACACAGCCGCTGCGCCTGCCCGCTGCTGGGGCCCACCCGCGGCAAACCGTTGGTCTGTAAGACTACGTCTAACCACTGCCTGGTTTGGATGTATGCACTGTGGACAGGCTCTCCCTATCATGCTTTCTGTTCACTTTCTTTAATAAACGGTTAGCCAGTACTATAAAGAGGATGAAAACGCAAACCACAGAGGTACCAACGCCAAACACTGATTAACCTTGGGGCATCTCTTTAGAGTATATTTTAGGTTTGGGGTACATTATCAGTCTGCATCTTATGGTATCACTAAATCTGGTTATAAGCCAAGACTAAGCTAAGAACACCGCATACTCACACCCCTCAATGCTAAAGGACACATCCAGCCACCTCTGTCTGTTGCCTGAAGTCCAGGAGGAACTGAACATTACAATAACAGCCTGTGACAGTGTTTCCAACAA
Organism: Galemys pyrenaicus; assembly: GCA_019455555.1. NCBI lineage: Eukaryota > Metazoa > Chordata > Mammalia > Eulipotyphla > Talpidae > Galemys > Galemys pyrenaicus. The sequence goes on from JAGFMF010011634.1 coordinate 4,281,730, forward strand.
GCTCGCTCCTGCACACCAGTGACACCTCTGTGCTGTGTCTCTTCCCTGGAGCCTCCACTCTGGTATCAGAGGTCCCACGCTCCTCCTCCCCCTGGATTTTCCTCCCAGTTCACTGATTGGCCCCGTCTTCCCGACTCTCCCCCAGTGGACAACAGAATCCAGTTCTCTAATTCTTTACCACAAACAGTGAAACTCCCGTTAACTGCACTTCGCACTGAGTGCTGACAATCCAGCCTCTCCTCAAACACTGAACCTCGTCTTGCAAACCGATCACCTTCGCTTCCGGTGGGTTACCCAGTCTTACCTGGCTTCTAGGGCTCCTCCAGTGGACGGTCCTCCCCACCTTGCCTTTAAAATAAACGTCTTTATCCAGATCCCTCCGTTCAAAGCCCAGTCAACTTGGATTCATTCTTTCTGGTCTCTGCCACCATTAGTGGACAGAGTCCTTCTCCCACCAGGCCTCTGGTCTCCTGTCCTGTCCCCACCAGGCCTCTGGTCTCCTGTCCTGTCCCCACCCCAACTTCACATCCAAAGTCTCTGCTGCAGTCTACAGCCCAGAACCCTCCTGAGAGCACCTCTGTCCACTAGCTTCTCCGTGTTCTGACCTGGGACCACACGCAACTCTGCGTCCAGATGAGGTTTGCAGATGGTCAGGTTCCCCATAGGCTGTGGGGACCACTCCACCGGCATGGAGGCTACTGCTGAGCCGACTCTACCATGTCGTGCGTCTTGCTACCCCCCCACGCCGCCCCTCACTAAAGCAGGCTCTTCTCATTACCTTCCTCCCCCCGGCTCACTCTACATCTCCTTTCCCTCAAGCTTAATTTAATTTAAATCAATCAACCCATCTCAAACTCAAATCCCAAATGATGTTTCTCCCCCATAAACCAGATGCAGTCCAAATACACGTCTCACCCGCCATCTAAAGAGCACCTGCACTGTCCCTTCTAGAAACTGCTAATGCAACTATACCAACTTGAAAGTCTGCATGTCATTTCATTCAGACACATGAGTTAAAAAAAAGTTAAAAGAAGCTATAAGTATGAGAGGTAATAAGCAAGGTTCCTGCTCTTATTAGCTTATGCTTTTCGTGGCTAATACATACAAATATCAAGCCTTTTCCAATTCTGTGGTCAAACAGATAAGAAGGCATGGCCGAGATGCTATGCAAACCCAGAAGGCATTTAATCCGCCCTGCAAGTCTGGGCAATGTTCCCGAGAGGCACATACGCCTGAGCTGAGTCTGCGGGGATGGGGGAGAGTGTGCATGGCAGTTAGTGCTCTGCTCCCGCCGCCAGCTTGGAACTCTCAGTGTCCATGTTTTAATACCTTCATGAGCTTTACCCGCAAACTGTGAAGGTGGCTGTCAGAGGGTGCACCTCTTGTGGTTACCTGGTACCTTCATAGCATCTACTGGCATAGCGGGTACGTCATGAACAGTTGGAGTTTAACTCACTTTTGCAAGATGCACATACAAAATATATCAGAGGATGAGTCTGGGCCTAATTTCTACAATAAGTGGGTCCCATCAAATCGATGAAACACACTCGGTACAAAAAGACTACGTCCTGGAAATTGTCCATTGGTTGCTGGCTTTTAACAAGTTGATACTGAGAAAGTAATTGTGCATCTCCATAAAACAAAACGGTCATTAGTAGTACAGGTCACCAAGCTCCCAGGGTGTAATTTTATTTACTCACAGCAAACAAGCAAAATCAAGTTAGAATTTGATATCATTCACTACTGTGGATTTATAAAAAAAAAAATTTGCTCTCACAGGTAAAATCCCATTACAACAAATATACAGAAATCCGTGTTTGGCGAGTCTGTGAGCCACTTCCACCAGCTCAGGGGGGAGTCACAGACACAATCCCGTGCATCTTAAGTGCTACATGAAATCTCTGAACAAATGTTTCGTGTGCTCCAAACCTAGTAGCCCTCACTTTCCGTGTGACAAACGTTTTGTTATGAACATAAAGTTATGACCACGATGGCCGTGTTTAAAAAACACCCTTCCCATCCACATCTCACCCCACTTCTGGTCCGTAATAGCGGGCAGAAAGCTGCTGCCCAGACCGGTGCCAGCGGGCACACGGCTGTTCATGGCAGAGGCAGCCCCCATTGTAATTGTTCGGTTCCTTTTGCAAACAGCAGAACAACTGCCCTCCAGTTCTCGCCATTACCTCGGACCTTCCAATTGCTCAGCTCAAATGGCAAGAGTGACTACGTTAGAGTATCCGACCGAATACGATGAGAGGCAGGTGGGAGCAGGAGAGGCCATGATGGGAAGCAATGGATGTGGGAAAGGCCTCTTGCAAAGGCTGAGATCCCTTTATTTCTTTCTACTTAAAAGTTCTAAAGTCAAGGCTTGGGGTAAGCTCTGCTTCACTGCCAAGTACAATGGTATCAGAGCCCAGATTTCATGCCATACTTGATTGCATCAAGTGTCACTCAACCCAATTTGTATATCCACAGCATCTGCTGTACTGGGATTTTACCTGTATGATTAATGTCTCACACAGATCCAAAGCAACCACAACACACTCACTGCAATGGAATCGTTTTGCTTTCAAAATCTTCCAGTAGCAGGTATTCCTCTCCTTCTTCAGAAACAAAAGATGACCCTTGGCTGGTTTATAATCACATAAGAAATGGAGCAAGATCACCATTTATAAGTTAGTGAAATCTGGTAAGCAAGTAATACTGTGAGTCTGTAACAAAGAGCACGAAACAAGAAGACAGATTCCCCAAAGAGCCTAGTCAGGCTCCGATTCGTGTGACAAAGACAGTGGAACTCATGTTTCTTCAAAAACAAAAAACCTCCTAAATATTCGAACTCAAGAGTGGAGGAACAGAAACCCGGACGTAAGTCTATACAGATGGTTTCTCATAAGCCTTCAGATCAGGGCTAAAAATTTTATAGATAAGAGTCTTGAACATATGTGTGCACATGCACACGCACACACGTGCACACACTCTCACGCTTACCTGGCAGGTTCAGGCATCTTGCTTTGACAGTTGATTAGCAAGAGGTAGTCTTGAGGATCCTCCTGGAGGCCAAGAGTTTCGAGGTGTGGGGGAGAGCTGATGAGCTGATATGGGGGAGGCAGCACCCCAGAAGAGGACTCCACCTGGGTAGATGGCGGTGCTGTGTTTACAGGTAGAGGTAAATCAGCTGGTGCCTGTAAGGAGCTGCCAGGTGGCTTCACAGGATCTGAAACACAAAGAAAGGCCATCACTGCCTCTCCCATTTTAGGAATCCTTTTCTGTAACAAAGCTGCTTGAGTGTTCGGAGATAAACATTCGAGACACGAGACAAGCAAGGGAAGAATCAACCACGACAATGTCGTTAAAACAAATGTGACCTGAATGACCATATGTTGACATGAGATGACTGGCTCTTGTCAAAGAATATGGCACTTTCTCTTCCTCAGGCTCTACAAAAGCCTTCAACGGTCTTTAGTTTATAGTGTACTAACAATGAAGATGTATTTCAATCTTAGGAGGATGGATTTTTTTCCTCAAAGGATTTTTAGAAATTGCTTTTTAGAGGCAAGACCACTTTCCAAGAAGACCATGTAATTAAGATGCATCTAAACCCCAAGGTGCTGTGAGCACCATGGTCAGCTCTGGACCTTCTGTGTATTTTCTTGTTCATCCTTTTCTTTCTATGTCTTAGCAGAGTAGGGAGAAATATTCTTAGGTCCTGAACTGGTGGAAATAAATTCTATTCATGTGCAGGGAAAGAAATCTTATAGCATCATCTCTTCCCTCAATTCATAGCCTCATTTGCCATGGAGCAGATTGTTACAGTATTTTCACGAAAAAGGGGTTTGAACAAGTAAAGGAAGTAATTTATTAAGCACTTAACTATGTTCTCAGAAGAGACATATTAAAAAAAACAAACAGCTGAATTGTACAGAATGAGTTAATTTGAAAACAAGTCGAACAATGTCCTTTGAAAACCAGAAATAAATTCCCACAGTAACTACTGAACCAACCAAGTATAATTTTAAGGGCCTCGTAGAAAAGTTCTATTACTTTGTTTAGAAAGACAGACTACCCATAATTCAGAAAAAGGCAAATGCTCACATATGAATAAACAAATTTGTTATCTGTTTATACTGAAACAGAAAAGACTGGGCTGAAACTGAGATTTTGCATAATAAAACATTACTCCAAAAATGCTGAAAAGTAGAGGAAATTATTAACATGTTCCATCAAAAGACTCAAATGCAGCCACCTGTCCTGTCCCCTCACCATGTACTACAGCCTAACACTGCCCGTTTTCATTAATGTTGTGATGGCCTCAATTTTAATATGCTTATAAGCACCACAGTAAAGTTTACTTGGCTGATTTTACAACTTCATCTGCCTTGTCAGAGAAGCTCATATCATAATTGTAAAGCTGGAATAAGAGATCACTATGGCTAAAAATGTAATTTTATCTCTAACTGTGGTTCCCCAAAACAAACAAGAAAAGATCAGAAGTTACCTAGCAGAGGCTCAAGAAATGTCTCCATCACCACCAGGATCCTACTGGGCACTTTCTGCGCATCAGGTAGGAACAGATGAGTGCCAGGGGCAACCCCAAATCTACAAGACCCCATTCATTCATCTGCACTCGGAATTGCGAAGTTGCTCGCCAAGAAATCTGTGATACTAACTACATTAGAAAACATCCTCCGGGGCCTCCCTGGTGGCGCAGTGGGTTAAGCAACGCACTGTGAAGCAAACCGCAGCCACTGCAGCATGAGTTCGATCCCTGCCGCCGGCCAGGGAGGGGACCCACATGGCGCGGCAGACCTCTCCTGCCTCGCTGGCTGCTCCCCTCAGCAGTGTGTTTCAGTCAATCTGCCTGTTCTGCTCCCTGCTGTCTCTGGTGAATCCTCTCACCTCCCACGACTCTGGCCTGTACCCCAGCTCTTGTATGCATAAATAAATAAATCTTAAAAAAAAAAAAAAGAAAACATCCTCCGGTAGAGGGTACACATAGAAGTTGAACTAATTTCTAATTTTTATCTTTGTTACGCTCCATGCAATGTCAAGTCTTCACAAAAGCTCAACTAACAAAACCTCACACTTTAAGCCAGTTCATTCATTCTTCATTACTTATGTGAAAGGCAAGAAGAGAGCATGATGAGAAGACAAAAATGAAAGCTCGGGATGTTTATTCAACGCGACCCCATAAGCTCAGTGGGAACACACAAACCGCTCATCAGGTCCACTGGACGTCGACTCCTCAGCATGTACACAACATAGAAATGTTTTACTGTTTTGATTCAGTTGCAAAATCTACGGAGATTTATTTAAGAGGATTAAAAATGCCGCGGATGAATCTGTGACTCAGAGTAAATCCCTGTGATTGTTAAACTTAAGAAAACTGTGGGAAAAATATTTACCTTTCATGGAAGGGCTTAAGAAAAATATACACAGCATTGAGGAGGAAAAAAAAGCAGAGGGATTAGGAAGCGGTTCCTGTGCCGTACGACCTGTACCCACAAGAGTACTTTATACACTTCTCCTGTCCCCTAGCCTCGAGCTTGGTAGCAGCGGTATAATCCAGTTCAATTTAGTTCTAACTGAAACAAAATGAAATAAACATCAGGAGGAAATACACCACTATGTAATATGTAGTGTAGATTCAGGTTTTCCACTGTAACTCCTAAAATCACTTTTCCAGGTGGCTGCTTTTATAGATACATTTTTCCTTTAATGTCTTCCTCAACTGATGTCTATACACTAAATGAACTGAGTGACTCATCTTGGTGGAGGGGGAGTTGGGAGGAGTGGCTGTGTTGGGGAATCACCCAGTTCCACAATCACATTTGTCTGACCTTGTCTTATGAACACAATGGGACCTTCGCATTTTTAACCTTCCCTTTCTCCCACCTGTGAATGACGAGAGCCCTTGACCGTTTACAGAGTTTACAGCTGCCAGATCCTTTGATTTTTCTGAGAAGAGGCCAGGGGTTCAAAGGTTCCTCTCTTCCCCCTGCCTTTTAACATCTTATTCCCAATATAAAAAGATTCATGTGTCCTCTAGGAGGTAAGAACTAGAGAAAACCGTCCATTATGTTCACCAGCAGGTTTATGAGCAAAAAGACCTTCAAACAGCAGAGAAAAGCAAATCAAACCCTCCCGAACTGCAGCGCATCAAGGGCTGTTAGCAGGTAAGCAGCGGCCCTATCACTCAGGTTCACTGTCTTTCTGGCTGGACTCTGGGGATCGCATGACTTGACTACAGAAGCGCACTCTCTGTATAGTCCCACCACGCATGACGCTGTGTAAATACCCTCTAACAGGAAATTTCTGGCTAAAGTTAACCAACCATTCTAAACTCTGATACCTCTGTCCTACCTTAAAGACAGGTGATCTGGCCCTGTTGTATCCTGCGAGTAGCTGCCTCTCCTGCCTTGGGTCCTTTTTTTTTTTTTTTAAAGATTTATTTATTTATGCATACAAGCACTGGGGTACAGGCCAGAGGTGCGGGGGGTGAGAGGATTCACCACAGACAAAGCGGGGAGCAGAACAGGCAGATCAACCGAAGCACACTGCTGAGGGGAGCAGCGGGCACAGCAGGAGAGGTCTGCCACGCCATTTGGGTACCCCCCTGGCCGGCAGCGGGGATCGAACTCATGCTGCAGTGGCTGCGGTTTGCTTCATAGTGCGTCGCTCAACCCACTGCGCCACCAGGGAGGCCCTGCCTTGGGTTCCTAACCATTGCTCTGTCTAAGCAATGCTGGCCTCAGGTTTCTGAGAGCAACCGCCAGTGCAGGATTTGCTTATGTGTGTAAAATTATTTCCTGTCTCTTAATTCAGAAGGTATGAAGAGTATAATTAGCATCCATTAAAGGCCTAATAAGCTGTTGGAGCAAACTCTTAATTGAATTTTACTTAGAAAGCTAATAAGTACTGCTAAGGAAAGCCTGAAGGAGCTTTCAGTGGAGAGATTATGTGAGCACCACAAATAACATATTGCTCTAGCGTAAAGCACAGTTTTACCCTATTTGAAGCCACCGTGCCCATATTAGTGCCCCTCACGGAAGCTGGGGTGCCCAGATAACGCCTCTCAGTGTTCACAATAATGAAGTTCGGTGGGGTTTTGTCCTTGGCTACTGAGTTGCGGACAAGCCCGAGGCTGCCTTTCTCAGCACTAGTTTTTGTTTAGCAGATTTAACAGTTTCCACCTCCATGCAGAAATGAAAATAAATGTGCACATTTCCAAGAAAAGCAAAAGAAATCAACGTCTAGGCTCAAACCTACTAAAGCTCAAAGCACGCACAGGAGCCGCACAGTCCCACAAGTAGGATGAGGAACGAGTAAGCCGCGTCACCTGCGGCAGAGGAAATGACACGGCAGCAGTATTTTGAGAGGTTCCTGGAATCAAAACACAGGTCAGAATTTTCCCCTTTCCTTTTGTTTTCAGGAGAAAATGACTTATTCTCCTAGGGACCGGGGAGAGTTATTTTCTCCTACTGTGCTATCCAAACAGAGCCTGTGCTTTTCCACGTCTGGCCTGAAATCAGTCTAGCGAAAAGCCCTTTCGTGTATTAGTTTGAAGCCAAGAGTGGAGGAAAGTCACCGGTAGGAAATGGGAAAAGTACGGGGCTCAGGGGACAGATGGATGTAAAAACAAAAACACCCGTTATTTGGCGATTGGCACTGAGCTCAATTTGGAGCAGGAGACTATGAAGCAGGTAGTGCAGTTAATGGAAGAACAAAGACATTTTGATATGGATTTGCCGTAGTAGCCTCGATGAATGTGATTACATAGGATAATAGCAGTTTTTTGTGCTTTAGAATCTGATACAATCTTTAACCGTGTGTAGTTTTTAAAAGGCACCTAAGCAAAGTCAGCAACTACCAATGAATAAGGAAATTTGGTGGTTGACTTGAAATCTGTGTGGTTGTGCTACTACGTAAGATAAAAACACGGTTTTTATCTTGCAGGTGAGATATTTTCACGGCTCCTTGACACTATACAATGAAGGGCCACTCACCTTTTGCTGATTTAGTCCAAAAAACTCAAATTTTTTACATCATTTGGGGAGAGATTTTTAACTTGGCTATTTGGGAGATGGTCAGGATGAACTTGTAAAATACCTAAGTTGTAGAATTTTAAAAATAAATGAAGTTGCATTTAGACATAGCTCAGGAACTAAATTTAGAAAATGTTGGCAAATGAAAGTCCGTGGGGCTATTTTTAATGAAAAGATAAAAATGATTTGTGATTACATAGTTGTTCTTGGTAACCAAACGCACAGAGCACAGACATCAGATTTGATTAGGTATATTGTTCATTTCCTTACAACTGCTCCTTTTATGTTACTGTGAAGACGAAAGTGCGTAAATTGAGTTTTACGCAAGTCAAATACATTTCTAATGTTTCATAGGAGTTCGGGATTCTGCCGCCATAAAGGTCACTGTAGCTTTCAAGTTCTGACACTGTCCTCCACCCTATGCTGGTAGGAGGTGTATAAAGTGAAAACATATTGTGAGGCACTCCGACTACTAACATTAGTGAAAATGTTCCATTATGTACAAAAATAAAGTTTTCGGTACATTATCAGTTATAGTCACAGAGTTATTTCAAACTGCATAAGCTTTTCTGGACCTTCTTAAGACTACGTCAACTGCCACCTTAAGATTATTTTTTCTTTAGCAGAATACGTATCGACTGGTATTGTAATTCCTAGATTATTTGCCTGTTTTTTCTACTAAACTGTATTTACACACTCCCATAGTAACATACTTTAATATGCATATAAAACCACCCACAATCATACAGACATATATGTGTGTATGCATATATATCTGTGCACATGCATGTATGTATATATGCAACTTGCATTCATCAGCAAATGTAACACATTATTTTGAGACTGAATCCTCTCCCTCTAGGTATCCAGTTTTATGTCTATATGTTTGCGCTTGTCTCCCTAATAAATAACCTAATATATTATCAGTTGAAGAAATGCCCACAGTCCAGAAGAATACTGACAAACTCAAATTATTTTCTAACCTAATGAATCTACTTTCCAAAGCAGAGACAAGTTTTCTTCTTTCCAGAGATCACCAGGTTCTCATCAAGCTCCCAGGTAAGAATCACTGCAAAGCAGGAAGACAGACCAGACGCTGTGCCTTACCATGTAGTTTACCGAGGACACTCACTTGAGGATGAGAAATTCTTGTATTGGGCGGTCTCAACTTGACCCACTCTTGAACGGGCCTCCCAAAATTAGATAAGTTTCTCAACTGAAGAATGTACCAAAGAGGAAACAGAAGAACACCTATTCCTTGGCCCTCCAGAGCACTTACTCTCTAGCAGGGAATGTCTGCCTTGCGTCCCCACACTCTAAACTGAAAAGGCAGCCGGTGAAAGAACATCAACAGAAAGATTATAAAATGACTTAAATGATTTTAACTGAAAATCCGTCACACAACAAAACTAGTGGGTTATCTAAATGCAGTAATTACCATGACTGCCTAGTAGTTAAATACCTATTAGAAAGAAAGCGATCTCATTTGTGACTTTAACTTTAAAATCCTCCAACTGCACTAAAAATACATATATAAAAAAGTGTGCACATGTGCACTTAGTAACTGTAGAAACAATGGAGGCCTCAGCTCCTCCTGTGAACCCCTTTCTGGAGGTTTTTAATCGCCTGCCATGGAAGAGACCTGGGGGTCCAGCTGGCTCTCTTCAAAGCTGGGTCCCTCCTTCCCCTTCTCAGAGTGGCTGCCTTGGCAATTCTGCAGTCCCTCACCTGGAGGTTCCCTCGCCCCCACTTGCCAATCCCAGCCCTGGGAGGCTCTTCTCCCGGGCTGTTGCCCGGCCAGAGAGAACGCACTGGGGTGCAGTGGGATGACCTGAGCTGAGGAGAGCTGATTGCCCTTTCACTTCAATCCAAAACTAGATCTCGGCAGCTGACACGATCTTTCCAGCCCCCACTGCGCCTCCAGCATTCCCAAATGCAGGTGTTCAGAAACGCTCACCAGTAAATCTGAGTCTAGCCATGACAGCCTCGAGGTCAAAGACATGGGCTGCCCTTCCTTCTGATTCTTGGCTCTGCGAAGCTAAATCTGTGTTGGCGTGCCCTTCGCGGGTTCTTGGTGTTGTTTAAAAAGAGCGGAGTGAACAGGGAGGATGAGGTCAGGACAGTACGTCAAAGCGCCCAAACAGGAACTCCACTGGCACAATCCAGGTTGGGCCCTCTATTCAGGCAGCGCTCCCCAGGATGGACACCCCAAATCTCAGATCCTCCAGTCAGGCTCCCCTTGCTTTCATCATTCATCCCCTTCTATTCCAGGAAAGTAGCATTATTTTCCCTTCATCAGTCCCTAAGTTTGAAGGGGACTGTACCCTTCTCATTCATAAAAATCCTGCTTCCTCTGAAGAAAGCAATTTAACACTCGTCTTCCTGGAAAAAGCTGTTCTGTACTGCTGCTCATCCACACTGGCGCCCCTCTTCCTCCACGCTCTGTATTATCTTCTGCCTTAAGTAAACTTCTTCTCTCCGGTACTTAATCATCACAGCTTGTGGCCCACTCTCTCCTGTGTTTCTCACAGGAGTCTACTAACAGTCTCCTTGGCTAACTTCAAATCCAGTATAGTTCTAAAGGTAAAACCTAAAGGGTTATCTAGAGTCATGAAAATACAGTTTTTTTTTTTTAAAGATTTATTTATTTATGCATACAAGCACTGGGGTACAGGCCAGAGGTGTGGGGGGTGAGAGGATTCACCACAGAGAGCGGGAGC
>JAGFMF010011634.1:4292541-4308145 GCA_019455555.1 Galemys pyrenaicus
CTCCCTGGCCGGCAGCAGGGATCGAACTCGTGCTGCAGTGGCTGCGGTTTGCTTCATAGTGTGTTGCTTAACCCACTGCGCCACCGGGGAGGCCCGAAAATACAGTTTTTAATGGGTCAAAAATGGTCAAATATCAGCAGTATTATATGGTTCAACTTAGTATTTATAGAGGGACTTGACAAATGCTCTTAACTAAGTATGCCTTCTGGGCAGTGCTTATTTAGACATAGCCTCATGATGGCAAGTATCTCTTCCTAAAACATATTAAAAAAAAAAATCTCTCCCCAAACTGATGAAAGGGTTCAGAGCTTTGTACAAATGTTGCTAATATTACAGAAAAATAAAATAGCATTATATATTATGTAACTTAAAAAAAAGAATTTTATGACAGCTCTAAAAATGCAGCCATAAAGGAGTCATCAGGTTGGACAATTCACTCTGGAACTCACCTTCTTCTGTAGGATTAAATCCACAGATGTCACAAATACAACGGACCCACTTATTCATCTCCTCCTCACTGTCTGCTACCAAGTAGAAAATTCGGTCAATGGTGTTGATATCAAAAATGTAGCTGTTTTCAAATTCTTTTTTGTTAAATGTCAATCCAGCATCGACTTGTTGACATAAATTTAAATCAATGATGCGGATGGGCTTCTTGGCGTGGTTATTCTTGTAATATTCCAAGACATCTGGGTCTCCAGTTAGACGGCCACTGCGCAGCACAAACCATCTCCTTTTCCATGCCTAGAACGAAAGAACAGTCTCCATTTAGTATTTAGTGGTGAGAACTCTTACAAGGAGATGCACTCTTATCCCAGCACTTTTACAAATGCATTGTCTAGACAAAGTCAGTGTTTTCTTTGCTTCCAGAGAATGCTCTGTCACGACTGAAAAGCAAAGCTTACTATTGCCTCAGTTAATAATATGTGTATTTTCTATTAGATCTATTAGAAGACTGTGATTGGTACTAGAAGACACTGATGTGTGACAGCAAGCAAACCACAGAAGGTTCAGTTTTACTAAACATAAAAAAAAGCAGTGGTTTCAATAAAGGATGCTGGGAAAACTGGGTGTCTGCATGTAAAAGAATGAAGTCAAAGTCTTACCATACAAATTATATAAAATTAAAATGAACCAAAAATGTGAATAGAAGAGCCAAAGCTATAAAACTCTTCGGAGGAAATAACATAGGGAAAACTTCCTGACAACGAGCTTGGCAATGATCTATTTCTTGGCTATGTCACCAGCAGCACAGGAAACAAAGGAGACGGTAGGTGAACTGGACGACGTTAAAATGTACAAGTCTTACACACCGAAGCACACTCGAGAGCATGAAAGGCAACTCACAAACTGGGAGAAAATATTTACAAATCATTTACGTGATAACTGACTAATGCCTGGGATCATATAGATAGATATAGATACAGAGCCCATAGCACAGTAACCACAAAAACAACCCAATTAAAAAACAAAGGGGTCACCAATAAACACACAAAAAGATATTCGCCGTCACCATCATCACAGACACCAAGCACGTGACGTTTCCCGTGATGATAACCTGGGGTGACGAAGACACTATGTTTAGGGTGTTTTCGAAATGTTACTCGTAATAGTATGAATCTGGCACTCTCCACAGCAGTCTCATTAGCACAAGGATGCTCGTGACGTTGGTGCTGTAACATAGATCGACTTCCCCCCAAACATGATTTCTGTGTCTTCACTTATGTATCAGTCTATTTTTTTTAAAAAGGGAAAAAAGTGTACTAAATTTATAATCACCAAAAGCAAAACAAAGATGACGTGATAGGGTCTCTATTTCTTTATGTTTCACAAAATTTGGCAAGTGTAATACAAAAGGCACTGTAATATTAATAGAAATTGCTTTATTTTATCCTGCAAAATACATGTGAGCAGAGAGAAAAGAGTATTAACTAAAATCCACATGTAATCCTCCATTAAGTATTCCGTCTTAGCCTCCATCTTCAAGAAATCTTATCATAAATTCTAACATGAGTTAATTTTGACCTGGAGTTTTCTGATGCAGGGGCCAGGTAGGAACTCATGGCAATGGTCCGAGGCAGAGCTGGAGAAAATGAAAACTAGGGTTTGAGTGGTCCATAAACCGGCATCTTTAATAATCTGGACAACACACCAATAACTGAGTTAACTTGGGTGATAACATTAGATTTAATAATCTAATAATTCTTTAAATTATATATATTCAAGAAAAGTTATAAAATTTAAGAAGTAACTGAATGAGTGGGCCAGTCAACATGTTACTGATTATATTGCTAATACCGTGCTAGGTACATCGTGGGAAGAAATGTAAATATGTAATTCATGATTCCAGCCCTCAAGGACTTTATTCATGATGACGAAAATGTTTACATACACAAAAATACTTGAGACCACAGCAACCCTGGCACATATCTGCCGAAGTATTGCTAAATGAACAGGCACTCCTTTGTGGAAAATCTGAGCAATCCTTTAATAAGATTATTAGAAAAATCACAAAGGCCTAAACCATTATACAGTTTTTTAATATCAAAATTTTAAATTAACTTCTCCACTGATTCAGCTCAAAGGAAAAGTAAGTGATTGGTGTCCAGAAGTCAGTCTGGACTTTTGTAGAGGCTGCGCAGACAGGACTGAGAAGGTGTGAAGTTATAAAGGGTTATGTTCACATGAATTTAGTACTGGTTTATGGACTACAAAAGTCCATTTCATGAACAGATAACTATTTACTTCAAAGTAAATATCATCTAGAGGCTCCCTGGTGGCACAGGGGTTAAAGACACAGAGCTATCAAGCTATCGGCAGTCACTGCAGTACAAGTTCAATCCCTGGCCAGGGAGCTGATCCACATGGCGCAGCAGACCTCTCCTGCCTCGCCTGCTGCTCCCTTCAGCCGCGTATTTCAGTCGATCTGCCTGTTCTGCGCCCCATTCTGTCGCTGGTGACTCCTCTCAGCCCTTGCACCACTGGCATGCATCTTAGTTCTCGTGTACATAAATAAACAAATCCTTAAAAAAAAAAATACTGGGCCCTCCCTGGTGGTGCAGTGGGCTAAGCAACGCACTATATGAAGCAAACCGCGGCCACTGCAGCACGAGTTCGATCCCTGCCGCCGGCTGGGGAGGGGACCCACATGGCGCAGCAGACTTGTCCTGCCTGGCCCACTGCTCCCTCAGCAGTGTGTTTCAGTGGACCTGCCTGTTCTGCTCCCCACTCTGTCTGGTGGATTCTCTCACCCGTCCCCACCCCCCCGCACCTCTGGCCTGTACCCCAGTGCTTGTATGCATAAATAAACAAATCCTTAAAAAAAAAAGAAAATATTATCTCTTAATAAAATTATGCCTTTACAGATACTGCCTTATCAAGCTGTGAGCTTGAAAAATAAGTAAACAGAAAAGAAAAAAAACCATATTATGTCATTTATCTGGGCCATCAAGGAATTGTATCTTATAGTAAGTGATTTCTCCAGATAATGAAGGTTCCATCTTTAAATACAGAAATGGCTTTTAAAATTTTAATGTCTTGCATGGAAATATTTCTAAAATGCCTTACTACATAATTCATTAAACATAATCCATCCATTCCCCAATGGCACAGACTGAGCACTGCAGACATCAGTTCTCTGCTTCGCCTTAGCGAGGCCCTGGACTGGTGGGGTTGTGGGCGCATCACCAGTTCGCACCCCAGACAGCCATCGTGCTCCCGATGTCATTCACCAGAAAGCTTTCGAACAGTTGCCTTTTTCTCAAGTTCTAGCGATTGTCGCTCCTCCCTTCTAATAATGTGGTTTTACAGGATGCCCAGCTACGTCCTGCCACAGGGACTGTCCACGTGCCATTTCTTAAGTCCAGTGTGTCTCTTCCTCCCGACGCCTCTGGCCTCCTGACCTTGAGGTCTTCTCTGCACTGACCACCCTCAATGCAGCCACCCCCGATATAAAGCAGAGCGCGGTCTGAGGGGCCCCATTACTTATCTGTGGGGTGATCTTACAACTCAATTGTTCTCTGTGTTTACTTATTTAGTACCTAACTCCCCTAGCAGACAGTAAAGTCAAAAAGGATAATGGCCGTGTCTGCTTTATTTGCCATCCCATCCTAATGTATGCAGCACAGTGGCTGGGATATAGAATATTTATACAATCAATAGAATTCCGCTAAGACTATAAGGTTGTAGCATTAAATACACGGGCCAGGTAGAATAGAAAGGTACACTTTTAAAAACATCTTCCACTTGAGGAAAAGCACTGCAGTCCTGACCGTCTATGTAATAAAGCGACCTAAGAAAGCTTTCCCATGCCCCTTGGGAAAACAGAAGACAGCAAAGAACATGTCTTTTTGCTACAGCTGATGTCACTCTGTGCCTCCCGGGTGACTGAGGCTCCCCAGCCCATTCCCCTGCATCCCTGTCAGAAGGACATGGTGGAAGCTTGAAAGACCCTTGGAAACACAAATAGTCACTAAATAATTAGCAATGAGCTTAGGCGCACTAGCGAGACGGGGCCAGAGATTACAGAGGCCGAGCAGACGCTACACAAGAATGAAGCCTTCCAGCAGGAAATTGCAGCATGAAAACACCGAATTTAGCCAAGGAGCACCTGCCACTTATTTATTTTTCACATGGTCCAAATGTGCATGTTTGTCTCAGCCACAAAATGAGTCACTCTCATTGAATCTGGCACCGATTAAACTAGAAAACAAAAGCAATTACATAAACTACACACTTTAATAAGGCAGATACAAAGGTTCTCTGGATTACGGCACAAAGCACAATTTAGCCGCAGATAAAGCTTGATGCTTGACCAGAGAACTGACATCAGCTCCCGCGCTAATCACAGCACAAAAGCTTCTCTATGTTTTGTCAGAACACAAAACGGGCCCACATAAATCAGTCTTTGTTATCTGAAAATATCTGGGATTCTTACAGTTTGTCCTATTTTTATCCCTGCTGCCTTGGTAGCCCCAGAGCAAGCTGTCTACGGCCGCCCCAGTCCTGAGCAGCGGCCACAGACAAAAGGGACGAGTTTTCCAGAAACCTTCAAAAGCCAATACTCAGTGTAACTGGAAACCAAACCCATGTGCAAAATCATGAATTTTTGCTGCCGGACTTCCGTCACCAGCGCGTCTGCTTGCGAGGAACCGTGCGGGCATGTATGATGCTGCCGCCCTGGGCCTGCGACACTCACCTCGGCGTCCAGCTGACCAAGCGATGCGGTTCTGAGGCTGCAGCAACAGGTGCCTAGCACCGCACCTGGACAGCGGCATCCCCTCCCGGGTCACGGATCGTGCCGTCTGCTGCTCTGACAGCGCAGTGGAGGCGTGTTTGCACCGTACCGCCAACTCGGCATCCACACTGTGGGGACTCTGCACCCCAGACTCCTCGGTTCCGAGCCTACCTCCGCCGCAGGAGGAAAGCCAGACCTCTGAGTCACCTAACTCCTCCCGTATCTCCCGCCTCCCTTCGTGCCTCTCACAGTCTTCCGACTCGGAAGTGCATCTGCTCCCCTGCTCTGTGCCGTCTCTGGCCTTACCGCACGCGGCCCTGGGCACAGCACCCGCCTGCGTTCAGCGCCCACCTCTTGGGGCACATCCAGCGCAGGCCCCCTCCAAGCTACCGTTTCCACCTCACTTCCAGTTCCGTGCTTGTTTTTTTTAAGATTTATTTATTTATGCACACAAGAGCTGGGGTACAGGCCAGAGTCGCAGGAGGTGAGAGGAGTCACCAGACAGAGCGGGGAGCAGAACAGGCAGATGGACTGAAGTACCGTGCTGAGGGAGCAGCGGGCGAGGCAGGAGAGGTCTGCGGCGCCCTGTGGGTCCCCTCCCTGGCTGGGGATTGAACTCGCGCTGCTGTGCTGCGGATGCTTCACAGTGCGGCGCCACCAGGGAGGCCCCAGTTCCATGTTGGACGTGCCTGCAGTGCATTTCTCGAGGGCCAGGACCATGCTTTTCATCTGCATCCTCTGCACCCCTCGCCTGACCTCAGGGAGGCACTGAGCCACTGTACGCTGCTATGCCAAGCACAGGGCAAGAAGGAGACCAATGTCCTCACACTTGGCCCGGCCTCATGGGCGCCCTGACACCGCCCAGCCTGCCCAGCCCGTCTGCACTCCGCCGGCAAGAACTGCCAGCAAGGAAGAGATGTGACTGCCACGAATTCATTTAAAAACCCGACTGGGGTATTTTAAAATCTCATTTGAAAAGAACTGCTCTGTTTTAATACATTCTACATCTAAGCAAATGGGACATTAAACTGAATGGATTCGCCACACTAGAACAAGATTTTTGTCTTAAAACACCTGTCTGGAAGCTTCACACACTCTACTGAGAATGGGGTGTGGAAATATGGGCCAGAAAATACAGACAGAGGCCCCTTATCTAGGGCAATAATATTACCTGCAATATTACGAACAAATCCACCCCATCTGTCTGGTCGTCTAAATAACCCATGGGCTTGATTTTCAAGAAAATCACGGTAGTTACTCAAAGCTTGTTTCTTGATTTTCTATGGAGCACAAGCCTCGTACAATGCCTGCCAAGGCTCTAACTTCTTCCCCGTTTGTACCTTTGCTGGAAAAGCCTATCAGTGAGGAGCTGAGCCAATATATGGGTGGGAAAAGGAGAGGCGAGAAGTTGGGAATTCTCAGAGAAGTTGGGAATTCTCAGAGAAGTTGGGAATTCTCAGCGCTGCAGGGCGCAGGAGGAATGCAACCTGCCTGGGGTCCTTCCTCAGGCAAGCAGATCACAGCCAGAGGCCCAGCGCCCCCCCACACCCCCTGCTCCCCCTAATACACAGTGTTAAACGTTCTTCAGGTGATTTGGTGCCACCAAGACTGACACCCACTGGCCCAACAGACGGAGTTGGTTGCTCCTTAAGAAAGAACTAGAAAGAAAGAAAACCAGAGGTCCTTTTCCAGCTCATGTCACATTGCTTATCTCCTCATAACTTTTCTCACCTCCCTGTCTTTGTTCACCACATTCACCCCCCTGGGTTACACGTTACCCCTTCTTCCTACTACTGGAGAGCTGACCCCCTCCCAGGCTGTCCCTCTCCGGCCACACCTGCCCCCTGGACACTGCTCAGCCCACCGCGCTGCTCTGCAGCTTGCACAGCCACGGGGCACTTTGGGACCATCTGTCACTGAGCACATTCCCAAATGTTCTAAATGCCTGTGAATACTTTTCCCAAGTAGACATCGAGTTCCTTGAAAGCCGAGACCATTCCTGAAGTGGTTTGGTATCTGCGGCAGTGGATCCCACGCTGTGAAGCCCTCAAGCTAAGAGGGGACGCTTTGAAGGTTTTCCTTCATCAGAATGGTCTCTGAGACCAGTGCGCTTTGAAATGATCTCAGGGCAAAGGGAAAAAGAAGCCCAGAGTTGCTCCAAAGAAGTCAGCGTTAGCACAGACGGGTCTTCGGACCACGCTCACTGACTCCCTTCTACCACCCCGCAGGCTGCAGAGGCTCCCGAGGCCTGGTAGTTGTTTTGCCTCTGGTCTAAAACATCCCATCTCCCTCAACCAACGAGTTCCTACTCAAGTCTCAAGACCTAGCTCAAGATGGCTCCTTTGAAACTTTCCTCAGCATTCCCGAGTGCAGGGCCCACCTGCTTCCTTTCCCCTGAGCGTCCCCCAAAGAGCCGGTGAGCCGGCTGCGGCCTCACAGTCCTGCAGAAGGAGCCTCATGGCGCTCTGGGTCTCTCAGTGGTAGCCCAGCCTTAGTAAAGTTGACCTTGAAATCAGACATTGAAGAACAAATAGCTAAAACAGCTCTTCTTACATTCTTGAGCCAAGTACCCTTCCATCATGAAGCCTCGCCACTGTAATTTTAGAACCCCCCCAATATCCTAGGAAGTGGGGGAGGAGGACAGTGGAACATTTTTACTTGGCTATCTCTTAAGAGGTAGCTCACGACAGATATTTAATGAAAGATCATTACTACTAATTATTCTTTGGCAGGATTCAAAGTAGAGGTGTCATCCCGGTAATCTGTGAACTGTTAGGGTTGAAGGTGTATTTCACAAGCTAAAGCTACTATTTCTAGGGCCTCCCTGGTGGCGCAGTGGGTTAAGCAACGCACTATGAAGCAAACTGCAGCCACCGCAGCACAAGTTCAATCCCTGCCGCTGGCCAGGGAGGGGACCCACATGGCATAGCAGACCTCTCCTGCCTTGCCGTCAGCAGTGTTTCAGTCAGTCTGCCTGTTCTGCTCCCCACTGTCTCTGGTGAATCCTTTCACCTCCTGGGACTCTGACCTGTACCCCAGCTCTTGTATGCATAAATAAATCTTTTTTAAAAACCTACTATTTCTAATAAGATAGCTATTAATCTAAATGTCATCAGCCCGGAAATGGTTAAATAAATCAAGGTCCATTTATATAATCATAAATCTGTGCATAACACTTAAAAAGTAAAATAGTTCTCTTTCTATCAAAAAATACCCACAGATAATTGTTAAAGGAAAAGACACAAGTTGCAGAATTTTACATATGACAGGATTCCATTTGTATGATGTGGCTGTGGACTATATACACACACAACACAGAAACTATGCTCAGAGAACAGTCTGCAAGGAGACTCTGAAGTGTTAACTGATTGTGGTCATTCCAGAATATGTTTCATATTCTTATCATATAGCCCAACTTTTTCAAGAAGCTTCCATTAATTACTTTCATTGTCAAAAAAAAAATAATTAAAAAGAGTATGCTTAAAAATACTCTAAATAGAAATCAATTCAGTTTTTAAAATCTAGGCAGGATGTACACAGAAGAAAAAAGATATATGCAGGTATGGAAATGCACGGTCTTAACTCTGCAATTAGTGAATGAACTTAACCTTTCTTTTAAATATAGAATTCCAGGATACACCTGGAAGGGGTGTTGGTCAGGAAATAGCTTGGACAAATACAGTGCAGCTAACTTTGTTTTAGAGACTGGAATTTAGAGGGTTAAAAAAAACAACAAACTGGGAACCCTTAAAATAGGACACATCTCTCCTCTTCATCCCACAGTCCAGTGGTTACAGTCATGTTATTAATATTCATGTTATTTTAATTTTCTTTAAGACCCATGTCAGTGCATGTTGATATAATTAAGCTATTTAAATACCTAAAACAAGCCCTTTGGGAATGACTTTACCTGTTTTGAAAATACTAAATTTCCATACTACTACTACCAGGGCAAAATAAGATAAAGAAAAACAAACTAACTCTGCAGCTGGGACAAAAGAAAGCCATTTACTTGAAAACACTTCAGCTGTTTTCCAGGAAGCACCATCTTTTCTCAAAGAGCAAAAATAAGGAAAAAACAGGCTCGGTGGAAGTTTCCACTCCACTGGCTCTATCATTATGATCATCTGTTCCAAACACACACAAGCCTAAAATTTCCTGTTTTCCAACCATTGTCACCATTTTCTAGCTTGTGCTATCTGTGCTAACTTTAGCATAGGAATATAAACACAGAATACACCAAAAATAATGCTGCAAATGCCTCGGGGTGGGCTCACCACCTTCCACAGAGGTTACAGAACTTGCTGTGAGAGAAATGAGTGGGACCTGAAACGATTTCATAACGGCAAAACAGACACACAATCAAATTAAAACAGAAATAAATACGACCGCACTGGGGTGGGTGGGCGTGTGTGTGTGTAAATTCGGGGAGTTTTAAACTATGACTGAAGACCGTCTGCAGTTTCCTGGTTGAACTAACTTACTACAAAACGCGGCTGGCCTCTGAGCTCTGGGATAAGCCCTGCGACAAACAAACGAACATCAAGGACAAAAACTCCTTCGCGATGGACACACACCAAGCAGCTCTTACGCATTGTTTGGGTCACGGACTGTTCTGAGGATCAGATAAATCAAAGGAAGCTTAACTTAGAAACGGGCACAGAACACAAGTGTACCGTTTCAGGGGTTCAATGGACTCGGGGGGGACATGGCAAGAACACCCGAAATAGGGCCGCCCTCCGTCCCTCTGACCACAGAGGACAGTTTGCTCCGACCCCCAGCCCCAACCAGGGAGACGCGGTTACCGAAGCTCCGCAGGAAAGCAGGTCACCTCATGCCGTAGCCCTCAGCATGGCACCGGGGGCAGGCAGGGCCTGTCATTAGTTGCAAAAACCAGTTTAACTCTCTTCACGCCCATGGCGGGTGCCAGGAGGGCGTACTCTTACCTCTGGGGTTTCAGGCTTCCTTACTCTGACAGGAGAAGGCAAAAGCCTGGTTAGCTGTGGGTCCAGGAGAAACCAGCACCTTCCTGTATGTCTGGGAAGGGAGGCTGATGGCTGTGTAGTTAAACCCGTGAGGGGGAGAAAACCACACCGGCCATGGGTTCCATCCGATACCACCTTTGTCTTGCCACTTGTGCAATAATGGACAGTGAGCTCACGTCGGCGCACAGGGCCGACGGGGTCGGGGCGTGTAGGCTAAGTGGAAGTTACCAGGTTTTTCCACCCTCCCGCCATCAGCATCAATGACAGACCCCTGCGGTGCTGCACGCAGGCCTGATGGCGGCCCTGGAGTGGGGTGTGGGCGCACCTGGGCTGAGACGCTGGGCACGGAGGGGGTGCGTCACGGGGATGCCAGCAGCGGAGACAGCCGAAGAGAAGCAGCAGCAGTAGCAGAGAAGCAGAGGCCAGGAGCCCAGTGTAGGGGCAGAGAACGATCAGGTCTTTCCACCCGCCCACCACTGTGATGATGGACACCTGCGGTGCTGCGAGCATGCCAGGGTGGGCATGCGCAAGTGGGCGCACCTGAGTTTGGACACGGCTTAAATGGGCGGCGTCATGAGGACGCCAGGACCGACCAACAGGCCCGACAGTACTGACGAGCAGCAGCAGCAGAAAGCAGCCGAGAGGGTGAGATGCGCCGGGGGCTGGGCGGCCTGCCAGCCTCCCGGCCCCCCGGCACCCCTGCCTGCCATAGACCTGGCCCCCTCTACTAATAAAAGCCACCGAGGGCTCCAAGACTCTCCTTCCTTGACCCGTCTGCCCAGAACCATCCCGAACCTTGCTCCTGTGCCACCCCTTCCTGCCGCTATACCCAGAAAGTGAAGGTTCGCAGGGGGCTAGGAGGCCTGCCAGCCTCTGGGCATCCCGGGCCCCATGCCCACCGAATACCTGGTCGCCTCACTACAAATGGTGCAGAAAGAGCAACGAAATGCCAAAAAAGCCACCAGGGGCTCCAGGACCCGTCTGTCTGGATCATACAGAACCTGCCTTGGGCCATCCTGCCCCTACAGGGAATCTCCTCCATCTTTTGAAATCAGCCTCAATGCAACCTGGCTGGAGACTCAGAAGGGGAGCCGCAGCTAGTGGCAGGGCAGGCACGTGCCTGCGTCTGTGCCGGTTTCAACCTGAGCAGCTACGGAGGTGGAGGTAGTGGTGCCCAGCGCAGAGCTGAGTCTGCAAAGCTAAAGCACAGCGAGCATCAGGATGGCTGCAAACGTTCCCTGCGGTGTCAAGTCACTCATCCCATTGTTAAGAACCCACCTAAGACCTCAAACTGCAGCTGGTATGTCCGCATCGAAACACGCACCCAGGTGTGTTGATATCAGTAAATGTTTGAGATGATCTGATATGGCAGCGTGACCCATGATCCCAGTTCCAGGGCCCCGGAAGTTCTGCTGGGGAAACCCCTCTGCCTTGAGCCAACCAGGATATCTGGTGGCAGCAGAAAGTCCAGTAAATAAATTATGACATGTCTCCATAAAGGAGTTAACACACACCTTGCTTCACAAAATTTGCAAAATTCCGAGAGATCGTGCCGACCAACGAATCATTTCCGCTTGGCACAAGTGGAATCTGGTAGGAAGGAACACAGGTAACACCTTCTTTGCTGCTTTTCCAGCCCCCGGCCCCTGTGCAGGTGGAGCACACAGCTCTGGGAGCCCAGGGTGTGCAACTAAGCATCTCCTGCGGGCATCTGTCCTGGTGGAGCTGCACGGCTGTCCCAAGACCCGTCTCACTGCTCTTTGATCTGAGTGCTCCACAAGCAAAGTCTTGGAGACTTCAAGGCACGTGTCGACTGTTACCCAAATGAGTGAGCAAATGAACGGAGACCTGAGGTTGCTGCTCAGTCTCCAGTGAAAGGACGACACTCTGAAGTGAGGGCAAGTTTTCTCATTGCTGGAGGCGCTCAGCCCGAACCCTATCAGTTCTCCATCTCCACGATTCACTGTCAACAAAAAGTGAAACCAACTTCAATCAAGGAACAAGTCAATTCGAAACCACTGCCCACCAGCTAGTATGAGGCCCTCCCACCACCTCGGGCATGCCTGCAGGGTGACAGCAATGTCTGCAGGTTTACTGAAGGATCCTTATCTGTGTGAGTAGAATTATTAATATATGATAACAGTCACAAAAGTTTTCCAACACAGATGCAAATAATTCTCACTGTTTTAGGGCACAGCTGTCCAAGAGAACTTTCCGGAATGATGAACATGACCACACGGACCCTCCCAGAGCCACAGGTGAGGTGGTCACAGAGAACTTATTAAATAGCTGCAGCAATCAAAGAAGTGATTTTCTCATTCATTGAATTTCTCGACACCTGGCTGCAGCTAGATCAGGCAGTGCCAGTTGAAAGGTCATTCTTTGGCATGCAAGAAGCAAAACCACTAGAAAGGTAACTAGTTCTAAACACTAAAATCCACAGCGAATGTATAAATCGTGTGGTGCTCCTGGAACCTGTGGGGACCGAGATGCTAACAGTTACCCGAACCTGTTCGCTGTTTTGTGATCCACACTCTTACTTTGCCCCAGGAATGTACGTCATCTAAGTGGTGGTGATTATTTTTTTGAAATTCTTTTGAAAAGAACACGCTTGCTTCAACAGATGTTTTTAAAAAGTATAACACCAATAACAACCCGGAGCTTTTCAAGTAAAAATTTATCTTCCACAAGGCCAACAAATTTCCAAACTCTACTTATTCAGTTGTCCAATCTGAAATAATTAATTCTGGAGCAGCGCTAGTATTTTGTGCTTCCAGCAGAAGACTTCGAAAAAATTCTCATTTTCCCTACATTTCATACTGAACAGTAACCATAAAGTATAACACTGGGGCATTAAGACTTTCAACTAAACATCACTTTCATATTAACGGTAGCGGAAAAGTACTGAAGTGCTACAAAAACAAATTCAGATTTCCATAATTACATTTACATGTAATAAGCCAAGAGACGTCTAAGCATAATTTTCTTCTAAGCATAAAACTCAGTCCCAAGCTTCCAGAACAAAAGCTTTGTGGCAGTGAAAGGTCTCCTCAGAAGGATGTACTTCCAAAGAGATAAACTCTTCATGCTGGATTGCTGATTCTGAGAGTCACCGAGTCTAAGATTCGAGGAAGAAGAGCCTCACCCAGCCAGAGAGGAGCTAGTGATCTTTGCTATGCGGGTAGAGGACTCAGTCTGGCCCCCCACGCCCCCCTGTTCCCCAGGACAGGGCACATTCATCCTTCTCGACAACCTCAGTCTTTGCAAACCCTTCGTCATGCACGTGACGTGCAGACGATGATCCATTACGCAAGAAAAGCTGCTAGCTGTTCACCTCCTATTCAACAAACCCAGTGCTGTCTTGCCTGTCCTGTGGTGCTGAGGCCCTAAAACCGGCCCAGTTTTCCTTTTCCTGCCAGCTTTCCCTCTCCCTCTGCAGTGGCCGTGCCTCCCTGCCTTTGACCAACAGGACGCAGACACAATGCACTGAAAATAACACCGGCCATAAGGATGTGCGGGTCCATGATTTACTGCTGAGGACCAGGGGAGGAGATCTGAGGAAGGAGAAGACTCGTTGTTTCTGCCAGAGGTGCAATGGTGCGACTTGGTGGGCCCAACAAGCCCCTTGTGTGTGTGTCCAGAGGGTGTGATGGCACGAGAGGCACCAGGCAGTGGGCGCCAGGCACCTTATCTGCTTAGCTGCGGTGAACATGTCAGCACCCTCGGAGACAACGAGCCTTTCAGAGACTGCCGGCATCTGAGGTAACGACAACACAACGGACTCGGGTCTGGGACCTGCCAACTTGGAAGTTCACTAAAGTGTGAAAGCTAAAAATAACCACACAAACATGTTTACAGCATTTCAAAAATACAGGATCCCCACTGTCTTCTAAATATAAGCTCTGAGTGCAGGGCTCAGGGATGGGCTTTGGGTTTGCAGAGACGTCACGGGGACATCCCACACTTCACCACAGCAGCTCAGTCCAGTACTTCGCGTTCAACTTACAACTGGTGCTGTGTGATGAGAGACCGAGGGGCGCAGTGGACGGGGAAAGCGAGCAGGACATGCCTCTGGCCCCACTGAGTAAGTGGGCTTCAGGACACCACAGACCCCAACTCTGAGGTGGGCCCTGACCTTCCTGAAATTCCAAAAGGGGATATCCTGCCGGTGTTTTTCCACCCGACACATCCACCCCTGGCAGCTCCCCCCATCCTCACTCTGGGGACTGCAGCCGCTGCACGTGTGGCTCTGGGCAGTCTGAGGAGCGTGACCCGTCCCCACAGCCCAGCTGGCACAGGAGGGCAGGCAGGATGCGGACGATCCCTGTTCCTGAAAAGAGAATTCTAAACCAAAACTAGGAAAATTTTCCAATTAAAACCCAGAGAAACCATACTGCTCACATCAGGTGGTGCTGCCAGGAGCCTCTTGCTCTTGCCAGGAGCCTCTTGCCTCTTGCTCTTGTTCAAAGGAGCATTTCCTTCTCATTGAGAAAAAGGTTATTTGGAGCCTACAAACTATGTGAAATTTTTTAAAAAAAGACGTATTTATTTATGCACACAAGAGCGGGGGTACAGGCCAGAGGTGTGTGGTGGGCGGGGAGGGGGGGGGCGGTGAGAGGATTCACCAGAAACAGAGAGAACTGGTGCATCTACTGAGATACACTGCTGAGGGGAGCAGTGGGTGAGGACAGAGAGGTCTGCTGCACCATGTGGGTCAGTTCCCTGGCTGGGGATCGAACTCGTGGAGCAGTGGCTGCAGATGCTTCATAGTGCTGAGACTTTAACCCCTGAGCCCCCAAGGAGGCCTGTGAAATCATTTTTTATATTAAGTTTTGTACAGGACTGATTAATACTTTATCCTCCACTATCAATGCTGAGATTTTTTAAAAAAAAATTAACCATTTTTAAGGAAGTAAAAGAAGAAAAATGTACAATCACAGGCTTAATCTGGTACTTCTGTCATAAGCTTCAAAAGTCTAAGCCTCTTCATGTAAAGTTCTATGTAGAATCTGTACTTCTGAGGTTACCCAGTATCCAAGCACGATGTCATCTAGACTAAAATCATTTTCTCTAACACTTCAGGTTTAATAAAGCAGCAGCAATACAATTCAACTGAGAATCATAGAATTCCATCACCATAAAAATATTGCTTCTGTTTTTAACTGTATTCATAGTGCACGCAGACTTTTAAGTATTGTAGTTACCTTGTTAAATAAAGATCAATTTATTTTTATTTTTTTAAAGGTTTATTTATTTATGCATACAAGCACTGGGGTACAGGCCAGAGGTGTGGGGCGGTGAGAGGATTCACCATAGAGAGTGGAGAGCAGAACAGCTGAAGTACACTGCTGAGGGGAGCAGCGGGCACAGCAGGAGAGGTCTG
>JAGFMF010011634.1:4308151-4344258 GCA_019455555.1 Galemys pyrenaicus
CATGTGGGTCCCCTCCCTGGCCGGCAGCAGGGATCGAACTCGTGCTGCAATGGCTGCGGTTTGCTTCATAGTGCGTTGCTTAACCCACTGCACCACCAGGGGAGGCCCAAGATGAATTTATTTTTTGGTTTCAAAAGCCACACTTCTAATTTTCTGATGCTTAAAATCCTTAGGTTTAGACTTTAAGATATTAATATTTCACTTGTGAGTTTTGCCAAAATTTCTAGAATTATGGAAAGATAAAGTCCTTACTAAAATGCTTTTCAAAACCTGATAGAAAATATTTTAATGGCTGTGAAAACACAAGACATCATCATGGGGTTTCACCTAGCACAGCATCCAAGATTCTAGCAATTAAGATACTTAATCATAAGAGAAAAATATCTTGGTAGGTCTTGTCTGCAGTTGATGCTCTACGCAAATAATGACTAAGAGAAATGTACATGATCCTCATCCTCTGAACAGGAAGGCTATCACCTTGTTTCCCAATAACTTCAGTCTTACACTGTATAAAATGATCAAATCTACCAGATGGAGAATTTATTCCAGAACAAAAGGTCTTTTGAATCTCCAACGTAGGCTAGGCACTGTAACCTGAAGACATTCTCGGAATAAATGCCTTTACTTCTTGGACACTGAAATGTTTATGCCTTCAATACTACAAGATGAGGCAGCCTACCTATAGTTACCTACAATGATCAAAGGTTAGCGTGTTGCAAAGACAGAGGGAAGTTGAAGAGAAACAAAAATACCCCTAGTGAAAATACAACTGTGAGTTAAAAAAAAGCAATAAAAACGAAAACACCAATCTGTATTTTTGTTGAATAATTGACCACGGAAAGGCAAAATGATGAGATTTTCACTGAAAGGTCTGGGTTATGTAACCCTAACGTTGGCAGAGGTAAATGAAGTAACCTTTTAGTAACTAAATCAAGTCATGGTGGAGCAAGGACAAAGGGAGAATAAATATCGAAAGGTCTCTATCTGGCTTCCTAGAAATGGCACAAGAGAGTCTGACAGCCCCTACACCAACCCCCGGAGGCAATCTAACCTTTAAGAGCAGCTGGCAAAACAAGCAGGAGAAAAACCACCTGGCCCCGTGGCTGCTCTCAGCCCAGTCGCCTGCAGGTACGTGTCACTGATCACCTTCTACACTCAGGACTTTGAAGTTCTTTTCTTTTCTGTTGCTCTGGTCTCAAAGCCTAACACACACAATCCTGACACACGTGTGACCACAGGGAGGAGACTGAACAAACACATGGACGAATGAGTCTTGATGTAAAGTATAAGGTGAAGACGAACCTAACATGTTCATCACCCCAGTCCTCCATACCAATTACGCGCTGTTCACGGCCCGGTGTTTCATGGCGGAAACGAGCCAGGAGAGTAAAAGAAATTAACGTGCTGAAAATCACCAGTAAACTTACACAGATATAGTTCTGCACTAAATGGAGAAATAAGTCTACGAAATACCATGTTAGATGCTGTGATGCAAAACACAACTGAGTAGGCACTTTCCTGCAAGTCTGCAGAAGGAGCGGCAAAGGGAGGGTTGGGGTGCAAGCAACACGAGGGGAGTTTCCTCTCGCCTCCATTTTCCCATCTGCCCCCTAGTGGTGCACAGAGAAGACGAAAAAGGCAGGCACTACCTACAAAAATCAGGAAAAAGCAAACAAAACAGAACCAAACAGAGAGCATACTTTGGACTTAGGTACGTTCGCCATTTCCTCATGGACCTTTGACCATTGCTTTTTATGGAAAAGTCAGCTCCTTGGATTGCATCTCCATAGGACACAGCTTCCTTGATGTTTAAGAGGACAGAAGTCTTATTGACTGGCAAGTTTTACGTTGATGTGGTGCCACTTCTATCTGGTTTGCAAGTGCATTGGGCATAAAGAACTAAAGCAGAAGCATTTCCACGGAGGAGATTCTGGGGCTCTCTGCATTCACTCCCACGGATGTCAGGCCAGGGAGACCCTGGCACAGGGCTGGGTCCTCTTGGAAGCTCACGTACTGCCGTGGGACCTCAAGGTCTATTAGGAAGGGGTGTGCGTTTGTCTACGATCTGTTCGCCAGCAACAGCCGTCTCTCCTCAAAGCAACTGCCCATTTTATCCTAGAGTTTCACACGCACACACACGGAACTTTAAATACGAAGATGGGGCCTCCCTGGTGGCGCAGTGGGTTAAGCAACGCACTACGAAGCAAACCTCAGCCACTGCATCACGAGTTCGATCACTGCTGCCGGCCAGGGAGGGGACCCACATGGCACAGCAGAGCGCTCCTGCTGTGCCCGCTGCTCCCCTCAGCAGTGTAGTTCTGTTGATCTGCCTGTTCTGCTCCCCGCTCTGTCTGTGGTGAATGCTCTCACCCCCCACACCTCTGGCCTGTGCCCCAGGTGTTTGTATGCATAAATAAATAAATCTTTAAAAAAAAAAGTAAATACGAAGATGACAGATATTGCTGACCTACGTAAACAAGCAGTCACGGGACGCCCCTCCCCTCGTGACTGGTGATGCACAAGTCGGCCAGGGTTGCACCAACCACACTCACCGAACAAGACACCAGGGCCGGTCCCTGGAGGGACGTGTTAGCATCACACAGTTTCTGGGCTT
Organism: Galemys pyrenaicus; assembly: GCA_019455555.1. Classification (NCBI taxonomy): domain Eukaryota; kingdom Metazoa; phylum Chordata; class Mammalia; order Eulipotyphla; family Talpidae; genus Galemys; species Galemys pyrenaicus. The sequence continues at coordinate 4,310,766 of JAGFMF010011634.1, forward strand.
CACTGAGTCGTGGGCTCTGCTCCTTAGTGTCTAGAGCCATCGGGCGGAATGCGCGATGACTTATGATTATCGTCAGCGACATGACTTCTAGAGTCGAGTCTAGATGTTCTTTCAGATGAAGTCTTGAACATATAAAACCCGTCTTAATGGAACTGTTTCCCAGAACTTCATAAAAATCAAACGAGAAAATTCAGAACAACAACAACAAAATTCTGAGCTGAATAAAGGCACTAAAAACACAAGACATAATTTAATCATTTTTACCCCCTCTGCATTACTGTGGTAGTTCTGACAGGTCCTAAAAGCAGTTAGCGTCAAGTGATTTACGGCCACATGTCACATGTACAGTCCCATCAGCTCAGACACTGCGCCCTGCTCTTCATGACGGAAACAGCAGCACAGATGGGGGATGAGTAGTCGGAGGTGTATTGCAGCAAGCAAAGGCTCAGGATGTGGGAAAACGAGACTTAACCCTTTCTGTTCTCACACTGCTGGGAGTGCCACGAAAAGCAGGATGGGGCAGGCAGCCGCCATCCATCTTCCTCTGTTCATCTCTTCCTCTCACTCTGGACAAAGTCCTCAGCCACGGGAAGTCGCAACAAGATGCTTTCTCCAGTTTCTCTGTTGTTGTTCACAGTAAGGGAAGCCAGATTTCAAACCAGGACTCCAAGGGTTTCTTCCAGTCATCCAGGTCCCTTGTCAGGAAGGAGGGAGGTTCTCCTAGTTCTCCATTCTTGCTGGTCCTCTTATGAACATTAATCTCCGCTGTTTCACTGCCATATTATTTATGGGGGAATTGGAGGGGCTTAAGGCAGCTCAAATAATTGACTTTCTTAAAACTTACTATATTTAGATAATGATATCACTCCTAAGTTTTAAATAAACTGACATTATGATACAATTCTCAAAGCATGCTTATACATCTAATTTAATGTTCTGGAATCAGTTCAACTTATTCATTAAAATGAGTAACAAACAAAACAACGAAGAGGCAGCTGTTCTACTTGTATATCTGACTTTCAGCATGTTTATACTTAAATAGAGCAAAACAGGCAGCTCAAGAAAGAATGGTTCCCACGCCTCAATGTATTTAAAAAAATCGGTGCAGCATCATGATTAAAGTGTTAGGTTCATGCGCACAGAACTCACTCTTTTGTGTGCTAAGACGTTAAATGTGTAGTACTGATGGAATCTGCTTCCTTTGCTGGTTTGTTTAGTATTGTCTCTCTGAGCAGCTCACAAGCAACTTGAGGGCAGAGACTCCAAGGCGATCGGGTCCCTCAAGCTCCTAGCACGTTAGACTGAAAGTACACGTGCTGGAGAAAACTATTTTATTAAGAAGTACTGTAAAATCATACCTATGAGACTGAAGCATCAGGTTGTATAGTAGAGCTAAGCAGACACCACCGCATTCCTCCTCCACGGAATCCTCCCTCCCAGGAAGCATGTTCCAGTTCTGGCTTCTCTCGGGGGTTATCTGTGGGTGACTCTTGACAGAACAACTCCCCACTCCCAACATTCTGTGCACGTGTAGAGCAGTGGGTGTCTCTAGCCCCTGTTTCCTGGCTCTGATTCCATTTCCCAGCACCAGCTGCCTAATTTGTGAGCTCAGCGCCCCTGGGTGCTCCCTCCTCCCTGGCTTCAGTACCCCCTGGTCTTGGGTATGCAGTTTTTACATTCACTCAATTCTTCCTCTGTTCCTCTAAACCTACAGGGATAAGTACCCTCATCTAAAACCAGTTCTAAGTAGTCCTCTTTTTATTTATTTACTCACTTATTTTTTAGCAGTCCTCTTTTAAAGTCTGCATTTGAACCATCCGGGCGAGTCCAGTTTCCAGCTGGAGACTGAGACACGCCACATGCGCAATCACTACGCCTAGTCCCACGCATCACACACGTTATCTGCAGACACCCAGCCTGGTGGTCAGGTTAGCTCAGCCGCACCCCCTGCTGCCTCTCCCCTCCTCCCTCCCAGCACAGTGCCCCACCTGCTCCAGGCCCCTGACCTGGAGGATTCAAGCACATACTTCAACTGCTGTCTTGGCTCATGAGCATCGGGGGAAACTATCTTTATGCAGACAAGAACTGGGGTATATAAGCCAGAGGTGCAGGAGGTGAGAGGTTTCACCAGAGTGGGGAGCAGAACAGGCAGACCGACTGGAACACACTGCTGAGGGGAGCAGCGGGGAGGCAGGAGAGGTCTGCTGTGCCATGCGGGTCAGCTCCATGGCTGGGGACCGAACTCGCACTGCAGTGGCTGCGGTTTGCTTCATAGTGCGGCGCTTAACCCCTTTCGGCCCCAGAGAGGCCCCAGGGGAAACTTTCCCAGAGTATGTGAGTCTCCATCATCTCCCTCCACTTTTCCTCGCGCCCTTCCATTCCCTAACTCATCTGCTTTCCACTGTGAAGGCTGAGAACATTTACATTCTATTAGATCAGTCTCAATTTTCTAATTTTTTTTCTCTAAAGATTGAGTCCATGAGTTTAAAATCAAGAAGGGGCCCCACAGTATGACACGAAGCCAGCAGGACTCCCTCTCCCTGGCGCCGGGACAGTCCCTCCCCCAGCACAGCAAAGGCGCCCCCAAGGTGAAGGTCTTCTTCTCACCCTTCCCTCCATCCGTTCTTCAACTTCTCCCGAGCGGCCTCTGACAACTCCTGTCCCGCCGAGCCTCCCCTTCCGAGTCCACCCTGCTCGGGTCCCAGCTGGCCCCTTCTTCACCACGAGCAGGTGCTGCCGCCTGGCTCCGGGCTTCATCCCGCAAAGTCCCACACGCTCCCCAGCGGCCACCGAGCCCTGGCGTTCTTGTCGTGACCTCCGTCTCCCAACAGAGGGCACGTGGGAGGCCCTTGGCAAAGGAGGCGGCACGGCACGGTGGTGACTAACGCGTGACAACTCACTTCTACTTGGAAAACGTAGTTTTAAGAATCGGCGCTTACTCCTGCTCTCTTAGAAGAAAGGAAAGACACAGACATTCTGGGGGTTAAGAGCTGCAACGAGAGGCCAGGGAGGGCGTGAGTCGTTAGCACTGAACAACCGTACTGCTCAACGTTTAAGGCCTGATAATATAATTCACGAGAACATGGGTTTTGGGCTCAATTTCCCTTCTACGCCTCAACCATGTTCGCCAAACAGAATTAGCTTAAACGTTAAAGGGACACCCAGCGGCATCCTACATGCATCTGGGGAGATCTTTCAGCAGAAATAATGAGTAACTATGTTGAATCCATTTACTCACTCACCCAAAATATTTATTGGGTACCTCCACGTAGCAAAGCTACTGAGAGATAAAATTCATCTACCGCAGTGAACTTGAAGTAAAAAACAAGTCAACAAGCAAGGCTGATCTGAGAGTTCTCCCAACGCCAGGGCAGCACACGCATGCTGACCTGCACGTATGCGGGGACTGTTGTGACACGTGACACGCACGGAATGTGCCTCTGTGCTCGAAGACACCACCATTATTAACACGGTCCCTCTGGGCAGACACAACAACCAGGCTCTTAGAATCAGGTCCTGGGAGCGGCATCTTGAAAGCACTTGTCCTCTCAAAGGTCTCCATCAGCTAATACGATGAGGTAATCAGTGCGTGGCTGCTGTCTTATCTCCAGGCTAAGCCATTACTTCAGGCCCTTGACATCATCGAGGACCAAGGGAGGGGGGAGGGGCATGCCTCGCTCCCAGCCAATATCCATAAACAGAACAAGCCATTCAAGAAGGAGGAAAAAGACCGAACGACATCTCATTCATCACTTCATTTCTTGAACATTCCCTGGATTTTGTAATGAACTAAGTTTGCTTTCTCCCTACTTGAAAGCTCCAGTGAATGAATAAAGCAGTAGTAGAGAGGAGGAGGAAAGGAGAGGTGTGTGAGGGTCTCCCAGTGTGTGGTGCTGATGCTGACGATAAAGGCAGATGGTGAAAGGTAACATCACGTGCCCCACCGCCCCCGATTACACAAAATATGACATCTCTGTGACAGGTTCTCCAAGGGAGCGTGTCCTACCTCCAGTGTGTTCGGGAAACAAGATGATGCATTTACTTCTGCAAGGGAAAAGGATCAAACAAAAGGAGACAGGCTTTTCTTCAAAGGGGAGCAATTAAATCGGACACAAAGAATAATTGAGGTGGGCTCCCAAGAGGGGGAGGGAGTTAGCACTGAAGTGAGCTCCAGCCTTGCCTTTGATCTAAATCTTTCTCCTCTTCTGCTGACTACCTTCCTCAGCCCTGCTTCCTCTCCTGTCTCTGTCCAGCCATCACCCTCTCCTGCATCTCTCATTTCCATTTCACTTCTTACATTTGCCATATGTGCATCGAACAATTTCTGTGTTTGCTTTTTTTGCAAGGACTCTACTTAACTTAAAAAGCAGATATCTTTATATTTCCTTTTGTTTCCAAGCAATTTTTTAAAAAACATTTGAGCTTAGCTCATTCTTGACATTTTCTTTTTAAAGTAAAGCAGGCACCACTTAAAAGGAAATGGGCCTTTATTCTTAATGTAATGCAGAAAATAGTCTGAAAGCTTGGACCTTCACCAGTTGGAAACAAGAACTAGTTGACAAGCTCTCTAAAGGTTTTTCCCACCACCATAACAGTAAATCATTAACATTTATTGTGTGCGCTCCAAGCAGCAGCATTGTTCTAAGCATCTTACCCATGAGTATGGGCCTCGCCACAACCCCGTGGGGCGGGTGCTGAGATCCTGCACATACAGGTTGAGAGACACAGAGACTAGGTGACTTGCCCAAGTCACACACTGGACCGTGGCTCCAAAGTCCATCCCTTAACGACTCAACCTGACTGTTTCTCTACAACAGGGAATGGCGAGCATTTCTGCAAGGGATAAGGGAGTAAATATTGTAGGTCTTGCAGGCTACCCAGGGTCTCTGTCTCCTATTCCTCTTCTTCTTTTTACATGCTGGAAAATGGGAAGAAACTAGAAACTTGTAAGACACGATCAGACCCCAGCTGTGCTCCCCTTACTTCCAGAGAGCCAGTCTGCGACTTTCCCTTCAGACAAAGATGGAAAGCGAAGGCCTCCAGGCAGCTGGGCTTACAACTGTAGCCTGTGAATTCCCCAGAACTATCCCTGAAACAGTTAATGTACAAAACAATAAAATCAAGAGTGTGTGATTCGGTTCTGCACAGACGTAAGGACATACAACCTGCAGGTATGAGCCAGGAGCAAAGGGGCACTGCTGGGCGTTAATAAGGAGCTTCACCAACCTAGCACTTCTCAAAGTATCTCTGGATACTCGCCCTGCGTGCTGTATCTGTTGGACAAAACAACTGTTTTTATAATCAGTTCCTGAAGCCTAGTAACAGCAGTCAGAACACCTTCTTTTTCAAAGTCCCTCATTAATAAGAATTCATAGTCGTACGATCCATAATCTTCAACGTCAGAAACTAAAGAAAGGCTAACTAACTACCACCTCAAGACCCCTGAGAAATGGGGAAACACTAAGAATCTGAACTTTGGCCATCTGTGTTCTTCCTGGTCCTCGGACAGAGTCCCCTTCACATAAAAGGAAAGTTGAGACGCATGCAGCCACCATTTTTGAGCGCTTCCAAATATTTTAAATAAGTTCAAAGCTCCATATATTTAGCAACCACTTAACTTTAAAAAAATCAAAAGCCCTACTTCAATAATACACTAATCATTTTGATGAACCCAATCAGAGAGCAGGAATGAATGCACTTTAAAATATTTTTGACTTTACCAAGTCAAACAGGTCAATATACAAATCCCACCTCTTCAGAGATTTAGTCCTTAGAGGTAAACTATAGATAAAATTTGGTTGCGAGTATATTCTGCTCGTTATTTTTGCCATGGGAACCAAAGTTGAGAAACAGACACTTCTTTCTTTCCTATCAACTTCGGGCCATCTGTTTAAAATAACTGTAGCTATTTTCAGCAGTTAGGCAATGGGTTACTTATAAAGGCAAAACCAGATGCCTGTTCTTTACGATCACCGGCTATCAAACACATGAGCATTACTTACACACGAGACTCAGGGAATGTGACTTGTAAATCTAAATTGTAGCTTTTAAAAAAACATCTGTGGAGCATCCCAGGATATCAGTATAGTCCTTCTAACTGTTACTTAGCAATTGATAAAAACCCAAGTATGAAAGAACCCAAGGAGGTCATTTTTTAAGCCATTTAAAAATAAAATAGATGAACCAAATAAAACAAAAATAAACTTTTAGACTGTAAAACCAATTACTGGGTACCCAAAGGGAAGGGGGAAGAGGGCAGTGGGTAAAAGTGGCACAAGGGGGTGGGCTGGAACTGGGCTTTCAGCGGTGGACTTGAGGTAGTACAGCCACACTGGGGCATGCCGGGACCTGCATCGTTGGGAACATCACGTCACTTCAATTAAAAAAAAAAAAATGCCTCAACACTAGATCTTTACCCACAACTTGGATGTCTTTAAGAATGAGTGTTTTTCTTCTACTTTTGCTTACTGTTTACTTAAAAGTTAAATTTTAGCAGAGTGCTTTCTTCTACAGGCAGAAATTCGTGGATTCCGTCTTTGTTTCTCCTCTGGCAGCAGGGACAAGTCAGAGGTAATCCCAGTGAAAGGAGACACTCTTTCTCTTAGAGAGAAGGGGAACGCTTTCCTGCACAATTCCCCTCTTCTTGCCTTCTTTTCTGGCTTTGCAAGGACAATCTGCTTCCAAGAAACAGGCCCTTCAGAAGCTCCTGTACTTTGTCCTAGCCAAGCCAGATAAGGGGGTAAGTTTCATTTGCAGAGCAGACCTTTCTGCACAGCAGCAGGGCGGGCTGGTGGCAGGAGAGGGAGAGCACAGCTAATCAGCCCAGGATCCTTTTATTAGGGCCCCACCCCTCCTGCTTCCACCCCCTCTCCACTCTCCAACTCCAGACTTACCTGGATTTGCAGTTCAGCGCTTAGAAAGCCCTCCCCCCACAAGCAAGGAACATGTAAGGAGAGAGATCCCGTCCTGCAGCAGCCCTGAAGTCCTCTGCCCCTGGACCGTGGATGTTGAAACCCTTACTAGGAAGATCATCTTTTAAAAAATTGATAAGCAAACAATGGTCGCATTTGTTGGGCCCTAGGGTACAGGACCTCAGTACGCTCCCACATCGGTTTTTCCTTTCTTCCACAGCAACTGGGTTGAAACTGGTACATGGCTGTCCAGCTCGAAGTTACATGTCCAGCCTCTGGCAGACAGGTGTCAGTGGGCCTCTTCCTTCTCCCAACAGAAAGCGAGTAAATAGCAGGAGGGGTACCATTCATGGTTCTGGCTTTAAGAGCACGAGGTACCACGCCTCCGCTCTCGCCGTCCCCTGAAGGTAGGACACAGATATGCCCATCCAGGGGACAGGAACTGTTCTGACCATGTGGATGAGGCTGCCCCGTAGGGAGGTGGAGCAACAGGTAGGAGGAACCCTGGTCCCTGAGTTGTTGCAAGGGACATGACAGGCTGGCGAGCCTACCCCCCTCACCTTGTTATGTGAACCACTATTAAAGTTGCCTCTCTTATTTCACGGTATTTTAGAGGCGCTTTCTTCCAGCTGCACAAAACGTATGATCATTGGTACAAATGCTGCCGTGGCACTGTTTGGAGTGTCTTATGAGAAGGACCTCATTAACGAGCCTCTAAGGAAAGTACTGTTATTATTCCCATTTTCTGGACAAAAAAACACAGCCTTGGAGGGCTGGGTGGCATTTGCAAGGACACAGTCATGTGCAAGTGGAGGGCTGCACGACCCCAACCTCAAAGGCCCGGCCGTGACACGTCACGCCTAATCACTTCACAAATTATCTCACCCTAACTGAGATTTTTCTCCTCTGTCACTTATCACTTATATACCTAGAGGAAAAGTATGATGAGCTCCAGTTAGGGGATATAAACTGTATTTGCTTTGGTCATAAATACCCTTCATCTCTTTGCTGATGTAAAGATCTAAATCTGTATAAAATCTGTATAAATTCCTAAACTTTCAAAGAATCAGACAGTAGGCTGAAGCACACTCTAGTTTGAAACTTTTCACCCCCTTTCCAAAAGTGACCCACAAAGTCGCATCTTCCTCCACTCAGATGCAAGACACAAGGCTGATTCATGAGGAGCCCTTTTGGCTGTGTGTATCGTTATGTTTATCATAACACGGCCCATAAAACACAATGGCGGCGGGTTTTCCTTTCATTATAAGAAGCCACACACCTTCACCCTTCCCCTCCCGAACATTTCAAGCTAAACCCAGGAGAGCTGCCAGGGAGGCACAAGGGGAGAGTCGGCAGGGTGACGGGAGGGAGGGGGATTGGAAAAACACACTTCTTTTCTCTTTACATTTCACCCCTTAAAAAATCATTTTGCTTAAGAAGCCACGTGCTCTTCCACAAAGCTCTTCCATTCAGTCATCGCCAGAACCCACTGTGCAATCATTCGACGACCCACGGAGCGAGTACTTACTGTTTGCTGAGTCCAGTGACGGAGTGGACACAGATTGCCAGAGAGCCTCACTTACCCCCCATTCCAAGGCCCACAGAGGATGCCTGAAGCCTCGGGTCCTACCGAACCCTGAATGTGCTGTATCTTCCCACAGACATCTGTGTTAAAGCTTAATTTATAAACTCAGCAGAGTAAGAGATTAATGACAATAACTAGTAATAAAATAGAACAATATACTGCTGTAGATGACATTTAAGTGCACTCTCTCTCTGTCATGATATCTTGTATGTAGTATTTTTAGGCCATGGTCGACCACACGGGTAACTGAAATTGTGCAAAGTGAAAGCACAGGTAAGGAGGCCCACCTGCAAAAAGCATGGAGAGCTAGGAGACAGGGAAAGCAGTAACTTCACATAATGCTAACAGTTTTTATGCGAACTTGAGAAACAGGAGCAGTAAGTTCAGAACAAATTGCCTCATCCCTTAATTACCGAGAGACACTGTAAACGAACTCTCCACTAACACCGCACTGTAGGCTGAAAGCGCTGGAGAACAGCTCTCGCAGGCTGTCACCGGGGCTAAGGGAAGTGACGGCTGTTCATTCGGCACGGGGTCACTTCACAGTGTCTATAAATACCAAATCATTATGGCGTACAAGTAATTCTACCTTAATAAAATGTTTAAAGTAAAATCATCTCATTAAAACGTACATACCCTCAACATGCACACCGCTTAAGAACAGAAACCTTCCCCTCTCCGCCCCAAGCCGCCAGACGTGCCCGGCACGCAGGCTGGCAGCACCCTCTGTCCCTAGCCCCAGCACCGGCCCTTGGACTCACAGGGGACAGTGACCACTCTGTCTGGGCAGTGTCCTTCCTGGGGCTTGTCAGAGGGCCGCCCATACACTCTGCATTCCCGCCTGTCCATCTGCTTCCCTGCGCTGTGCCAGCCTCGCCAGCTTTAATTAACAGGAGACGAGTGAGCAGCCCGGCCTCCTTGCCAGCACAAGCGCGTACTGCGTCATGTCGACAGGCCTCCTCGTTCTTGCTGGGTTAAGATGATGGGGAAGGAGAAAGAGCTGGCATTCCAGAGTAAACCGTTTCTATAAAAATAAAAGCTCCTCTTACATTTGATTACCGAAGTGTGGACAGATGAAGCTGCGAAAACACTGCAGAGTGACTGTGGAGAGATGGGTATGCAGTTGGGGGGACAGGGTTGGGGGGCCACAGTCCCCCCTGCAGCGGCCGGTCACCTTCTCTGCTGCCTCCCACAGCACCACTGGCTTCTGGCTCAGCCTCGTCTGTTCCGGGAACCCTCGAAATCACCCAGTATGAGTGCAGTGAAATGCTGCTCTGGGTCTCGGGAGAATACCTTTACGTGGACTTAGTTTCCTAAGTTTATCAAAAACTAGGTAAAAAAAAGTAAGACTTTAAGTGGCGCTTATGCCGACAGTGCTATTCAGGTTGTATTTTCACTGGCACCTGGTTCCTCCACATGAGCTCCGTTTGCAGTGAGAGGCTTCGTCTGCAGCCTCACGGCGGACGGCGACAGCCCTTCCTGCGGGTGCGCCTCAGGACCCTCGTCTCTGCCAGGCTGGGGCTGCCCCGGCCGCAGTGATCGCGCACACAGGGGGCGGCACTGGGCGTGTCCAAGGAGCACGCACGCACCCTCAGGCTGGACAAAGGGGCCCCCACTAGACAGGGAACAGGGATGTGGACGGTGTCAAAGGAAATCAGCGCCCAACGGCCCTGGCTGTGAATGCGCCCACCGCGCCCCTAGGTCCCCAGAGCCAGTAAGCACACAGCACAGGCAGAGGGCCGGTGGGCATGAGAAAGGGAAGTGGGAGAGGAAACTCAGATTAGGGCCAGAGTGGGGACGCCAGGCACAGCAAACCCAGGAGGGGCGCTTTGTGAGTAAAGAATGGGGGCCTCCCTGGTGACGCAGTGGGTTAAGCAACACACTGCGAAGCAAACCGCAGCCACTGCAGCACGAGTTCGATCCCTGCTGCCGGCCAGGGAGGGGACCCACATGGCGCGACAGACCTCTCCTGCTGTGCCCGCTGCTCCCCTCAGCAGTGTATTTCAGTCCACCTTCCTGTTCTGCTCCCCACTCTGTCTCTGGTGGATCCTCTCACCGCCCACACCTCTGGCTTGTACCCCAGTGCTCATATGCATAATAAATAAATCTTTAAAAAAAAAAGAATGGGACCCCCACTCACAGTGTTTACAGAGGCAAAGAGCAACACTCACGGTTCCCTGGAAGGATCGGGAGAGAGGCAGGGGCCGCAGACAAGAGAGCAGTGAGAAGACCCTGGCAAAGAAGACTGACCTAGAGCAGGAGCAGCGGGCAAGGGCAAGGGTCCGGGGCCAGGCAGCGGTGGGCTGCAGGAAGAGGGCGCCCACCTCGCCTGTGACCTCCGTTTTAAAGACGCAGCCCCCTTCCATAAGCAGTGCCCTGTCCTCTGGCTGGCTTCTGACCCGTCTTCCTTAGTGCTGCTTCTTCAACAGACACCCCGACCGACTCACACCCCCAGGGGTCACCAGGCTCCAGAAGAGCAAAGCCTTTCGCAGCAAGAAAAGGCCTCTTGGGTGAAGGCGGAGAGGACCCCTGGCCTGTGGCTGAGCTCAAGGTCACGAACCCCAGGAGGTACAGTGCCGCCTTAGCTCTGCTCCTTTTACAGCCCGCCAGGCCAGTGCCGTCCCTGGAGCAGGTCACTCTCAGCTACAGACCGGCCCCGGCCCCTCCTTAAACGCCACCACCCAAATACGCACTGAGCCCTCAAGCACTTATGGGGAGACTAAGTGCACAGACTTGACGAGGCTTTAAAATACTCCAGAAAAATAAGTTGGCGAAAGGATTAAAAATAGGGGGAACGTTTACTGCTGAAGCTGGAGAGTGTACACATCAGGGCTCACTGTATCATTCTCTGTGCTTCTGTGTCTGAAAATTTCCATAACATAAAGTTTAAATTAACAAATAAACCAAAGTCCTAACTGAATTTCCACCGTGCTTAGCAGGCCCCTTTCCGTGGCAGAGATCAGCTGCCCTCTGTTTACTCACTTCCCCTTTTCTATATAGAGGTCGGCCAACGTCTATGAAGGGTCAGAGAGAAGCTGGGTTTTGCACACAATATGGTCTCTGTCATAACCTCTCCACTCTTCCACCGCCACCCTAAAGCAGCCACGACGATCCACAAACAAATGACTGGGGCTGGTTCCGATAAAATCGCTGACAAGGACAGACCGATGGCCGACCGGACATCACGTCACTGTCCGCAGTCCCCTCTCCTATGGTAACAGAAGCTGTCACAGGTGTCTGGCTTGCTGAAGATGACAATTTCCAGCCTCCCTTGCTGCTAGCTGTGCTTGTGTTCTGGCTAATAGGATGTGAGTGAACTGGTCATCTTCAAGTGTGAAGACGGAACGGAAGCCTCGGGGTGGGAAGGAAAGGAGACAGAAGCCAGCTGTCAGTTTGGGTCCCACGGTCATCCTGAACACACGGACCTTCTGGCTGCTTGGAGACAGAAAGAGAAGGGAAAAGCCCCCAGCCTTTAGTTTGGGAGGTCACTGCACTGGGTGCATCTTTCTATAAAGTGTTGCATTTTCAAGTTTAGCTGAGGGCTACGGCTGCATACAAAGGGGGCTTTCTTCCAGGGTATGGGATGAGCCAGTCCACCACACACCCACAAGGCACTCAGATGACTCTGTGAATCTTTCATCAGACAAACTAATACAAAGGGAAAACTTATTCTGTGCCATGTTCTTGTAAGATACAAACTCCCATCCCAAAAGCATTTGTTAATGTGATTACTGTATTTACAGATGAGGCTCACAGAGGTTAAGAAATAGGCCCAAAACTGTGTTGCTCCTAAGTAGCTGTACAGATATATAAATAGAGGGGTAGTTGGTGTTCCGGCTTACGCTTTCTCCCCAAATCAGCTCCCTCGTATCAAAGCCAAAGTGAGGAATTTGGAAATGGCTCCGTGACCCCAGGTTTCAACTTACAAGCTGGAAAGCACCACCAAGATCCACGGATGGACAGCTCCATTTGGTGTAACTACAGCTCTCTCTAGGAGCCGAGTAAACCCAAATGACACCGCTTAAATGACTTACCCAGACTCCTTGGAAAGACACTTAAAAGGATATGACAGAACCATGACACACTCGAGGGCCTGCCTGCTGGGCACCAGCTACCGCCACCACCCCCTCCTCCACGGTCCACTGGAAGCTGGCTGTCTGGACACCTGGTGTAGCAGCCCGAACAGCGTCTACACAGCAGCTTCAAAAGGTGCAGCAGAGGGGAAGCCTTCTTTTCTTCCACGACATCTGCTGTGGTCAGGACCCTCGTCTGTCAGGCGTAGTGTCCTCTCCACTGGGGCCTGGGCTCCCATCATGGAAACCATGTGCCCTATTTCCCCAACTGCATGGCCCTGACTGCTCCATCCATCCTGGAAGCTGAAGGAAAGTCAAGTTCACCCTGAAATTACAGCACAGCCAACGGCAGCAATGATTATGGAAGCTGAACCCAAAAATCAGCTGCAAACACCCGACTTCAGACTTACAGGAAACAGCGGTTTCAAAAGTAGCTTCATTTTTTTTCCAATGGAGTAACCTGACCTTTGAAAAGTTCACTTGCTTAACCAGTTAGGAGTGGCTAATTAAAATGAATAATAATTAGTTGTTGCTATATGGCAGATTATATAAAGAAAATATTTTGTCACAAAAAAACCTACCTTGAGTAAGGCACAAAATTTACATGTTCTCAATTACTTCTTAAAACCAATTATTTTTAAGTAAGTTTCTAAAAAGGTTCATAGACAGTGTCATAAAAACTATGTATCTCTATAAATTATGCATCGAAAATTAGTCTGAAAGTTAACTACATCACCATTTTAACAGCAGTTTTTTCTCTGCGTGGTAAAATCACAAGTGATTTTTCTGTTCTTCTCAGCTTTCTCAACATCTTTCACAACGTATCATAAAGCAAACATTTCTAAGAGAACTGGGGTCTGAAGAACACCTGGGCAATGCAGACGCAGCTTCCTCCGTCAGTCACTGTGCTCGGTAAGAGGGCACCGTTTGGGGGACCACCCAAGCTCGTCTGTGCCCAGATCACACACAGACCGGCGCGGAAGTCCCACTGTTCTGCCCGTGGGCCCCGCAGGCAGGCGGGAGGGTGGGCACGGAGCCGCTGGGGAGCCAAGAGGCTCATCACACACACAACTATTATCCACGTCTTAGCTGCACTAAATTGACATTAAAAATGGAGCGGGATTGGGCGTAGCGCTGAAACATCTGTGCCATATCATTATGGAAGGGGAGTATTTCCAGGAATTCTAATTCGCAATTACTGCTTTCGGATTGAGAAAACAACCTCTAAATTAAAAAGAAATATGTGCATGTCACAATTCAACAGTGGCTAAAAATCAGCTAGACATCAGCTTCTCATGATAATATTAACATCAGAGTTATTAAAATCAGAGCAGAGCCCCAGCGTGAGGAAGAGATGTCAGAAGAAAGCCTGAAACTGAGGGGTGGCCCCCCACCCCCAGGGGCAAGTGCGAGAGGGTCTGAGGTTGTGTATTTATTTGAAGATTTTGAGGGGGGGGGGAAGAAAACAAGCTCACAACTCCCTGGCCCAACCGCACATGAACGGTCACGTGGACTTGGTCCTCCGAGCGCCATCCCAGACTCGCGGCCTCTTTTTAAAAGCCAAGAGAACACCTCAAGGCCCACCCTCACCAGGTCCTTCACTTCCTCAGGGGAAACCAGGACTTTGAAAGAAAGCTTCCAGGAAAAGGGAAAGATAGGCAGGTTCAGGAGCAAGTCTGATAAAATTCTGCTTTCCCAAAACAACAAAAACAGTTTCCCAAGCCCCAAATACAAAAGCAGAGCAGAATAAGCGCTCTGATGATGCTTCCCTAGGGAGGCACTTTCACTTGCTCTTTCAGTGATCTCGGCAGCGTTATTTTGTTCACAGAGAAAAAAGACAATATAGGTGGAAGAATCCGATGTTTTCACACACACACACACACACACACACACACTGCACACACCTGCAGAAACACTGAGCTTCATAGAGCTATTCCACTTGCCGTCGATAAATATTTACTTAACCTAAGACAAAATTTTCAACAGCGGAACAATGCAGAGATAACAGAACAGAACAGCATCCATCCGAGCCTTAGAACAAGCAAAAATACTGGCACAAAGTGATCGAGGTCGTGGGCAGGAGAAAAGAGCAGCACTCAGACCCCCCATGAGACCCTGACCCGTCGGCGTCCCCAGGGTGAAGGTGGCAAACACACCTTTCCCACGGGCTGCCTGCCAGGACGGCCTCTGACCCGCCACCCTGCAGCCACCGGTGCCCAGAAAGTGACAGACACCCACTGAAACGCTGGGCTGGCCGGCACCGAAATCAGTGACTTCACCCTCCATGCTCCTGACAAAAGCCGGCCAGGGTGGACGGGCAGGGGGAGAGGGACGAGACTGGGCGGAGTCCTGCCTCGTTAGAGAAGCGGGCAGGGCTGCTCAGCACCCACAACTTCTCCAAGGAGGCGTCGCTCTCTCTGTAAAGTCCGTCTTCTTGTCTGCGATGTTCTCAAAGCTCGCAGCGAGCTCCAGCAGACAGCGAGTGACGCTGTGAACACCCAACGGGGGACATGCAGCGACCCTGAGCACGTCACACGCACGGTCTCTTGCAGCCGGACGGGGGAGGGTTGGCAGCCACAGTTTACAGATCAGGAAACTGAGGCACGGAGCAGACAGGTGACTTCTCCAAGGTGATGGGGCTAAGATGACACTCTGGGTCTGGAGGCTGTGAGCTTAATGCCCCCCCCACCCTGCCCAGACTAGCCCACACTGAAAATGACGGTGGCCCTGCAGACAAGGCTGGGGGAGGGGAGCGTAGGGGACGGAGGGTAACTGTGTCACGTCTGATCCACCACCTGGGCTGGAGGAAAGCGAGAACGGTCAGTCTCGGCCCTTAGGTAAGCGTTCTCATGGTCATGGCATGATTCCCGTGATTCCCGTTTTGCAGATGGGAACTACCTCCCGTAGCACATGTGCAGGCAGGGCTGGCATGTGGCTCTGAAAGGGTTTGCCAGTGTCCGTGTTCCTGGCCCCACGGACGACCTCTAGCTCCTGTGTCACACCCGGGAGTCTAACGGGGCGGCTCACCCACCAGCCAGAGATGACTGTCCGCAGCTGAGCTGATCGTTTCTCCAAGGAATGCTGCTCCAGTGATGGGGCAGAGGGAGGGAAGGACAGTGAGGAAAATGCAAACACAACAGGAGACAACCTGTCAGGTCATCGAAAACCCCCAAGGAGGTGTGGACGCTCCTGCGGAGGACGCAGCACAGCACTCGAGCACACGAAAGGCACAAAGGCTGCGTATCCGGCACGACTCCAGCTCCCGTTCTGTGGACAACAAAACTAACGTCCCAGTACGAGATGACCTTCTCGAAGTCTTAACTAGCATCAGCGGAAGAAAGAAAGCTCAGACGCCAAGGTGCTGACATCCAATTCAGCCGATGCTGGTCCAGAACATCTCCCCCTGACGAGGCGAGACAACACAGTATTACAAATCTCAACATGCCAGGGCCACTGTTTCTCTTGTACAGTTCCTACAAATCACTGTGCCTCCTAGAGCCGCGAATCCTGCTGCGGGGAGGCCGGGCTGGCGGCACACTCGCCCGCCCCTCGCTGTATTTCTGGTCTTGGTGGACTGTTCACAGTGCCTGGGCCTCGCTGCCTGGCTGTGCAAAAGGACCACCCCCTGGGGCACAGATGTGGTGCCTGCAGGCTGTCCTGCAGGAGCACCCCAAGTGGGACGACACCAGCACCTGCAAATCAGCTAACCGTCCCGTCTAGGCTTCTTCCACTCCAGCAACGAGTGAGCCAAGCTTCCAGGTGTCTAAGGTCTCTTCCAGGATTAAGGAGTATTATTCTGTTTAATCTTTAAAATACAACTTTGACACACAAACCCCAAGACTTTAATAAGGGCCTTTTGTGTCCTTGACTGATCTGTCTCCTGTCGAGGGGAATTTTACACCTAAGCAAGAAGTCTCCAGCACACCTGCCCGACGCACAGGCAGGGCACGGCACGTTCACCCTGTGACGACAGGGGCCGTTTCCTTCCCTAACCCTACACCTCCACTGGAAAAGTCCCAGGGTTAGGGGCCCGCTAGCATGTCCAGTTCCTTCCTGGCTTCGGGGCCCAAGGCTGGGCCTGCCATATCAAAAATACTGTTGCAGGGGGTGGTTCCCGACCCCCCACAAGCTGCCCAGGGAGGCGGGAGGGAGGGGCCACTGGTCAGAGCTGCCACTGGAGGCAGGGTCTCCAGCCTGGAGTTGGTCTGAGGCCAGAGGCTCAGTTCAGGGAGAGGCCAGGGGACGCCAGCCAGGAGAAACAGTCCTGGTGTAACCTGAGAAGGCTATTAAGGAGGGGATGCTCAGACAAGGAAGCACAGCGGAAACTAGAAAAAAGGAGTGTGCAGCGAGAGAGAAGTTTGGAAGTCCCAACTCCCCGCCCCCCCAAAAGCAATGCGACTGTCTCCCAAGTGGGTCAAAGTGGCATGCATCACTGTGTCTGTGAATTCAAGGAGAACCATCTCTCTTCTTTTTCTGAGGCAAGATGAGTTTATGGCACAGGTGGCACAGGTTTCAAGGCAGTTTCTCACCTCAGCAACAAGCCCACCACCCATACCCAGTCACCACGCCCCAGCCAGGAACGCTACCCCACCCCTTCCCAACTTCACCACCATCCTGCTGGCAGAGTCAAGAGTTTGTTTTTGTTTTGTCTGTTCTTCTGCTTATCCATTTTACTCTGTGTTACCTAAATGAGCGAAATCACACTGTACTATCTTCCTCCTTCTGACTTACTCCACTTAGCGTGACCCCAGCCCAAGGTCCGCCCAAGGGAATCTTAATTGTTGTTTGGCATAAAGAGTTTTGCCACTAATATATGTACGTCACCAACACCAGATCATCATAATTTGAGGAAAGTACTGGAACTTAAACTATACATGTGCATCGCACTTCACAAATTCCCTTTGTGTGCACTCTCTGCTCTGATTCTCACCACTTCATGATGTTTGAAGAAACTGAGGCACGAGAGATTGATCTGCTGATCCAGGATGTCCAAAGTACCTTCAGGTCTCTCTACGACTCCTCCAGCAAGGCACCAAGTCTCTTGAAAATTACTTTCCCTCCAAGTCACCATTTAAAAGATTAAAAAAACAAAACCTTATTCCTCATTCAACTAACTTTATTTTTCAATTTTGCTTCCTTCCTAGCGTTGAAACAAGCTGCAGGTGGAACATCAGCAGACAGTGCTGGGGTGCCCAACACGTCATCCCCCTCTTTACCGCACAGCAATTCAGTCTACGGTGGGTTAATGGGCTTCGAGGCTTTGCCACACCATATACTCTGCTACCGTTTGCACGGGAAGCTCAGTCAATTCACTTTTAGAAGAGATTTTCGAGAACACATGAACATGGCTTCGAAATAACCACCACCGCAAACCTAAGGAATTTCTTGGATTTCACTTTCTCTAGATTTCATTTAAATCTACAGACACACAGAGCCTGTTTTCACCGAGCAACGAGGACGGTATGAAAAGCTAAGCATTTCATTGTAACAAGAAATTTCATAAAACTCCCACATAGTGTGATTGCAGATTACATAAAGAACTGGGAAAGTCCCCTTCCACTCTAAAGGTTGCCAAGACATCTGACATGCTGGCGTCTGCCAGGACTCCAGAGTATTCAAGTGAGAATCTACTTTTTAGATAAATCAGCATAATATTGTAACGATCCAAGAAGCTCAGAAAGGATTTCTTGCCAGAATAATTAACTCCTTCAGGTCCTCCAAATGATTTTCTTCTGAGAAAAATGTCTCCATGCCAAGGGATTTCGAATACCAAAGCAGAGTGGCAAGGCTTTTCGTTAAGAATCTTCAACAAATCACTGGCATACATGGCTGAAAGTTATTCACTGAGAATCAAAGTGCCAAGTGTTTAAAATACAGAAATTTTAAAGCACAGACTCCAAGTGACAAAGCACGGTCGTGACTGCTGATGAGTCTATATAAACAAACAGGTGACCAGAACATTAGGATAAATTCAGTTTCCAAGCCCGCCTAAGGCTCTTTTTGCTTTCGTACATGCATTTTATGGTTTAGAACTTTCCACCGGAGCTATCATTAAGTCCTGCCGTTAGGAGACGCCTATGAGAATGTACTGAAGCTTTTTTCTACCTCTTGCTCTATTAAAAATGGATCTATCCATGACTTTTCAGAAATATTCCTGTTGCATAGGTTCTGTATTCTGCTTAAGCTAAATCAAATAAAAACAAGAAAGGAGGCCTCCCTGGTGGCCTAAGGGTTAAGTCTCAGCACTATATCCCTACTGCCTGACTTCAAGCCCTGGCCAGGGAGCTGATGCACACAGAGCGCAGCAGACCTCTCCTGTCTCACCTGTTGTTCCCCTCAGCAGTGGATTTCAGTCAATACCAATTCTGCTCCCCACTCTGTTTCTGGTGAATTCTCTTGCCTCCTGCACCTCTGGCCTACACCTCAGGCTTTCTACGCTAAATATAAATAAATAAATAAATCTTTAAAAAAATTAAAACAAAACAAAAACACAAGAAAGGACCATCAGTTGAGTCTAAATATGATGCTGTGAGTCAAAACTCGGGGTTGGACCCTACCTCACACAGCAGGCCGTTGTGTCCCTGGGGCTCAGTGTCCACGCTCGGACAGTCCTTCCTGCAGCATCGCCAACGAGACAGACTAAGACGATGGGTGGGCTCGAAACCAAAGGCCGCTTCCACGCATGAGGAAGTCTCAATCGCCTGATTTCAGCCCCAGCTGATCTCAGTCTGCCGATCCTCTTTAATTTTTGATGAAGAACAACATAAACCCATTAAAGCTGTTTGTGATCAAAAGGTACAAAGCGTGAGAACCAAAATGGTTAGTGAGACGAGTCTTAAAATAACCACCGGCCACTGATATTTAATTTGATATTCTTAGTTTCACCTGAGAATTCTTAGTAATGCCTTTATAAAATAGCTTTACCTACAGTACAAAAATCTCCTCAGGTAGGCCATTATCTCGATGATCTAAATATAAGAAGCAAGACATTTTTAGAAAAAGGCAAATTATTGTTAAATAATATTCCCCTTCTGTTTCTTTTTAGATACAGATCCTTGGAATAGTCTAACACGAGGAGGCCTGCACAGGCTAGTGAGTTTGTCCTATTCTTTTTCATCTGAAAAATGTCCAAAGAGCTTCTTACAGTCTTTTTAGCGCTGCCAGCCTTCATGTTTTTTTTAAAGATTTATTTTATTTATGCATACAAAAGCTGGGGTACAGGCCAGAGGTGTGGGGGGTGAGAGGATTCACTAGAGACAGAGTGGGAGCAGAACAGGCAGACTGACTGAAACACACTGCTGAGTGGAGCAGCAGGCGAGGCAGGAGAGGTCTGCTGAGCCATGTGGGTCCCCTCCCTGGCCGGCGGCAGGGATCGAACTCGTGCTGCCGTGGCTGCGGTTTGCTTCATGGTGCACTGCTTAACCCACTGCGCCACCAGGGAGGCCCGGCAGCCTTCTCGTTAACGTGAGTTCTGACCCCTTCCTCTCCTGTCGCTATAGGCTTGTGTGTTCTTGAGTCGCCCGAAAGGAACTGGACACTCATAATCTTTAGACAAACTCCAAATGAATTTGCCTGAAGTCCAAAACCAATATTCCCTCAAATACTTGTCATTTTTACTTTTTGGAATCCACTCATCCCCTGGCGCTCAGCATCTCCGGGTGTGAAATGGCAGAGTGGGTTGGAGTCGGGAGGGGGGAGGGTGCCGGGAAGGTGGGGGAACAGGACAACATACCTGGTGACTCTGAGGTCCCCTCACGACTCTGAACCTGCACTATGTGCTGGCCCCTCTGGCCTGCCCAGCTCCTGCACAGCAGGGGCTCCACTTCGCCTGCCAACCCAAACCTCGGGCAAGTTCTCCTAATCGCGGCAGGGGCTGGGCTCGCTGCTGGCAGCCGGTGGGCGCAGACCATGGCTACTGCTGCGTAACATCCCACAGCGCACAAGCGGCCCCCGCAGCAAAGACGGACTCTTTGCCCTGCAGCAAAGTGGGGCAGCACAGTGAGTCCTCTCGTTCAGAAAGCCCCGGAGGCCATTTCCTAAAACAGGTGTCTCCTTCCTGGTCCCAGGTGGCTCTGGCATGCCAACCGCTACAAAGGAAGCAGAAACAGGCCGAGTCGCAGTTCCCTCTCTTCCCCTACCCCCCTTCTCGCACCCCTACCTCCTGAATGACCGATGCTGACAGGCAAGAGGCAGAAGTCTTGGCCCTCTCTTGCAGGTGCTACACACAGCGGGGGAGACAGAAATTCAGACAGGGGCCAGTCCCGGGGTGGAGCCAGCTCTTTCAGAGATCCAGGAGTTAGCAAATGTTCATTTAATGAGCAGCTGTCACTAAGGCGCCTTCACTGGCAAGCTTTGAAATACATCAGTTCGACTAGGAAAGCTCAGTTACATTAAGAAACTGTTTTTCCATGGTGCACAAAGGAGCTCATCTCTGTCCCTCTAAGCCAGAGTGTCCACAAAGGTCCCGCGGGTGTCCAAGAGAGCTGCAAGGAGGATCGCATTTTCTGGCCCTGCAAGTCCTCCGATCTTGGAGGAAAGGTGGATGGGAAGGTACAGAGGCATATACTCAAGGGAATCATCAACATTTTCTTCTAAATCAACATACTCTGGGAAACAAGTTCCACCAGGCATTGGCAGAAGCCTGGACAGGTGCTGGCGGAAGCCAGGAGGGCTTGACAGCGCACCGAAGCTCCCCGGATGGATGGTGAGGCCTGCACAAGCCTCTCAGCAGCTACGGGGCCAAACCTAAGTGTGACTTCCACCGCGCCAGGCAGCTACAAGTCAGTTATAGTCAAAAGGAAAGAAACTCGACAGAGCATAAAGTCAACACAGAACTCACTCCAACAAGTGCCAAATCTGGACGGCCCGAGCAGACTGTGTTTATGAATCTAAAGTAGAAGAGCCCCACAATAGCGCACGCCAGATGGGATTTAGCCTTTTCTCTATGGCGTGTGAAAAGCAAGAAAAACTGCTCAACAGCTTCTTCAAACTTGGAAAAACTGGTTCTCCAATCAGGGTCTAAACGGACTCGCAGGTAAGTCACCAGCCTTTGCAGGTTGGCCCCATTTACCCCATGTGGGGCCACAGGCAAGAGATGGCATCTGCCTCCTTTGAAGGCCCCTGGCAACAAGAGCATGACAGGGGGGTCAAGGTGCTATCCATTTAGTCTAGAAAATCCTAGAAAACAGGATGACAGTCAGGGAAACAAACATCTCTAAGGAGAATAAAGCCAGACCTTTTTCCTAGTCTACAAATGTCAAAGCCTCTCAAAGAAAGCAGCGCGCGTCTGGGAGCTCGCACGCGGGGCATGACCAAAAGCATGTACCGGCGCTTTCGACACTCGGCAAAGACTGGACACAGGTGTCGTGTGCACTGCGGTGCTTTAGGAAGGCCGGCGATGGTCCAGAAAGAGCTCAGGAACACCCCTCTGGCCCAGTTGGGACCCACAAAGAGCCGACATCTCCGTTCTCCCACTTTGTCAGAGCCAAGATCCTGGGGAAGATGGTGCAACCTCTAGGAAAGAGAGAAGACAGGCTGGTTCGGTTTTAACTCAGCATTCTGACCTGGTCGCAGGAAAGACAGAACTGAAACGGTGGCCACCCACCACGAGAGCGAGAGCAAAGACCACCACGAACATTTGGCTCATGTCATCCTCAGGAAGTGAGGGACTCAGTGCCGTAAGCTCTCTGCCCACGAGTGGAGAGGCCCAGAAAACAACAGCATGCACCAGTTCAACCCAAGTTCTCCCCTGGGTTTCCCAGTAGACAGACCACAAAGACGAGGCCTGGCGAAGGCTTTCTCCATTTCCAACGTCATGTCAGATTAGCCTATGCTGTCTGATAAGCCTGGCAACAGAAAGAAATGCCATGAACAGCATGTATCCTCATTTCCCCAAGACATCTAGATAAAGATGAAGAACTTTCTTTCGTGAATGAGGGTGAGCAGTGGACAGTCTCAGCAGCTATAATGATCACCAGACATCAGATTATAAACTTGTTTGCTCCGTGTTCATCTCAATGCACTAGGACATAAACTGCACGACCGCGGGAAGTCTGTCTCGTTCACTGCCGAACAGTCGGCACCAAAAGCAAGTCCGGCCCACAGTGACCCGTCAACAAACACATGTCGAATGAACGAACGGACGACAGCTCAGCAACTGCAAAGAAGGCTGTGGTGGGAGCAAGAAACGAAGCGCAAGGAAGTGCCTGTTCCGCGTGGCCCCAGGACAACTAGCGAGTGCTGCTAGCTATGCGCAGGAAGGGAGGTTTTCGGTGCAAGAAAACCCTTAGTAATTCAAGCTGTTCAACAGCAAAGCAAACCGCTTCTTGAAGTAGGATTTTGTTTTCCATGACTGGAAATATTAAGCCAGGTGTTGGGCGACTAGGCTTGTATTTTCTGGATTCCTGAACTGGGTGACCAAGTATTTTTGAAACTTGAGTCTTCACAGAAGCAAGTCCCACAGCACCGTGGGGGTGACAGGCATCCCATCCAGTACAGGAATCCCGAACAACACCCATGCCAGACGGTTCCCTGAACCTGGAGGGTTTTTGTTAAAGCTTTAATGGTACCGGCACTTATACCTCTGAGAACGGATTGATGTCAACCCCAATGTGGCACGTCGAACAGATAAAAGCTGCTCTGGGCTCTCCTGTCAAGCGGTTCCCTCCAAACATGCTCCTCACCTGAACAACCCATGCTCTCACTTTGTCACTCTTACAGCCTCGGGGCTTCTAAGGGTATTTATAAATAACTCTGGCATTTCCTTTCTAAGGACACTGAAAATGTCTTCAGTTCTGCTACAAGACACTCAGTTTAATTCAACAAATATTTATCGAGTTTCAATTATGTGCCAGATACGAGGCCACTGCCCCTTAGAAGAATGAAGACAGGGCCTTTCCCCAAAGGCAGGTCTTTTTTAATTCCTGGGATGGTTTTTTCGGCATCCCAACTAGAAATGATAAGCACTGGTGATGGTCTTAGTCTTATGACACCCAGGTGATCTGCAAAGACCAGCCCTCATTCATTCCTTTAAAAGCTATTGACGGGCCTCCCTGGTGGCGCAGTGGGTTAAGCAACGCACTATGAAGCAAACCGCAGCCACTACTGCAAGAGTTTGATCCCTGCTGCTGGCCGGGGAGGGGACCCACATGGAGCAGCAGACCTCTCCTGCTGTGCCTGCTGCTGCCCTCAGCAGTGTACTTCCGTTGATCTGCCTGTTCTGCTCCCCGCTCTCTGTGGTGAATCCTCTCACCCCCCACACCTCTGGCCTGTACCCCAGTGCTTGTATGCATAAATAAATAAATCTTTAAAAAAAAATAAAATAAAAGCTATTGACTCCTGGTTCTTTGCAAGGCTCTTCATGAGAGCAATGGACATGACTCTGACTCAGGTTAAAATATGAAGTGAGAGACAAGCACATGTACAAGCAAAAAGCAAAAGTTGAAAACTGGCAAAGAGAACGATGACAACTGGAGAAGAGAGATCACATATTATTCAAGGGACCAAGTGAGAAAACTGGGGAAAGAAACAGCATTTGAGGAGCTGGTATGGACAAGACTCAGCCTGAAAGCTGTGGGGCGTGGACAGAGAAAGAGCCTGGGAATCGCAAAGCTTCAAGGACTGAAAAATGCATCATTCAAAAATAATGTCTTGCTATATAAATTGCAATATACCCATACAATGTAATATCATTCAACAGTAACAAGAAATGCTAAAATATGCCTCTACATAGAGGACATTTAAAATTTTGGGGCCTCCCTGGTGGCACAGTGGGGTAAGCAACACACTATGGAGCAAACCACACCACTGCATCATGAGTTCGATCCCTGCTGCCGGCCAGGGAGGGGACCCACATGGCGCAGCAGACCTCTCCTGCCTCGCCCGCTGCTCCCCTCAGCAGCGTGTTTCAATCGATCTGCCTGTTCTGCTCCCCTCTCTGTCTCTGGTGAATCTTCTCACCTCCTGCGACTCTGGCCTGTACCCCAGCTTTTGTATGCATAAATAAATCTTTAAAAAAAATTTTGAAAAAGTTTTATCCCCTGTGAAAGAGGCCAGACACAAAAGGCTACATGTCATATAAACCCATCCTATGAAACACAGGCAAAGCTAAGATCCACTAAAATGTACATATGAGACAGTGAATTTTACAGTATGTGAAATGTACAAAAATGAAGTAAACTCATTTTTAATATTTGTTTATAAAGAATTTGAATACCTAGACTAGAATCCTGTATTTCCCACTTAGAAATATGTTGCCCCATCTGTCAGAACAGCAGACTCAAGCCTGTTAAGTGTCCAAGAGTTTAAGACTCATTCCCCTAGAACTTTCCAAGAAGAAATGAATCTGCTCTAAGAGCTCAATGATATACACAAGTTACGTGAAATTCAATTATCTGAACACAGAGCAAAGAGCTGAGTATAAGGGACTAGGATCTTTTAAATGATATCTGGTGTAATTTTCAAACGACCTTGATTTTCTTAAACTCTGGCTGCGTTTCATTGCCTATTATGTTTTCTAAGACCATATAAGAGAGGCCAATCCTGTACTTCCAAATGTCAGTCTATCTTTGTGAGTGGTTCATTTATTTGTTCATAACCATACAAAGTGTACCTGAAATTACTATTTCATTTACTCTGTCTTTGAGAAAAACTCAGACTTAAAAAAGTTAATAATTTCCTCTTCTGAGTCATTTTTACCATAAATTTCTGATTTTGTACTTTGCTATACACAACGAACTTGGGAAAAACTCAAGTCTAAGCCAAATGACTCTCACAGGCAAAAATCTAGCTTAATTAAATGTTTACTTGAAGAGGAAAGGCAAATGAAAATGAAAAAAGGTACAACCACACATCAAACAATATAAAGCTTAACAATTTTGTACCAGATGCACCACTTGTGGCTAAAGTAGAAAGAAAATGCCCTTCTCCCTACTGTTCAACAGTAACTCTGTACCTGAATGTTTGCCTTCGTTATCATCAACGAAAGTAGTATTTATCGTGTACCTACTATGCACCAATGTTCACAAGCACTCCTTTTAATGTTGATCCATAACTTTGCTATAATGCAATTTTCTCCTATAATGGAAACTTTAAAAACAATCCTCTAATCATCTAGAGGAGATGCCTCCCTACTTTTAATTTCTATTATAAAATAATCACAAGTACCGATTAAAACAAGTTCACGAGCATCCACTGTTTAAATATCAAGACTCTTCCCAGCTCTACACAGTGATCTTTTTTTGGTCACTATAAGCACTGGGATATACTGGCATAAATGTTGGCATATATTGTTCTGTATTAAATAGGGTAGAAAAGAATAAAGGACCACAGAGGCAAGTTACTGAATAGCTTATTAACTGTTCTTTTACTACAGCTGAACTACCAAATGTGGATTTTCAATTTTCCATAACTATGGGGACCAGATTCTACCTAAAGATTGATTTTCACATTTAAAGATACTGCTAAAACGATGACTAAGAAATCAACAAGGCAATTAAATATTTAGTTCATTTGTAATTATAGTAGAGAAGAAAAGTAGCACTCTAAATTGTATTAGCAAATTGAAGTTTAAGTACTAATTCAGGGATCTTCTGTTCCAGTGATCACTAAGTAGAATTCTACAAGTTAGAGTCAGTATTTGTTTCTCCCTAAGTTGTGAGAGGAAACAGTTACTAATTCACTTGCCAGAAACAGTTAATATATTGCTTGAATTACTGACTTTATCCTGAAAATAAAAAAGATCCACCGATAAAGAAGTACGTGTTCCAAAACAGATCTGAAAACAACCACCAGGTAACTCTCCAAGTTTTAAAGCAGAATATTATTTATTTCAACTATTTCCCAAGTCATGACTCAGAAAGCTCAAGAAAGGCTTATTTTTTTTTTTACTCCAGGGAGTTATAAGTATATTTTATAAATGCCTTTAGAATTTTTTTAGATAAACATCCACATTTCCCAAATTCTAGCATCTAGAACTAAGTTTTGTGCATCAAGTATTTATTAAGACACATGGAAAATGATGTGGAGAATTAAGCATAATCTCATCGAATTATTTTTACTTATCTGAAGAAATTCTGTTTTGTGTGCGTGCGCATGACAGGCAAATATAGAATTACTTAAAAGCTATGGGGGCGGGGTTGCTGCTATGAACTCTTGCTCGTGAACATCAATATGCTTTTTCTCCATCACTATCTCAAAATACATTTTATAAATGAATCACATATGGCAAGGAAAAGGAGCGGATGAATAGAGCAATTCAAAAACAACAGAATAACTGAGTTCCAGAGCCGAAAATGTACTTGCAGACCATACAAGTCCAGAGCCCACTGGAATGGAAACCTAACTGACCTCTCGGGGCCAACAGCCCCATTCCCTCATTTATTCACGTGTGACTTCGTGTTAATCCCAGCGTGTGCCAGCCGCTCTATAAATACATTTGCCATAAACGACCACGTTTGTTGGGTGAATGAAATTCATTTTATAATGTAATAGTTTATCATCTCAGAAGGAAAGACTTCTGGCTCTGGTCCTTCTATAAAGAAAAGGCGTATTGTTCCTTTATAGATTAGCAATGAATCGAAGCCTGGAGGGGAGAACTCGACATGGCACTTCCCGAACTGAGGGAAAGGTTGCAATCCAAAGGTTTGCATTAAGTGGATTCATTTGAAGTCAGAATGCATTTCTTTTCCCACAGAAACCAAGCTGCTCATAGTTTACTTCTCTGACCAGACTCGGAAGTTTCCTTAAGGATCCAGACCACCAAGCAGAAAGTGTCGCATGGGAAAGTGTATCCAGCATCCCGATGGGAGAACCATCGTCTCAGGGCTGCCCAGGGGCCAGGTTCCTTTCGCGACTGGGAAGGAAGTGAGACAAATAACTCAAGCAATATGCAGGGAGAACGTTCATTCTCAACTCCCCCAATTGCACCTCCATTTACAGACTCAGTGGTGCAGGGCAGCAGACTAGTAAACTCTGGGGCATAGCAGGGATGAGCAAAGACCCAGGGGACAGGGCCTCGGCCCAGAGCAAAGGTGAAAGGTGAAAGGTTTTCAGGGATGCACAGACAGAGCTGCAGCCAAAGCAGGAAAGGGCGGTGCCACTCAGGGCCCTCCAAGGCAGACTGCTCTGGACAACCTTGGAGGCACTAAAACCTAGTCCAACATCTCTCCAATTTCCCCACCGAGGAATATTTTTATTTTTACTCCTAGATCTGTGTAGTCTAAAGAGTCTCTAAAGGGGGAGAAATTAAGCATTCTATAAATAGCTCAATTTTAATCACTCATTCTTTCTGACGTTTAATTACAACAAGAGCTTCAAGGTGACAGGAAGTTCCTTTGATTTGCAGAAAGACAACAAAGAGCACAAGTGGTTGGAAGATTTCACAGGGCCCCTCAGTGGGAAGGAAATGGCAGGGCAGCTTCCATGTGGGCAAATGTGAAACAACGGGGAAAGGATCTAAGTCATTCTTGAGGAATGATCAATGGTCTGTACAATCAAAGATGTGACTCGACGGGATTTAAGAGACACTGCCGCCATCTAGACTGGCCACCCATGGGTGTGGCCCCAAAGGCCACCCACACCAAAGCATCATTAAAAAAGGAAGTGAATGCAAAATTCTGGGAGTCCAACCTATGTGCCCACTGACAGAGGACTGGATCAAGAAGAGGCAGTGTAGCCACACCGTAGAATACTATTCAGCCATAAAAAAGGACTAAACGCGAGTAGTAGTAGTAGTAGTAGTAAAGCAAGTCAGAATTGACAAACACTGGATGTTTACATAGCGAACAATGAGACAAGGCAAAATACTTATTAAAACCAGCAGGCACTAGTGAAGGAGTGAGGGTTTCTGAGTTAGGAGGTAGGTAGAGGGAGGCAGAGTCAAAGGGGTATAAGGGATGATGACAGGAGAGAAAATAAGGGAAAGGGTGAGAGAACAAAGTACATACACACACACACACACACACACACCACCTCATGTGTCCACTGAGCAGGTGGCCCCGAATGCAGCCCCGGGTCTCTAGGTAGCCACTGCTGGATTTCACCCTTTACAGAGAAGAGGGAAATTCCAAGAATATTATTGCTAACCACAGAGGCCTGGGTGACCTCCTGCTGGCCAGGCCACCCCACGACCTGTTTGCTACCTCATCCTATTTTGATTCTCAAGCACCTGGCTCCCGGCCGCACGCTCTCTTTCACTTCAACTATGACCACCAGCTCCCCTGGCTCGCCCCATCTGGATCATATGTACTCAGGAACAGGCACCCTATTTTAGGCTGCTTCCTCTCCCGGTCCACACCCAAAACCAGTGCCCTGCGTGCCCCCCTCCTTTAACTGCAAAGTTCCCCCAGACAACCTCGGGGATGCCCAGGGCGTTCTCAGGACCCCCGAATCTGTAGCTAGCCGCCCCACCCCCCCAACATACAACCGTCCTGCACCGAGGAGGGTCTCCGACTCATGAAAAACCATACAGTGGATTAGTCCCAGAACAGTGCAGAGCAGAGGCCACGTCCCCTGTAGACGTGGGGGGGAGGGGCTCTTCCACAGCATCTCCGTGCAGATGAAACCGTGCCTGCAGCAAAGGGCACACCTGCTGTGCCCTTGGGGAGGGCCCTGAGCACCCTGGTCTTTACCTGCGAAAATGAGGGCACAATGGTCAGTCTCAGTCAACTTTTCAAGGCTGCTGTGTGGGTCAGAAATTTAAAAACAACAACAAAGAGCCCTCACCCAGCACGTAACAGCTGTTCGACAAACAGCACCTGCTCTGAGGGTGTCACGGGGCTGCTGCTGTGAAAATTCTGAGGAATCATGGGTCTTGGGGGACACTTCCGCACCCCCAACTGCTATTATCAGCAGACCTCATAATACTGCAGGAGGGTGGCCGTGTGGGTGCTTTTCACCTTGCCCCAAGGCCCCCGGACCCAGGGAGGAGAGACCCACAGGTTCCTGGGCTGTTGCACATCTGAACTCCTTTCTGATGCTGGGGAAATCATTAACCCTAACGGACGAAAGCAGAAAATTCCAGCTTCTTGCTTTCTGAGCTGCCTATGCAACACAGGGTGGGCTCGAGACCAGGTGCTCTGGTGCCACCAAAGAAACTCATCCTGTCTGAACCTCAAGCACTTCCAAGAAACCACAAAAACCCGGGTCTGGGTGAAGAGCAGGGAAGCAGCCTCCAGAGAAGGCAGTGGCCTCCCTGGGGCCTGCTGCCGGGTCCCGGTCCCTCCCAGGAGGCAGCAGAGGTGAGTCCCTGGCGGGCTGAGCCTGGACTCCCAGCTGACTAGGTTCTCGCATCTGCAGCGCCTGGGGCAGCTATCATCCTCCACAAACTTTTAGCCCAAGTTTTCTGTTACTTACAATGAACAGATCCCGACCGAGCTACCAAGCCAGGTAACATTTTATTAGTTTTGGTCAAAGGCCACTCACTGCAAGATTTACAGAGCAAACACGTGCAGCGAGATCCTCCACACGAGTCAGGAGATGGCAGCGAGCAGCAAATGAGAGGTTACTGAGCATTTCTGAAATCCTTTCTCAGAAGAATGTAAGATGCACCCACCACCTGGCTGTTCTTGTTGCTAAAACATGACCACGCTTTTCCGTCGGGTTAGAGGTCAGGACGCTGCACTGCCCCCACGACCACAGTCAGCTGTCTGCCCGGTGCGCTCCCTGAAGTGGCAGCTGCTCAAGAAGTCAATGGTTCCATCCAACAATCTTGAATTTATATCTCGCTACTATATTATTCCCAAAGGAATACTGGATCTCATCTATTAAGAGGCTGGCTTAGTATCACCTTGTCTTAGCCTGACAAAAATAAAATCTTTAGGGACCTCCCCGGTGGCGCAAAGGGTTAAGTCTCAGCACTATGAGCTCTCTGCAGCCACTGCAGAAGGAGTTCGATCCCCGGTCAGGGAGGGGACCCACATGGTGCAGCAGACCTCTCCTGCATCCCCACTGCTCCCCTCAGCAGTGTATTTCAGTAGACCTGCCCTGTTCTGCTCCCCACTCTGTCTCTGGTGAATCCTCTCATCCCTGCATCACTGGCCTGCACTCCAGTTTTTATATGTATAAATAAATCTTAAAAAAAAAAAAACCTTAAAAATATGCATCCCTGGGGAAAAGATGAGGGAGGAATTGAAAAATATGCTGCCTGAAACTAGAAGTAAGCACCCATTCGTCATCTTTAATTAGAATTGGTATTTCTCCTATAGTAATCTCCTCCTTGGATAATTAAGGTTCCCCTTCTCACTCTAACCAAGTTGTACAGAAGTCCATCGTTTATTTTCCTTTTGGCTTATTATCAATAGTCTTTTGCCACTGTGCTTTTTAAAAACATACTTGCAGTTAGACCCAAATTGCTGGAGAAATCACATGATAAATAAAGCCTTGGTATGTTAAAAAAAAAATTCTTACTAAAAGCAAGGAGCAGGATTCTGAGAAAAGTCAACTCTCAAAAAACTTTTTTTAGCATGACGGCAAGGGGTTGCGAAAAGGGAACTTACAGGAAGAAGGTTCATATTTCCAGCTATTCCTTTATTTTTTTTTCTTTTTGCTATTTTTGCAATTTCCAAGTAGAATTCCTTATTCTGAATTTTCCACCTTATCACCTTCTGAATACAAACTCTAGAAGTTAACCACTGAAGAAATGGCAATCCCACAGGTAGGTTTATTTTAACCTTCAGTTTAAAAGCGCTATTTTGAATCTCAAACTATAAAAGCAAATTTAAAAAGGCAAGTAGAATGTAAAAAAGAAACCAGAATAAGAACAAACTGTTGGCAATTTTTCCAGACTGAATCCTGGGAAAACGTATGTGAAATGTCATGAGTTCAGCCTGGGCCCAGAGTGGCGGATCCACTTGGACAAAGAAGTTTCTTTGAGCCAAGATTCATCTGAAGTCGGATCATTTGCACATGGCCATAGTCTAGACCAACCTTTATGAAGAGCCATTTCCTCTTCTCCCTAAAATCATCGTTAGCCAGAAGTACACAAAACCACGCAGGCTGCAACCTGCCTCACCTGGAGAAGTGAGAGCCACTTTGGGAATATTTGAACGAAGAGTGACTCATGGGGAAAAAGTAGGTTGCTGTTCACCTGAGATCTTCTAAGTCAGGTTCCCAGTCTCTGTGGGGACTGAACAGGTGAGATGAGAGACAGCAGGCATGACAGGGTGGGAGGGGAGGCCACCCAAGACTTGGTTTAACAAACATCCTTAGGGACTGGAACCCCCAGCCTGAAAAGCTCTGGGGGTGCGAGGGAGGAGGAGAAAGACAGTCCTGGAAATACTGCCACACCCACTTTGGGACCCGGCTTTCTAGCTGGAGACATGACGGTTAGTGAACATGAGAAGGATACTCAGCCGTGACCGGGACCAGAGGCCGGGTGCTGAGAGGCTCCTGCATGAACGAGGCCCATCTTTCATATGTCAAACAGGTAAGGGCAGGAGATGCTTAGAAATCAGGTGACCCTGTGGCCAAGGATGAGTTACATCAGCTAACCCAGTAGCGCGCAGACAGGAGAAAGGGCACCACGGAGCACGCAGAGGGAGGAGAGGAAGGGAGTGAGCTAGTCACCTTCCCCCTTCGCTGTTCGACTGGGACACCGTGAGATGGAAACTGTTCCACTGGTTGGGTTTGTTGGTTTTGGCCCATGTACAAAACCCACGAAAGGACACAGCGAACATCTACTTTCAGTATTGAACATAGCAAGATGGATGTCATCTGGATTAAGGAGTGGTCCACTTGCCATCCGTTACGATAGTTTCACGTTTATTTCCTGTTATTCAGTGAAACCAGATGTGGCCACCAAGGAGGCCAACTGGAGGGCATCTGACAGCTGTGGGCCTCTGCTGCATGCCTCCTCCGGGCCGCCCGAGCTTCTGATGCCATTTAAAATGTTATCACACATTTACTTCACTCTGCAGTTTATAACAAACCTACCGAACAGGACAAGCCAGTCCGGATTTTATGACATGTAAATAAGCCAGGAGCAGGCTGGCAGCAGTGTAAGGCTGGAGCAATGGTGAAATGAGCTAAACCTCACAACACCTGAAGGCAGCCTCGTTCACTTTTCTGTCCTAGAACTCTGTAACTAAAATATAGAGAACACAGAAGCCAATAAAAAAAGCAGTGCTGTGTACCCTACAAAAGCCAAGTCTTAAGTTACTAAAATTAATCAAAAGGACACAAAAGTCCTTATTTACACTTCATTTTTTTTTTTTTTAAATCAGGTATCCCTCCTGAATAACTCACATTCGTATGTAAAAATACTCGCTCATTCTAAAGAGATCACCATTAATTCCTATCTTCTTCCCACACACACAAGCTCTCGGCCTAGGAGTGGAAGTAGCACCAGAATGCAAGCTTGGCTAGTGTTGCATGAATTGAAAAATTTGTTTTGGCTTCATGCATGCACTTGTTTGAGAAATGGATTTTATATCTACCACCCTCAAAGACGTGGAGGATGTACTTAATAGTGAGACTGGCAACATGCCCTAAGTATTCCTACAGCACAACAACCCTACACAGCAGAGCTGCCGCACAAATACACTACGCAAGTCTAAAAGAAGAGCAAAAATGCTGAAACGATAATCAAAGATATTACTCTACACTGCTTCATGAATCACAAAGTTGCAATCCTCTATAGCTACTTTCTTTTAAACAGGCAGTTACATATAAACTGTAAAAAAAAGCTATAAAGAATCAAAGTTTATGTAATTAGTTAACATGATCGTGTAAATATAATCACACAACAGTGACAAAATTATAAGGAAATCAATGTTCAACAAAGCTAGGTTGGATTTGATGCCTTCAGTCTATAAATTTAAAAGCACACATATTGGGCCTCCCCTGGTGGCGCAGTGGGTTAAGCAACGCACTACGAAGCAAACCGCAGCCACTGCAGCACGAGTTCGATCCCTGCTGCCGGCCAGGGG
>JAGFMF010011634.1:4344308-4376091 GCA_019455555.1 Galemys pyrenaicus
CCGCTCTCTGTGGTGAATCCTCTCACCCCCCTACACCTCTGGCCTGTACCCCAGTGCTTGTATGCATAAATAAATAAATCTTAAAAAAAAAAAACAAAAAACTAAACTTTAAAAAAAAAAAATAAAAGCACACATATTCATACACACATAACTGACATATGAAATATAAATAGAAATGCACAAAATCCCTATTAAAAATTAGGGTTTGCTTTAATGTACTAGAACTCATTTCTAGGTTTTCATTTCTTTTTTAAAATTCTTTAAGACACAGTCAAGATCATTATTCGCTACCATTTTTGATATTCCATATTTGTGCATTTAAAGTAAATCTTAAGACCTATATTTGAAAAGTTATAGGGAAAAAAAATCCACCAAACTCCAAGAAGGGCGGAAAAGCCCTCTTTTGGTAATCCCATCAATGCACGTTCAAGGTAATTCAAAACTTTGCTAGGAGTCCAGCGAGCTGGTGTCACCAAGCCGTGTCTGTCCATCCGACAGGGCAAGCAGACAGCGGGTTTGCAAACTGACCTCACGGGAGGGAGCGCCACATGAGACAGCACCCAGGGCTCAGCCCACCAGATTCAAGTGCCACCGCCCCCCTTCGCTGAGATACCTAATCAGAAAAATACATCCAGGTAAATGGATTTTTAAAAGCTCCCCGCTGGGGCCTCTGGGGATGCGGGGGGTACAAGGGATTGAGCACAGCACTGTGGGGCTTCTGCAACCACTGCAGCAAGAGTTGGATCCCCGGCCAGGGAGGGGACCCACAGGGCGCAGCAGACCTCTCCTGCCTGGCCTGCTGCTCCCCTCAGCAGTGTGTTTCAGTGGATCTGCCTGTTCTACTCCCCGCTGTCTCTGTGAATCTTCTCACCCCCCACGTCTCTGGCCTATACCCCAGCTTTTGTATGATAAATAAAATCTTAAAATAAATGAATAAAAATAAAAGCTCCCCAGTGATCTGATAAGACCCTGACCCAAATGAGACTCCGTAGATTTGCTGCCTCACCCTCTCACCCTGAAAACCCAAGACATCAAAGTAGCTGAGAACCCCTGGTTTGAACAGAAAACTCCCTTAGCTGGTTTGAAAACCCAAAGGACTTTCAGCCACACAGGTCTGTCAGTACAAAGTCAAAGAAGTACTTCTGGACAGACAAGACCCCTGAGCACAAAACTAGAGCCTCATAAAGACCATTCCTTTATGCCAGCGCTGAGCCAGGCTGTACCTCCGTGCCCTGTGCACCCAGCGGGCAGCGGTGACCCTGTGCACGCCGCTGAGTGCTGCCGGTGCAGTCCCAGACGCAGTGCGCACCTGACCAGCCTGCAGGGGAGGTGCTGGGCCGGTTCATGGGGAGCCACGGGAGCGACCCCCCAAAACCGGCTGAGGAGGAATGAAAACTCACCCAGGAGAGATTCCCGGAAGGTGTTTCTGAGACCAGTCTTAAGGGACATACTCTAAAAAAAGCAGACAGGTGGCGATGGACATCTGAAACGAAAATGCTCTATGTCAAAGACACTGCTGTTAAAAAAAGAAAAAGAGGTTGGTTGGTGGAAGAGAAGATTCAAAACCTCACAGAAATTTCAAAAAAGGTGGTGCCGTTCACAGGGGAGGACCACCTCCAACACAGCACCTTCTGGAACCGCCTTCCTCCCAGAAGAAAAAGAAGCAAGTTTACAGGCTCAAATCGCAACGCGCCTCTCAGAAATTCCCATTGCTCATCTGGCAGGACCCCAAAACCTGACTGAGCTGACAACTGTTCAAACACAGTCATTCAAAATATGTTAATGAGGTACTCCCACCACACCACCGGAACCCCACCGCCCCCTCCTCCATGTGAAGTGGACCTGTGCAGGTTAAGACAGGCGTGCCAGACACGGCGAGGGGAGGTTACCGACCGCTGGCGGGGCGCTGCTGACTAAAAACACGCACTTGGGGAGACCGGTTTTGCCGAAAAGTAAGCAGTCTTGCAAACTCTTGCAAACAGCTACGTCAATGTTCAAGTCACACCCTACCCCAGATTCCTCTGTCAGCGTGAAGACACAGCATTCATGGTGTACATTCTCTAAATGCCATGTTTAAAGTAACTGGAAGATGTTTAAAGGTACAGTAGTCTTTTCAAAAATTTCCGGGTGAAATCTCTTTCATTCTAGAGAAGAGTAAAGGGAAGGGATGGTCACACCTTGTAAACACCATGGTAACTGGAATCAAAGGCTGAACTCGGTGGTTTTATGGCCATGCACCTGCTGGGCAATAGCTCTTTGGCCCCAAATCAACTATTTCTTTGGAGAACACAAACAAGTCACAAAGTCACTCGTTACTCAGCTTTGACTTGCAGTTTCGGAAAACTTCCAGATTGACGCCACAAAACCCCTCTCTTAACTCTGCACTGCACTGTCTTCCTTCCTGCCACCCCACCCTGCCCGCCCTACGCCCTACGTTAGTGTTTCCTCACTCTCCCAGGCATTCCACGCATAGTCTGAATTTTAAAACCCAGGCCACGCAGCTCCCTTTTCAGGAGAACAGAGTGCTGGTTTCCCCAAAACTCAGTCTCCCCACCCCTCAATGAGTCTCCAGATCACCAGACCTCGTGCAGAAAGGCAAGATTCAGCACCTTCAATTTAAAAATGAGGGAGGTTGGAAGGAGGTGTAAATGGGGTTACACACTCACACACGCACAAACACACACCCCTCTACCTGTCTCTCCCCCCACCTCTCATGAGTCACTCTCCCATGCAGGAGATTAAACTGAGCCCAGAATCTGGGACCAGGAAAGAATTTTCCCTGGGGGCAGAATGGGGTGTGGAATTTCCAAATGTGCAATGAAGCAGGATCTTCGGTGTGGATCAGGTAGGTAAATCCCACATAATTGACTTCCTACTGCAGCAAACACAGGTGAGGCGCAGGCTTTTCCAAAAGGTGTTAGTCTGATGCCCCTCGGATGCTCCCCGCTGTGGGGACAGGTGAAAGGAGAAAGCGCTGCAGGCAGCTCAGCATGGCGAACACGGCCCTCACCGCACAGCGCTGCACATGGGTGAGGTGGGCCATTCTCTGTTACGCATTTGGTTACAATGAAATATAAAAAATTTTAAAAGAGAAGTCGAGTGAATTTATGATGTTGCCTCTGTCTGGAGGGGCAGCTGAAATGCTCTTAGAATGTGAAAGGGTTTGAAAATTTGAGAAGTTCCTCCCACCGGCTGAAAAGGGAGGCCGGGTGGCAGATGGGAACACTCTGAGCTAGCAGGGCAGCCCCAGCCCGGCTGAAGCCACTGGCCTTGGACCCAGACACTTCGGAGGCCCACATTCTGCAGCCTCGTGTTTCTCATCGATAGGAAGAGTCATAAAGGCCCTTCTCCTTTCATTACTTTAAGCAAAACTGGTTTTTATTATCTTATCTCTAGTAATTTCTTCTCCAGTGTTTCAATCAAAATCTCAAAAGTTGTGAAAATGTATTCTGCTCTGCAAACACGTGGGTTAGAAACACAACAGGTTCTACTGGAAAACAGACATGAGTGTTTTCAAGGCTAGAACCTTAGCTGAGAGACTAAAAGTATTTCAACACCCATGTTCCAATTTCCTTCATTTAGTAAGAGCAGGGACTTACTGACCTACAACTATTTCTCCAACTTGAGGGCAGGGGAACGCATCAGTATGAATAAAACCTGCCTTAAAAGATTATCTTCTAGTTGTTGAAGAGTTAGTGAAATAAGTAGGACAATATTAAATATTTAAGTTATATCTGACTATTAGAAATTATAATCTGAAACACAGATAAAGTATCAATTAACTATGAATTTTAAGTCAATCTGTGTGCATTTTTATTCAAATATCAGTAAATCTAAAAGTATTATAAAACATTACGCGTACAGTAAGTTTAATGATAAATCAT
The DNA here is from genome assembly GCA_019455555.1 of Galemys pyrenaicus. Classification (NCBI taxonomy): domain Eukaryota; kingdom Metazoa; phylum Chordata; class Mammalia; order Eulipotyphla; family Talpidae; genus Galemys; species Galemys pyrenaicus. The sequence goes on from JAGFMF010011634.1 coordinate 4,348,193, forward strand.
GTAAATATGTTCATCATTTCCCTTTAGTAACTTATGCAAAGGGCAATTAATCTGCCTCTCTAGTGCATCTTACAACTTTTTTCTATATGTTAAAAACCCAAACCAGAAAATTTTAAATATTTTCCGAAAATAAAAGCCAGAGGTTTCTGTAATGCATGGATGACTTGGTTCAATGAGATGGGTCTTCCTAAGAGCTCTTATACTTGTTTTTAAAAAATGTAAGTATCACTGGAAAAATCTGTCATTATGCTAGACAGCATACACATTAGAATTACCAAATTGGAACAAAAGCGTCAAAAAGGAATCAGAACTATTAAAGACTCATAAGAAGAGACCTACCCAGTGGATGGCTTGAAGTCTGCCAGAGAACAAAGAAAGGAGGTCACCTGTAGTGAGAGAAGAACCTTCAGTGCTTCCAGCCCCCTTTCAGTTCTCCTGCAGGGAACACCTCACTTCCAGAGCAAAAGGCAGGAGCTGGTCTCGGGTTCCCAGTACAGTTCCCTGTACCCGAGCTGCCCTTCTAGCTGCTTCCGGAGCACAGAGCTCAAGTAGTCCAACCGACTCGGGTGGCTGGTGCGAGAGGAGGGTGTGGTAGACAGTTCCATAATGATGATGATACTCAACACGTACAACGCAGATGGGAAGATTCTGGAAGACTTCGTGCACAGATGAGCATAGTCTCTAAGAAGCTGAATTATCCCCCGAGCCAACAAATGGAAAAGGAAGAGGAGATGAAGGCGGCAGAAAGCAAGGGAAGGAGAGAACATTCAGACACCACGATGTTGGAAATCTGAAAGCTAGGTTCCTAGCACATGGAGGTGGTGAGGGCAGGGTAGAGGAGACTTAGCAGAGGCTGATGCTATCTGTCGTTTTATTAGTTATTCCCTGCATTAATTTTACTGGGGGGGGGGGGTGTGTTGCACGATCTCTTTACCAAGTAGTTGAAGGAAGTAACGAAAAGATAGCTGTCTAGAAGTGGAGTAAGTTCAGTAGGTCGATGCTTTTAGTCCTCTGCTGGGAAGTTCAGTTTTCAAAAATATAGGTTCTGTGTCTCTCTTGCTGTCCTTCTCTAAAATGGACTAAAGTCCAAACACGGGTTAAGAGAAATCAGATACAATGTGAAAAGTTAGGGGAGAGAGACTTTAAAAACAAGAGAACTTCATTAGTAACAAGCAGAACTATACCTGGGCACTCTTTACAAACCAACCACATCTTTGTATTTTAAAAGAATATATGAAATCGGAACTACTCCAGGAAATCTGGACTGGCTTTTAATAATATGCTCTGTGCTCCAATAACCAGAATAACCAGAACTTTTCTAGAAGATCTAATCCTCTTTCATCGCTCCTCTTCATCCTTAAGCCACTCACAAACTCTTGATTCACGAACACACATTCTTTTTTAAACCAATACCTGCATAATACCTTCCTTGTTTTAATGTCTTTTGAGCTTCTTCTTTCTCCTAGTCTAGCCTTTCTGAACCTTTCCTTTTCACCTTTATCATCATTGAATAAACCCTCTCTCGGGGACAATTTGGTAGAAATCACGGCTGAAAAATACTAGAAGCATCACCACATCTCTCCCTATCTTACAGGAAAGAGGTTCTGTTACAGGGCAGGGAGAGGCGCACTTTAGCACTTTTAAACTTGCCCTCTCTGAATGGGTTCTGCTATTTGCCGCATTAAGACAAACATATAAGACTTTTAATGGAAAGGAACTTTAATACAATTAGGGTACAATACAGAAAGGACAAAGAATGTAGTTATTAATAAGTCAAGTATTTAAAGTTTTTTTTTTTGAGGGTAAAAGTTTAGCTAAATAGGATTGGCCTAAAGCAAGGCTTAAAAGCTTGCCACAAGTTTAAAGGACTTTTTAGTAGAGACTTATAGAAAAGGGTCAGAAAGAGTTAGATAAATTTAGGAGGAAAAGAGCAAAATCAAAATCAAGATCAAGATGAAAGCTGCCACTGTTAACTTCCCCACGGTCTCTCACCCACATCTGTTCCAACCAGTCCAAGACCAAAAAGCAAGCGCAGTTTCTTCACATGTCCCTCTGCTCCACGTGCCTCCCCCAGGTCTCCTTGCTGCTCTCCATCCTGCTTCCTTCTTCCTCCCTTCCTTCTGTCCTCCTATTTTTTAAACATTTTTTTATTGCTGCTTAGCTCCACCCACTTAGGGCAGAACCTGGATTTTGTAACTTCCCCCTTTCCTGGGGACCACCCTGTTACAGTTCCACTCCCTCACACTCTTCACAGCAGGTACTTACACTGGGTGTCCTTCCCCCTCCAAGTTCAACTCAGTTCTCCAAACACAACGTAAGCACAACCCACCTACAGTGAACTCAGTTGAAAAAAGGAGTTTTCTGGACCTCTCTCTAGATTTACCACCGACCTCAGGAGGGGGCTGGAACCCACCACTCTTCATTTTAGAAGTTCCCAGCTGATGCCCTAGAGTTTGGGGACCAGTGCCTCAACCCTCAATTCTCCCCAAACCAAAGCACACAGGCGAGTGTGCGTGTGAGTAAGCACCATGAATAAGTACCTGCAAGCATCTGAGGAGGGCCCGGGCAGTTCTCGCTCGCTTGCCTTTTAAAACCCAGATGGCAGAGGCAGGCCAGCCTGGAGACGGGCACGAAGTGAAGGCAAGATCTCAGCAAAATCCCAGACTAGTCAGCCCTGCTCTGTGGCTACTGCCAATTACAGTAGCCAGACCTGCAAGAGGGCCGATTACATGTAATTTATAAAAAGTAAACAAGCAGGGCGGCCTGCGAACAATGCATGGTGAGCTTCAAGCCAAGAGGTAATAAAAAGCATGAATAAATGACTCAGCACCCCCTCCTCCCCACCCAGACAACAACTGGTTGTACTCGCTAGGATCAGAGAGGGAAAAGCTTATTTGGGTAATGATTTAAATAACAATCAACCATTTGAAAGAAATTTGGTTGATCACTTCAACAATGGGGAGAGGTTGCAGGGCACCCACCTCTGTGAGCAAAGCCTCAGAAAAATGAGTGTCTGGCTCCAGCACCGCACACCACCCACGCCTGCATTCTCACTTTGAGTGGACACCGGGGCATAGAAACAGAATAAATAATGCCGATGGGGGCACGGGGGTCGGGAACTCACACCAGGGCTCCTGGGGGCAGCACTGCTGCTGTTTGGGGCTGGCTCCCTCATGCGGGACCACCCCGGGCACTGCAGGGTGCACTGCAGGGTGCTGACAGGGGCGCCAGGGTGCCCCAGATGGCCCCACGTGTCCCCTACGGAGGCAGCACATCTCCCTGCCCACCCCGTTAAAACCACGGCTCTTGTCAGAAAATCATGAAGACACATTCGTATCATCAAAACAGCTCAATGGGCCTATTTTTGACACAAGAAATCTCTGGATTTTGTGCTTTTACATACCTACACGCGTGTATCTATACCTTATAATCCGTAACTTAGAAGCCATAAGTTATGTTTTCTATCTCTATCTATCTTACATAGTCCATCCGTTATAATGACCTACAACATAACTATCTACAACCTGCACCTTTGAAGCCCAGCACCCTGTGTCTCTACCGTCTTCCATTCGCAGGGACTGAACTGCAAAATGGGGTTTTAGTGACGAGCAAGCTGTTACCAGAAGAAACAGTCGGCTCCAGGGAACTCAGACCCTGCAAGGGCCAGCTCCACCCGGCCAGGAGGCCAAGTGCTGGGCGCGGCCTCAGGCTTATAGGAGCCCACAGAAAGTGCTTTAGTATTAATTTTTTAAAAGCCTGAATAAAAAAATATTATGGTAATGAGTATATAATAATAAATCTAGCTTGGAATGGATTCATCTGTATGCAGTTGTAAAACAGAGTTTTTATTACTTTTCTTTTAGAGAAGGGAGCCCGGGAAGGTAAAAGCACCAGGGTGACCCTCCACCCCAACTCAAGGGCACAAGAGCAGTCAACGAGCAAGGATAACTCGGCGGCAGCAGGGCCGGGCCCGCAGCACATCTGAGGGGTCAGAGGTCTCCTCTGTGTGTGACTGAAGTGGAGGCAGGAGTCCTGGGAGGCGCCAGAGATGCAGAGCAGCAGCTAGACGTGGAGGCCAGGGGTGGGAGCACCAGGAACTGCTGGAGCAGAGCGAGCAGGGGCCAAGGCCTCAGAGATCCTGAGCTTGGTTTGGTTCCAAGAGTTCAGCAGAGCCTTGGCGGGGAGGAGGGAGAAGCACCTGCAAGCTCCAGGCCCCTGAAGCCTCCCTCACTACATGCCCGAGCAGACAGAAGGGTGTAGGCATTCTCAGGGCAAAGGACGCCTGGGGAAGATGTCACGCGGGGAACAGCATAACAGAGTTTCTGCTTCAGAAAGGCGGTTCTGGCTGCCGTGCGCAGACCGTATGGAGAGCGCAGACTCAAAGTGGGGAGACGAGGGTCCCTGCAGCAGCCAGAAGGAAGCAAGGGCAGCTGAGACACCGGAGGGGTCACTAAGGACTAGGGGACCTAGGGAAGGAAAACCAACAGGACCTGCTGCTGGGTGCGGCCAAAGAGGATGAGATGCCTCACACAGCCTCTGGCTTAGGCCACAGGACAGAGGATGGGGTGGAACGAGCTGGAGGGAGCAGCGTATTATTACTGGACCAGATTCAGGGAGACCAGGGCTTGGCGCCAGAGACTGGCTCTGAGTTGCTGTGGTCAGGGGTCCAGGCAGCTGCATCCACACATGCAGAGAAGAACTGGGTTGTGAGAGGATCTTCGAAATATCAGCATGTAATTCTGGGACACTTAACTGGAGCTGGAGATCCACGCACGGCCTCATAGGCTAGAAAGCGTGCAAGGTTATATTAGCATCTGTGCGTGGGTTTGAAGAATTCTGTGGACACTGAGATCCCAGCGCTTTCAGCAAGCTTGAAAAGAGGTCAAGGCACTCCCGAAAGAAGAGCTGCCAGCAGCTGCCAGCAGCGTGAGATGGGAGAGGAGGTGCTCAGGGGAGGTACAGGAAAGAGCGCACCTTGAGAAGAGGACTGGTCAGCTCCACTTATGTGGTCTAGAGTCTCGTGAGAAGAACCAAAAGGTTTGAATCTTGTTCTGCGAGGAGCCCTGGACAGCTGCGGTGGCAACCGAGGAGACAGGGTGGTGGAAAAGGACCCTAGTTGAAGCCCCCTATGAAACGGGGGTGTCAGGCACGGAAGGGGGGAGCAGCCAAGTGCCGGTCCTCTCGAGAGGACGGGAAGGGGAGGAATACCCTCATCCCAGCTTCATCTTCGAAGACTGAGTCCATCTTCTCAGGTCCCGCTGCACTCTCTCGGCCGTGAGCGAGGATGCACACAGCCCACAATTCACTTCTCTCGGGCTCCAGCCACACGCCACTGACCACATCTCTGCGCAGCGCCCCTGCCGATGCCGGTCCCACACATCTCACCAGAGTTGAAGCCCTCTTGGGGGCTTCCTCTGAATTTTCCAGGGGCCTCTGCTCACAGTGGAGGGTCATTCCCCGAGTGGGGGATCAGAGCTGAGAGGTGAGGGGTTAGCTGTATGACCTGGACAAATCACCTCGTCTTCCAAAGGCCGCTTCTCATTCCCTGTAAAATGAAGAGGCTGAATCTGGACGAGGGAAAGTGAGCTGTGTAACTGGAAGAGATTCAATTCAGCTATTATTTTTGCGATGCAAACCGCAGAAAGTAAACTGGGATGGAAAGCCAAAGAACACTCAAACAACGTGAGACAGAAATGGGTTAGCGAGGTTAAGAAACGTTGTAAGGGGTGATTCATGATTTTAAGCTTAAAATTCTACCATTATTTGGTCACGCTATTTAAGGGATTGAGCGAGGTACCACTTGGTACATTTTGGACACAGAGAACAAATGCCATCTTTGTCCTGGGGAATTAATACCCTATCACAAACACCAGAGAATGATAAATGAGGCCATGATTTTCTTTATAAACAGATCATCTGTTTACACCTTTGACTGTGTATACTACAAGTCATGATAAAAATCACCTAGAAAAATATATCAATAATAAAAATACATTAGACCTGCCTGCTTTTCCTGTTTTGGTTCAAATGAAGAGAAAGGGAAAAAGAATGCATCGGTTGAATTTCATGCCTTTTCTTTGAAGAGAAACCATCTTTATGACCAATGAATTTTACTCAGAAGGCGCTGGCTTTATGTGACATCGTCAGCAGGAACAAATTACGTTCCCCGATGCCTTACACTCCCCCCCGCCCCGAAGATTTATTTTTACTTATTTATGCATACAATAACTGGGGTGTAGGCCAGAGATGGGAAGGGTGATGAGAGGATTTCCCAGAGACAGAGAGGGGAGCAGAACAGGAGGAGCCACTGAAATACACTGCTGAGGGGAGCAGCAGGCGAGGCAGGAGAGGTCTGTTGAGCTGTGTGGGTCCCTCCCTGGCCGGGGCTCGAACTCATGTCAGCATTGTGATGGAACAGTTGCTGGCAAAAGCTTGTCAGTCCTGAGACTTAACTTACCCTGTGCTACCAAGGAGGCTCCCAAGTCTCACTAGTTCAGTATTTCCTTTTATCTTTTCTCAGAACTTCAAACATTTATCCTGACATGGTCAGGGAGAACTTGCAAAATCCAGCCCTCCTATACAACTTCAGGGTCAGTTACAATTTGGCCAGAGAGCAGGGTGTTCAGACAGAATCTGCCTGACAGAATGGGGTGATGATTGCTCACCAGCTGCTATGTAACAACACGGATTCAAAACCTGAGAAGCAGCATTTGACCAGGTATTTATTTCTCTTCCCAGGGAGATGAAAGCCCTTCTCGCCACTGATCAAAAAGTACTCAGGCCTCCACCTAGAAACTTCCATCGGGGCTGCCATGACCTCTGGCCAGGGCGCTGATGGGAACGTGTGATGGACATGGGTTGAGAAAGCACACCAGGTATTTAATTCTTTAATCACGTAATCATCTCAGGGAGGAGTTCTGCTCGGCAGAAAGTGGCCTAACTACATTGCCCAATCCAGCGGTGACCGAAAAGTGCATTTCACCAGGGAAAAACAATCTCCAAGCAGGGTGGAAGCTTATTAGTCCTGCTCTGGATCACCCCATCTCTTTTTCTAGAGAAAATGGGGTAAGAATGCCTGTGTGAAGAACTGGACATAATACTTTGTGGTGCTGCTGGCCGAGCTTGCAACACAGAGCACCGAGAAGAAATGGGGGAGAAAACAAAGGCGTGAACACAGTCACAGGTAAAAGGAGCTGCTACCTTCTCCCACTTCAAAAAGTCAGCAAACAAGTTCAGGGCAGTTGGCTAAGCTGTGCATTAAAGGTGACAATGAAAAGTAAACACGGTCAAGTGACAGTACTCTCCTGCATCTTCACTTCACAGAAACCCCCTGACGAAAAGGATATTCAGCTGCTTATTCCGTGTACAGTAAAAGCTAAATATCTCTAGAAAACGATGATAAGTTCACACACTATGCCGTTCACACAAGCAACAAGAAAGCTCAGTTACAAAGGCCTGTTGCTGACATAATTCCCCCTGCTCAGACTGGAGGCTGTTCTCTCACTGTCCTCTGAAATCTAAAATGGATTTTGGTCTGTCTCGTTCTCCCAACTGCCTCTCCTCCCCAAACGTGTAATGTTCTTTAAAAAAAAGAAAGAAAACATTAAACTGTTTTCAAATACATGACTCAAAACAGAGGAAAATAAATTTTACAAGGAAAACAATGAACGGGCGAGTTAAAGCAAAGTTTAGTATTTTTGTTCCTTTTATTTTTTAAAAAAAAAGACCTAAGATTTTGTGCACTGAAAAGAAATGTTTGGATTCTAGGTATATTGTTTTTAACTCATGGAACAATGTAACCATTTGTTTTTTTCCTTTTAGGACACTGGGTTTTTTTGAACACACAGGGAATTACCCAGGCCAAGTCAGAATTCAAAGTGAAAAGCTAGCAAGAAAAAGAAAAACACAGTCCCCCTTAGAGACACTCGTGGCAAATCTGGCATTCTTTCCAGTATGTAAAAATAAAAGTGAACCTAGTTTAGAAGTATGATAAAAATTTCTGAAATGCACAAAAAGAAAAGAACAATGAGAGGGCAGAAAGTGAAAAACCACACGTCCCCTTCTCGCGGCTCTGCCCCTGCCACTCAGCTCCCAGTGCCACAGGCATGTCAGCACGCTGTAGAAACGATCACATGGAAAGTTTTTGTTCCAGATAAAACCGAGGGCCGGGGTTGGCAGCCACTGCTGCAGTCAGAAGGCTTCGCGAGCCGGAGTAACAGAGGAGACCAGCAGGCCTTTCGGGACAGTCTTAACCACTCTGCACAAGGCCGGCTGCGGAAGGGGGAGGCAGCGAGCGTTTGGGCTTCACATGTTTTCAGCCCGGGAATGTTTCCTTCAGCGAGAGGCAATTTTGCTTCTCTGGACAAAAGAACGGCTTAAACACTGAAGGTTCTTTTTCTCCGTGAAAGCAGAAGGTCTGATTTAAAGAGCTCACACTACCAACCTGGCATTGTCTGAAACTTTCAGTTCTTGAAATGACTTTCCCGGTAATTCCACAGACCTCAGTGGCCAGCTACAGTCCTGACGCCTTTCTTGGGCAACTGCAGAGGCTCCTCTTTTTTTAATGAACATGGAAATTCTTGGTCCAATGAGCCCCTTGCCCACACCCCCACACCAGTAACGTAAACAAGAAAAAAAACCCTGAATTTGATTTGTGCTGGTCGTCCAAGGCAGGCGTGAGAATAAAGGGACCAGTGTCTGGAAAAGTTCAGGCTGAGATAAAGGCGCCCCTGAGATAAGGGTGACTTCAGTCCAGGTCCACAGGTGGAGCCCCAGCTCCGGGGAAGTCAGGACCTGCTCTTGTAAGGGCCAAGGGACGACAGGAGGGAAGGTGGGGGGCCTCCCCAGGCCGCCTCCCCAGCAGAGGGGCCCACGCGCCCCAGGCCATCTTCTCTCCCTTCCAGCGCTGGCTGGCGCTCCCACAGCTGGGCTGAGATGGTTTCCAAAGTCCAAAATAAGAAGCTAGCCCAAGGCGGCCTGTCCCTGCTGCTGGAGCGCAAAGGAATCAAAGGCTCTTTCTTCTCCTCCACCCCCCAACGTGGCCCCTCTCTGTTGTAAACGAAACGCTTGCCAGAATGAATTATTTAGCTCCAAACAGACATCAAAACACTGTAAAGAACACACAGCCCCGGGAATGTTAATAAGTTCAGGTGACCAAGCCTGCTGCTCCGTTTGTTTGATTCTAGGATGACCCGCTTGCTGGCTGATTCAGAACCCAGCGGGGCATCCGCCCCCCAACCAGAAGCGGCAATCGATCCGATCGAGGAGGACTAGAACCCGTCAGGCAAGAAGCAGGAGCTGCCCGGCTCAGGGCGGAGAAGAGAGGTGCTTCCGTGGGCTTCATTCCACTTGACATCTAAAAGCAGCCCCATCTCCGTTCTTCCTTTAAATCCTGATTTTCCTTTTTTTTTTTTTCTTAAAGATTTATTTATTCATATAAGAACTGGGGTACAGGCCAGAAGTGCAGGGGGTGAGAGGATCCACCAGAGACAGAGCGGGGAGCAGAACAGGCAGATGGACCGAAATACACTGCTGAGGGGAGCAGCGGGCGAGGCAGGAGAGGTCTGCTGAGCCCTGTGGGGCCCCTCCCTGGCCGGCAGCAGGGATCGAACTCATGCTGCAGTGGCTGCAGTTTGCTTCATAGTGCGTTGCTTACCCCACTGCGCCACCAGAGGAGGGCTCTAAATCCTGATTTTTCTGCCAGCACTAGCTCAGCACTGCCAAGAACTGCGCCTGAAACCTGGTCTTCCCTGGCAGGCCCTTGTCTGAACCCTACGGCCATGGTGGCCTGTATCACTAATCTGGCAACTAATCAGAGGGCCCACCACCACATCTCTTGGTAAAGGAGGTCCCTGCTTGTCTTCACCAACAGGTGACACCCCCCTTCGGGAAGGAGGGGAGTGCACCTTTTCCTCCACTGTATTCCACGCAGGGCGGATTGCGAAAGCTCCAGAAAGACTTGTTTCTTTTTTCAGTCAACAAATTCTTCCCAGCCAGGCACTGCTCAAGGTGCTGGTGACTAGAATTCCCCACAGATTCAAACTACTTAAGATGAACAATAAGCTAAGATTTATTTACCAACAAGGAGGCCTACTGAGAAGGTCCTCGTGTGCTCTCCCCCGCAAGGAAACACCCAGGAGGGTTAAGCCCCAATGTTTAGGTCTATCTAGACGTATTAACCACACCTTCCCCATTTTACAGATGAGGAGACTGAGGAGCAAAAGGCCAAAAGCTCACAGGGTGTGCATGGTGGTCCCCAGGCAAAGGAGGTTCCAGGTTCCTGCCCCACCCAAGGGAGGGCAGAGCTGAGCAGGGGGGAGAAGAAGCTGAAGAGGCTGGAGAGCCAGAAAGAGACCTGGAGGAGGCGCGTGGAGCAGAGACATGTGAAGAAGCCGCTCTTGTTCTCTGGTCCCGGACTGGTTGAAACAGATGTGGTCGTGAGAGACCAGTGGGGCGGTAACAGTGGCAGCTTTCATCTTGATTTTTATGTTCCCCTTTTCCTTCCAGACTTGTCCGGCCCCCTCCACTCCTTCCCATGGGTCCCTACCAGAAGGCGCTTTAGACTGGAGGCAGGCTTCCAGGCCTCCGTGGCCCTGCCTTGGGCCAAACCCATGTGGCTCGGCACTGACCCTCAAGGAGACGGGCAACTCTGAGTGTCTGATTTGGAGGCTGTATTCTTTGTTGCACACTCACCGTCCTCACCAGATTACAGTTCCTTTCCGTTAACGGTCGTATATGTTTGGTCTTGATGTGGCGGACAGCAAGAACCTATTTGAGCAAGCAGGTTTGGGGGTCCTGGGGTGCCCCCTGCCATGTAGCAGGTGGAGGGACAGTCAAGAACCCAGGGTCCTGACCCTCAGTCCGGGCAGGGTTCCTGCCAATGGAGCACAAACTCACCCAGAACTCTTCAAAATAAAGTCTCGGCCCACCTGTGACCAAGCCCCGGCCCTTTCTGTGTTCAACGCCAGGAAAATCAAGACAGCTGGCAGTGGATGCATGAAGTCTAACAGCTCTTAAAATTTCTCAACCCACAAATAATCGTGATCTTATCTACCATTTTTTATGTCTACTCCAAAGTAGACATAAAAAGTAGTGGAATTTTACCTGGTATTTTAGAAGGTGTTTTATCATTTGATTTCTCTCCACTTTTTTTAAGCAGTCTTCTTACAGCCTCACACTGAAGTACCCAATTCAGCTGTCAACAGATTCCGGAAGCCTAACTCCTGCTAGTATTGTATTTTGTTCAAAGATGATCCTTTTAAAAGGTTAAAAAAAAATTGAAACAGCAAAATTCTAAAACTACCTTTCAAACTTAATAGTGATTTTCTTTCTTTTTTTTAAGATTTATTTATTTACGCATACAAGAGCTGAGGTGTAGGCCTGAGTGGGTGTGCTTGTGTGTGTGCAAGAGAGAGAGAGGATTCACCAGAGACAGAGTGGGGGAGAGAACAGGCAGACAGAATGAAACCCACTGCTGAGGGGAGCAGCGGGGAGGCAGGAGAGGTCTGCAGGGCCAGGGGGGCCAGTGGCTGACAATAGGTTCATAGTGCTGTGACTTAACCCCATGCACCACCAGGGCGGCCCCTCTCATAGTGATTTTCGAACCCCAAACAGTCAGGTTTAGGGAATCAGCCAACTTCACATGGAGAGTTTTTCACTTACCACTAAGCCCAAGCACAAGGAAAGAATGAACTATCTTTAACTACCCTAAAGACTTAGTGCAATTGCTAGTCAATGATCTCGTTAACAGAAACTGCTCTTGCCACAAGGAAAAAGGTAAAAGGAAAAACAGCAGGAACTGGAACAGTGTTTACAAGCGTGGGGACTGCAAGAAGAAACTGCCTTCAACAGAATCATCATGCTTCTCCCGCCGGCCTAAGCAAAGTGCGTTGCTACTGGGAATTGTCCAGAAAGGGCAGCGGAGCCTGCGGGCACCCCAGCGTCAGTCCTCTTCGCTGCGGTGAGCCAGGACTCAGGGCCCTCGCAGGACGCACCCCGCGTGCCCCTGAGCCAAGGAGATGCTGCTGTCTGCCTCTCTCCTCCACGCGAGATGCCCGCTGGGGAAGGCGGTTATTTCTAATTCCATTTCTAGAACCAGGGGTGTGTTCTCAGGCCCCAGACAACCAGCCTACTTAACTGACAGCTGAAGAGGGGAGCACAAGGTGGGTGCAGGTCATACACCCAAGGACTGGCGGAGGTCTTGCTCGTGGGCTGGCTGGCAGCTAACAGGCCGCCTGGCCCCGGCCTTGGCAGCCCGTGCCTGCTGAGATTGTGCCCTACCCAGTGCCGACAGCTGGGCCGTGCAGGAGCCCAAACTTGGTGTCCAGGTTTGAGGCAGCAGCGGGGACACTTCTCCTGCAGAGAAATGGGGCTAGCCAGCTGGCTTGAAGCAAGCCTTTGTTTTCAGATTTACATTTACTCTTGGCTAAAACTGCCAGTCCTAAGGAAAAGTCCACCATCATTTCGATTAACGTGAGCGCTGCCCCTGAATGTGAGTGCCAGGGCTTCTTCGCTTGCTTTCTGTAGCCCTGGCGAGTGACTCTGACCTCTGGGATTCCACGCAGGTCCTTAACAAGGTAAAAAAGCAGCTGCTGTTTGACACATAACAGGACAGAAGCAGCAACACAGTCGTTATGAAAGGAAAGAAGCATGACAACATCCGCCTCCATTTTAAGAGACTGAAAATTCAGAGGAAGAAACATATGGTAGAAGAGGCTCTTTGCCTCCTGCAGATCAGTATCAAAAAAAATTAATGAAACAAAAAGACTAGGGCATCTGCTCCCCACCCCAATCTTTCCCTCACTTTCTTTTATGTCACTTTCACTCTCTTGAGGAAATTCGAGGAGAGCGTTCACGTACCAGATGAACCCTCTGTTTTGCAAAAGCAAGAACAGTAAACATAAAATAGAGTAGCGGACGAAATGCACAAGGTCTTTACGAACAAGAATTTTTTGTCACTTGACGCCCATAAGGGTCATATTCATCCCTGTTTGGAGTACCCTGCAAAGAAGGTAAACAACCAACTGTCAAAGTCTCAGGGGCCAAAGATTTCCCAACAGAAGCAACACTCAAACCCCCGGCGCCTCACTGAACCATTAAGGGACCAGGGCTCAAACACGGCTTTTCACAGCGGATCCATTCACTGAAAACCGTTATCAAGCAACACTTTGCTTATTGGGAGGCCAACAATGTTTCCTCTCATGCAGAAAATAAAGATTTTACATGAAAAGAAAACAAGCATAGCAAATGAATGCCTCCGTGCCTCTTTCTTTGAAGGTCAAAGCTGCTTTAGCAACAGCAAATTGGCTCCCAAAGCCAGGAGACCAATAAGCAGCGTCAAAGTCTCCTGGCCAGTCAATATGACAGGTGGAATACAAGACAAGCCTCCTTTTAACATACTCTCCAGGTGCCCTCTGGGCTGCTAGCCGTGACAGCCACCCAGCCCACTGTCTTCGAGGGCCAACCCCACCTACCCAACAGGTGTGTAAATAAATAGGGCTCGGCCAGGCAAGAAGGCCCCCACCACCCCTACTGCTAGGCATATTCCTCCAACTTAGGAAGCTGCTAGATTCTCTCTGTCGTACTCCATGTGCTTAGTCGACGCTGAGCTGATTCCTCAAATCGCCTATTTAAAAAGAAAAAAACCCCAACGTTCAGCTTGGACACACAATCATAAAGCACTTTGCTTCTTCACACACATGCGTCTCATCTTCCTATGGACTCAGGTGACTGGAAGGCAAATGAGGTTGGGCCACACCTCTTCCTAGCACTCCTTCCCAGTACTTCCTTTCTTCGCAAGGAGCACTCATAGAGTGACAGAATTCGAATCTGAAAGGACCACCCAGATGAGTGAATCAGCGTTCTCTTTAGGGGAAAAAAACAGGTAAGTCATCAACCTGTCTTTATGGCCCGGCAGGCAGGCAGATCTGGGTTCAAACACTCCTCCCTCTGGCACATCCTAGCTACAGACTGTTTTCTCATCTGCAAAACTGAGATAATGCTGACCTCATAAAAGTAACGGCCAAGTGAGAGCCTAAGTATTTTTTAAATTCAGGTTTTTCCCTTTACTGGTCCTTGTTAAGACAATCTTTTTTGCTGATTCTCTTCCTGGTTTATAGGTCATTCAATTCCAAGTCCAAGAGGCAGGGATTCCCTCCCCCCCTCAACGTGTTTGCTAGTCATCTGGTGCCTGGTTGGGCGTGGAGGTGTTCTGAGAGACCCACGACCACGTGAAAGGACACATTAACCCTCAATGATCAAACCTACTTTGGCAGCGAAGTGCCCCCCCACAGTGCCCCTAAAAACTCAACCATTCACCTGGACCTCCATCTATGCGGTGTCTTCTCAAAACCCATCCACGCTTTTCCTACTCCTTGCTCTCACCAGACCTCAACCTCTGAGAACTAAGAGCAGACAAAACCAAGCGTGTCTCTCCCAAATGTCTGGAATAAAGTTAGCCAAGCATCTTTGCCAGAACATTCAGGTCAACTGTGAGAGTTGGAGACAGAGTTGGACTTGGAAGAATCTGAAAACTCTGGAGAACTTTCTTCGGGTTGGTGGCTACATGTCTCTAAATGAGAACTGCTTGTCTGTAACAAATTCTGGCAGAGTGAAGCAGAAACTCACTGGTGACTCCACAGGTGAAGTTTAATATTGCAGCTGCCTGGGTACTACATAAGCAGACAGTGACTAACAAACAGCTTACCCTGAGCTCTGATGCTGGGTGTAAAACCCTTTGAACACGGACAGGTTCCGTGAGAGGTACAGGTCCCTGGTGATGCATTTATATTTAAGGGGCCACGCGTTTTATTTTGAAATCATATTTTACTCGAAAAACAATGTGCTCCACTAACTAGAGCAAAAGTGCCCTCTCTTTCCTCTCTTTGCAGGGGTGGCGACCACAGCACCAGTGGCAGAGGGGTCAAGACCCCAGACCCCTGAAGCGGTGAGAGACCACAGTGAGGTTGAATTTTTCAAGGATTCTTTTTTTCCTAACAGCTCAAACGGCCTAACACAATCAGCATCTTGCACCCATCACACAAATGCCAAGGAGCAACTCTGGTGGCCCGGGAAAGCGCGGCCACACTAAGAAATCCCAGCTGCCCCCCGCCCCCCCGCGGGGCTTGACAGCGCGTCCGGGGCGCCCCAACCCAGCCGCCCGGCTCCGCGCAGCGCCCTCCTCTCGCAGCAGGCGGCCGAGGCTCCCGGGCCAAACTCCACTGTCCCTCGATTCAAAACCGCGAAATGCGAACCGGGCCGAGCAGCCGCAGCCGCAGAGCCACTTTTCATTCTTTCGGAGGGGGTGCCGGCCTCTCGCGCGGACTTCTCAGGTCCGCGGCCGGCTCGCCCAACCCATCGAGGGAAAAGCGACCGGGGGCGCGGGGCCGAGGAGGGCTGCGGACTCCTGAAGCCCCGGTCGTTCTCCCAGTGCCAGGGCGCACTGCACAGCGGCCTCGGGGGTTAGATGCAGCCGCCAGCAACGGCGAGGGTCGCGCTCCCCCCACGCGGCTGGAAGGCGCAACACGAATACGCAAAGGGGGTTCCGCGGGAAGCCCCGCACCCCGCGATGGGCCGAGGAGCGCGGGCAAGCCGGGCGTCTGGAACCGGACGCAGAAAGTTGTCCGGCCGGGCCGGGCAGAGCCGGGGGTGTGAGCGGGGCCCGCGCCTGCCCAGGGGCGCCCGAGGGGCGCCGGGACGAGGTGGAGCACCCGCCGCGCGGGAGGGCGGGCGCGGGCCGGCGGCGCTTACTTACATAACGCTTCAACTTCTTCTCGGGCGGGGACTTGCGGAGCCATCCCGAGCAGACCACCTCGCCGCCGCTCATGGTGCGCGCGTCTGGGGCTCCGGGCCGGGCAGGCGCGCTCCCGACGCGGGGGACCTCGGCGGCCGAGCGACGATCCGGACCCCGCTCTCCCGCGGCGCAGACCCGGCCGACGGGGCCGACGGGGCGGGCGGGCTCCGCGGCACGTCGGATCCGCGGGTCCCGGACGCTCCCCCGCGGGGCCGTGGACGGGGACAGCCGCGGGCTGCGTGGCCCAGGCCGACAGCTCGGGGCAGGGGCCGCCGCGGGGCCGAGGGCGCCCCGGCCTGGCTTCAGCGCGCCCTCCCCGCCGCCAGGCCGCCGTCCCGCCGCTGTCTCGGCCGCGCTCGGCTCCGGGGGCTCTGCCCGGCGCGGCGGGGAGCCGGGTGCCCGCGCTCCGCCCCCGGGGCCGGGACCTCCCGGGCGCCCCTCGCACTCACACAATGCCCCCCGCGCGCTCTCGGCTCGCCCGCTCCGGCTCCGTGCGCCCCTCGGGAGAGGGCGGTTCACTTCCACGCGACGCCGGGGCGCGGGGAGCCGAGGGCAGCGGCGAGACCCCGCGGGCAGCGGGCAGCGGGCAGCGGGCAGCGGGCAGCGGGCGCGGGGCTGATCCCGGCCGCCGAGGGCGCCTCCCGGGTCGGCGGAGCGGCGCGGGGCGTCGCTGGGCGGCCAGCGACGGGAGGGAGCCGGTCCCGCGGAGGGCGGGTGCGCCTGGGCGGGCGGGCGGCAGCGAGGGCAGCGGCGCCGGGCGGCTGGGCTCCGGGACCCGTCCCGCGGAGCGTCCCTCGCGCTCGTGCCGCGCCGCCTCCCCCACCCGGGCGCGCGCAGGTTCTGGGCCCGGCCCCGGCCGACCCGCCCTCGCCAGCTCGCGGCTGCCTCTTCCTCCCGTTCCTCCTCCCCTTCCCACGTTCGGGCCGGCTCGGGTTTCTCCCAGACTTTCTCAGAAACTCCGGCGCGCGCTCGCAGCCAAAACAACAGGGCCGGGAGGAGCGACGGGCCGGGGCGGGCGCGGGGCGGACGCGGGGCGGGCGCGGGCGGGGCGCGGGCGTCCGAGGGGCACCCTGGGATCTGTAGTCCGCGAGGCCGGGCGGGTCCGCGGCCGCCCGGCGGCGGTGGCGGGAGCCCTCGGCCGGCGGCTGCCGGCAAGGCGGCCTCGGCCTCGGCCGAGCTCTGCGGCCCCGGCGGGGCGCGGGGAGGAGCGAGCGCTGTGGCTGCTCGTCCCGGGTGTGCCATCTTGGCTCGGCCGCGTGCCTGCTCGGAGTCGGCTCGGTGCTCGAGACCCGAGTTCGGGGGGCTGCTTTCCCGACAGTTTGCGAACGAACAGCCCGGAGGGCGGCCACAGCGCCCCGGGGAGGCGGTCACCCGCGGGGCCCCGTCAGAAGTCGCTGGGGGCGCGCCATGGCGACCAGCCGGGAGCTGAGAACGGAGGGGACCCGCGGGGCAGATCCCTGCAGCTGCGCTCCCGGGGTGGGGGGCGCCTGGTGCAGCCCGGGCAGTGGACTGGCGCGGGGCTCTAGGATGTTACAGAGTCTCACACTCCCTCCAAACTGTTGCCAGTTTCTTCCCCTGGACTTTGTATGTGTTCAAACATCTACCCTTGGGATGTTGGACTGGAAAAGGGAAACTCGCTGGGTGGCCTAGTTCCATTTGCCAATTTGGGTGTGTTTTGCAATTGTGAGACCTGGTCCTGAGTTTAACGTGATCCTGTAATAGAAATCTTGGCTAATTTCTAAATGAAAACACCGTCAAAATAAATTTTGAAAGGTAATATAAATAATCAGATAAAAGTACTAAAAATATTAGGAGATAAATAACCTCCACCTTTTCTTATTAACAACAGCCTTCACGTTCAGAAGCTCCTAAGTCTGAGAACATTGTACAATCGAAGTAAGCGTTCCGGTGGTGACAAAAGTCTTGCAATGGTGGAGGTGACATTCCGCAGAGGCTTATGGTAATAAGCAGAGGGTCTCCATGATACAGATTGTGACGTGTCATTTCGTGAGGGAAATCAGCGCAGGTCACATCCAATGAGAAGAAGGTCTTCCTGGAGGAGGCACTTACCAGCTCTCTGAAAGAATGCACAGAAAGGCGAAACGAACTTGTTTTGTGGAAAGACAAAAATACACAACCTATAAGAGGGACAGAGAGAAAGACCAAGTGGGGCTGTTTGTTGTTTTTCTTCAATTTTAAGACTTTTGAGACCTGGGTGTAAATTTTATGGCAGCTAATAAACCAAAGCAATTCTTTTTAAGTATGTGAACACAGATTTTGCCACAAGTCCTCCAAATGAAAGCAAACTATTCATTAACAACAGAAAAACAACCCAATTAAAATTTGGGCAGAGGACCTGAATAGACACAAATCACCAGCAAACCCATAAAAAGATGCTTGTCATCATTTCTTATCAGGGAAATGCATCCCAAAACTACAGCGAGATGCCTCCTCACTCCTGTGAGACTGAACCATAGGAAAAGCCCAGGAACAACCAGTGGTGTTCAGGACATGGAGAAAAGGGAACCTTCCTACACTGCTGGTGGGAATGCAAACTGGTGCAGCCCGGGGGGGGCGCGGGCGTCCAAGGGGCACCCTGGGATCTGTGGAAAAGAGTGTGGTGATTTCTCAAAAATCAAGAGTAGAAATACCATAAAATCCAGCTATTCTACTTCTGAGTAAGACTATGAACACACTAATTCAAAAAGAGACACAACCTTATATTCATTTCAGCTATTTCCAATAGCCAATACTGGAAACCACCTAAGTGCCATCGGTGGATGAGCAGATCAAGAAGCTGTGATGTCTACACAATGGAATATTACTCAGCTATAAAAAACAACAATGAAATCCTGCCATTTGTGACAGCTTGGATGAACCTCGAGGGTGTTACGTTAAGTGAAAAAAATGAGACGTGTGGTCCATGTGACGGTGAAGCATGGTTTCACTCAGGTAGAAGAAAAAGAAATAAATGAGCAAACAAAACAGAATCAAATAGTGCTTACCAGAACAGATGGGAGAAGAGGGCGTGAGTAAGTCAGGTAAAGGGGTTCGATGGTGTGGTGGGGATGGAAACAAGGTTTTGGGGGTGCGCATAAAGCTGTATGTCAGGAGTTGAAGTGTAACGATGAGTACCTGAATCCTGTATGTTATAAACCAAAGTGGCTTCAATAACATATTTTAATAAATAATTGAATGTGTTTTCCATTACTTTAATAAAGCAGTGTGTTTGTATACTGTATCAAAAGTATTCGTAATTGACATGGGTGAGACTAGAGTACCTTCACATAATTTTTGGTTTTAGCGGACTTACCATTCCTTCCATATTTTGCCACAAGTCCTCCAAATGAAAGCAAACTATTCATTAACAACAGAAAAACAACCCAATTAAAATGGAAAATTGTAATATAACTTGTACTATCCAGCGTTTGGAAATTGCGATAATTATTTTCTTTATTACAAATAAGAGATTCAATGATCTCGTTCTCTATAAGAAATCTTTGAATATTTTCCCTTACCGTATTCTTTTTGATGTGTATTTCTAGACATCAAATAAAGGTTGAGTAGGGTTTGAAGACACATCAAATCGCCACTGATACATTGCCACTGATGAATTTTAGAACGGAAATTTGCATTATTTTTACATTATATACCATTTTTAGATAACCTGTCAAATCTGTACTTTCATACACAAAAAAGTATGCAGGATACACACATACACTTAAGGATCTTAAATTTCATTCATACAACAGATATTTATGGAATCGAGAATGTACAAGTCCTGAGGACCCAGGATATGGTAGGAAGAAAGCTGGACCTCCCCTCCTCTGTGCTGTAGAAAAATGACTTACAGGTAACCAACCCACCACTTCTACAATACAGCTGATAAATACTTGAAAGAAAAATAGGATCGACTCCTGGAGGAGAGTAGGTAGATGAGAAAAGATTATATGAGGAAAAGACTTCAGCCAAAGGTGAGTAAAAGTGGCTTCGTGACCTGGTACAGAAGAACATTCCAGACAAAGAGAAACGACTGGTGTCCAAGTCCTCAGCTGGAATGGGCTTCTGAGGACCCGAAGAGGGAAGGGACACAGGACTAGATGAGTAAGAGTGACATGGAGATCATCTTCCAGGTTTATCTTTTCCCTCCAGCGAGCGAGCAATCATGACACCTCCTGTGACCTTTCATTCACCTCCCTCCTGCCCCTCCAGACTTGGTCTTTCATCTCTAGCATCGCACTTCAACCATCGTGGTTCCGATCTTTAACCTTTCTTTCAAGTTCTTCCTGTGTAATCTCGGTAGCTTTTTCAGCCCAGTGACAAGTCTGCTTCCTTGAGTCATTAGACCTTGTTTTCTTCACTCCTGCTTTAAATGTGTGGTCCACACTTTTAATAACATGCTCCCAACTTCAAAACCCCAAATCTGAACGAACCCCACTATTTCTTCTGCTGTTAGAACAAGTCATACAACAGAATGAGTGGTGTCACTATGAATTCGTGTTTCAATGACCTCAGATAGACCTCCCGGGTATCTGCTAGGGTAGACCTTGGTTTATAGGACCCAAAGCTTATACAGAGTAAGGAGTTCTTTTAAGGCAAAAGAATTTAACATTCAACATCATGGATGGGTTCTTGCAAATCGTGTCTTTAAGGGAAACCAAACTTACCAGACACTAAATGATAGATATATCAAACAAGCATATTCTGATCACAAAAGTATTACCAAATTTGTAAATAGAGGACCCGATGGAGGAATAAAAAAATTGACACTTACCCCCAAATGACACAATTGGTAAATTTAGTTAAAAGGAAGAACGGTTGTTAAAACTATATCTCATATGTCCGCAAAGGTAGAAGAATGACTTAACATATTAAGGAGAGTCTTGGGAGATATTATTAAGACCTAAATGGTGGGGCTTCCCTGGTGGCCTAGGGGTTAAGTCTCAGTGCTATCACCCCTACAGCCTCAGTTGGATTTCTAGCTAGGATGCTGACCCATGTATGGCCCAGCAGACCTCTCCTCTCTCCCCGCTGCTCCCCTCTGCAGTGGGTTTCAGCCCATCTGCCTGTTCTGCTCCCCACTCTGTCTCTAGTAAATCCTCTTACCCTCTGAACCTATGGTCTGCACTCCAGTTCTTAGACACACACACACACACACACACACACACACACCCCTAAATCATACTTCTAGAAATGGAAAGTATGATGACTGACATGAACAAATTACTGCAGGCAAATAACAGCAGATTAGACATTACGAAAAGAGGAGTGAATTTGAACACAGCGCAATACGAAACAGTAACTGAAACAACAAAGAAACAAGACTGAAAAAAATTAAGAAGGCATCAAAACTAGGCAACTTCTAATGCTTCAATATACTTATAGCCTGGGTCTCTAAAGTGGGTCACACAGGAAAAGATTTACAGATAACAACCAACAAAATTATCCAAAGTTGTCCCAAGTATAAACCTGCAGAGTTAAACCAATATAGCTGAGAAAATTTAAAAATACAATATTGTGTTGTCAGTTTTCCACCAAAGTGGTCTATAAAATCAATATAATCCAATACTACAACACGCAAGCTTTTTTCCTTTTGCAAAGTTGTCAGTTCTAAAACTCATATGGAAATGCAAAGACCTCGAATGGTTAAAACAACTTTAAAAAGGAACAGAGTTAGAGAACTTACATCAGTTTCAAGATTTATATAGAGCACAATAATAAAGATAGCGAAAAACATAAAGATAGACATTGACTAATGCAGTAGAATAGAGAATCCAGAAATAAATTTATACACATATAATCAATTGATATTTGATAAAGATGCAGAGGTCATGCAAAGGAAAAAAAGACAGTCTTTTCAATAATTGATGAAGAAAAGCCCCACCAAATCAAAAACAACTTTGATTCATACCTTGTAGTACATGCACAAATGTACTTCTAACAGGTCTAAAAATTAAATGTAAAACTTGATAGGAAATAAAGCTATGGAAGAAAGCAAGAGAAAATCTCTGAGTTACACAAGATCTCAGGGAAAAAATGATAAGTTGGACTTTATCATAACTGATAACCTCTATTCTCTGAAAGACAATATAGGCAATGAATAGACAAGTCACAAAACTGAAGAAAATATCTTAAAATCTTGTAACATTTGATAACATCAGCTCCCTGGCCAGGGACCAAATTCAGGCCGCAGTGGCTGGTGATTGCTTGCTAGTGCTGTGTCTTTAACCCCTGCGCCACGAGGGAGGCCCCCAAATGATGTACTTTAAATATAGTCACTTTATTACATGTCAGTTACACCTAATTAAAGTTTCCATAAAGGACTTATACCCAGAATATATGAAGAACCATCTAAACTCAAAAATAAGATAGCAACAACCCAATGAAAATATAGGTAAGCACTGTATAGAAATTAACCCAAAAAAAAAAAAGAAAAAAAAATGAGAAGTACAACAAACATAATGTTGATTTCTTCATCTGGAGGCTGGTCACCTGGATGTTTACTTTTGGAAATTTCTACAGCTGAGCAGTTATGCCTGTGTGCACACTTTTATATTGATTTTATATTTCAATTAAAAAACTTATTTAAAACATTCTATAAACACCCGTGACCATTGTGCAGAATTTTTCATGATGTTGCCACTGTTTCAGGGTAGTCTGTGCTGCTGCATAGGAACCCTCATACTTTGCTTTTCTAGGTGGCTGAAAAATTTCCTCAGAAGTTTCTCAGAAAGCTGTTTATTTTTTTTTAATATTTATTTATTTATGCATACAAGAGCTGGGGTACAGGCCAGAGGTGTGGGGCAGTGAGAGGATTCACCATAGAGAGTGGAGAGCAGAACAGCTGAAGTACACTGCTGAGGGGAGCAGCGGGCACAGCAGGAGAGGTCTGCTGCGCCCTGTGGGTCCCCTCCCTGGCCGGCGGCAGGGATCGAACTCATGCTGCAGTGTCTGTGGTTTGCTTCATAGTGTGTTGCTTAACCCACTGCGCCACCAGGGAGGCCCAGAAAGCTGTTTATTATTTTTATAAGTGAGGGATGTGCCTATGTTAGCTTCAAAGAAGTCAGCCACCTCTTCCAGACAGGAAATTGCTGGGGAAATGAAATTAGATTGTTCAGAATGTTAATGCACTTAGATTCAAGGTGGTGGCAGGTGCCTGGTGTGCACACATATCTGCTTATTCAGCTCATGGGCTTTTTCTCTGAAAACTGCCTCCCTTCAGAAGCCCTCCAGCGTGGCTTCCTAGCTCATGGCTGCATGCTCAAGTGCTTTGGGCTCTGGAACAGCTGACGGTATTCCTTGACATGCAGAAAAGCAAGTGATAAGCCGTGCCTTCAGAGCTTTAATCTAAAAGATTCAGATCTGAGACAAGACCCTAATTAGTTAGCCACGGGCCCAAGAGCTGGGAGGTGAGTAAGAAGAAAAGAGATGTCTGCTCAGCGGCCAGGAGATGAACTTTCATGAAGTAGCAGACAGATAGAGGCCATCCTGGTCCTCTGACCCTTGGAAACATGAGGTTGGATGCCTTCCTCAGGACTTACCTTGCTGTTAAGTATCTTGGATGGTTTCTCTTGCTCGCACCCAAATGCTTCCTGAGATATTCGTCACATAATCTAAGGACGTAAAAACCTGGGTCATGGTGGCAGAAAGAAAATCTTAAATTTACAATGAATGACACCTCAAATTGTATTAGTCAAATGTCGCCCCCTTTCAGGAATTTCTCCTGAAACAGTGGCCATTCATTCATCTGTTTGGCCACTTTAAGTCTTTTCTCCCTTCCTCCCACCTAAGCCCTCACCCTCTTTCTGACAAATATCTATTTTCTACTACAAACCAGGCACTGTTCCAGGTAGAATTAGGCAAACCAGATGACAAAATCTTCTGCCTTCATGGAAATTACATTCAAGTAAGGAGAACTAGATGATAAACATGCACATAAGAAAAAAATGTACGTATTATGTTAGACGGTGCTTTGCCCCATGAGGTAAAGAAAGTGATAAGACAGTGAGCTGGAGATACAGTGGTGAGGGGGTAGGAGGAATCGATTAAAACAGGGGGTCCTTATTGAGAACGGGCCATTTTCAGAGCCTCAGGGAAGTGATGGAATCTGAGGGACAGAGGAATTAGAGCATTGTATAAGGCGAGATGAGAGCCCTAACAGAGGCCAGGTTATATAGACCTTGTCAGCAGATGCAAGACTATTAGTTCTCTGAAAGAGGTGGAGAGCCACTGCAGGTGCTAGGCTGACAGACACGCCCTGATGTGTTTTAGCACAACTGCCCTCTGTTTCCAGAGCAGATTACAGAAGTGCAGGGAAGAATTCAGGCACACTGGGTGATTAGTCCTAAGGCGATTAGTACCTGTGAGCCAAAAATCTGTATTCTTATCGGTTTCATTCTAAATTTTATTTGAAGCTTTATCAGATCATAACTAACCAGATATGTTCCTGGTGAGGTAATTGGAAAACACACTATAAATAAGAATTATCCATTAACCTATCCAGACAGAATCACTTATTCATTTTTGGAATCACTTATTCATTTTTATATAGCATTTAGTGTGTTTAGTATGTACACATTTGCATGCTTTAATTCCCCTCTTCAGTCATCAGACAGATATTCATATTTTCTTCCCCAAGTGTTTCATTCTCCAGGCCAGGGAGGGATCCTTACTTTGGCATCAATGAATATATACCAATTTTCTAGGAACCTCTTTAAAGCATATACAAAATTGTGCTTGTGCGTTTTATTGTAGAGGAAAAGATAAGTTTCTCCCAGGTTTTCAGAGGAACATGTGACATCAAAGAAGGTTAAGAACCTGAGCTGAGGGGGCCTCTCTGGTGGCACAACGGGTTAAATCGCAGCACTATGAAGCAACCCGCAGCCCCTGCAACATGAGTTTGGTGCCAGCCAGGGTGGGGACCCACATGGTGCAGCAGACCAAGCTGGTCTTGCCCGCTGCTCCCCTCAGCCATGTATTTCAGTCTATCCGCTTGTTCTGCTCCCTACTCTGTCTCTAGTGAATCCTCTCACCCCCGCCCTCACACTTCTGTACTGTACCCCAGTTCTTATATGCATAAGTACATAAATCTTCATAAAACAAAAAAAGAACCTGATCTGAAATGTTTGGGGCTTTTGTTAGTCACAGAATAATCTTGTTATCATCCCCATTTAATTCATACTTTAGGTTTCTAGCCAGACATGTTTTTCTAACATACTCCATCCATTTGGCCACAATTTATAAAGATAGGATAAACTTTTGACCCATGCTATGCCAACCACAGCCCCTCCTATAAGGAACCTGGAACTGGGATGGAGACAAAGCTGGTTTCTGGCAAGTGGACAAGGGATTGGAGAAAGTTGTCTTTCCCAAATGCAGAACGCAACAGAAGGGAGTAGCAGTAGCAGAGTTGATACGTGCTGGTGACATTCCGTTTCCTGGCTCTCGCTCTTCCTAAGGCTCAGCTGTATTCCAACCCTTGGAAGCTGTGAGGCACTCTTGTTTCCAGGGATATTCAAAATATTTAAAATCGGTACTCTACGGGAACTAATGACTCAGAGCAGATGTCAGAGATAAACATGGATGTTCAGCCATATCTAGGTGCCTTATCTGAATGGCTACCCTATCTATAGCATTAGGACTCGTGACTTCCTCTTACGTAAGGAAGAGGCAGTTTTCTTTTGAAACAAGACAGAGTGAGATGTAGCCACCGCTCTGGCCGAACAATTCCCAGTACACTGGAGGGCCCAGGCCTCTTCACCAACGCCTTCCCCTGACTTGTCCATGACCCCTTGTGCAGTGGAGGTCATAACCCAGCAGTCAGCAGTGGCCTGACCAGTTAAAGGGGAGTCTGCAGAGATTATTGCCTTGCACGATTTGGACACAATTCTATTAACACAGACCATAAGAGGATTAGCTTGAGGAGCAGCTAAGTCACATCACACGGAACGTAAGATCAACAAAAACACCCAGGCCTTTGCTATAAAATAAGCCACTAATCCCAACATCTGCATTTAGGGAGTGCTGTCTGGAACCCAAACTCAGGGCTATTAAGTCTAGTCCTGTTGGTCTTCACCCAGGTTGCACCTCTCAATTGAGAAGTCAACTTAGAAATCTTCAATTTAGAAGTCTCCATCATGTTCGCCATCTCTACCGGTTTTGTGCTATTCATAGATTTGAAAATTTTATCCAACCTCAGCATGAGTAGGCTTGTCTGAAATTCAGTGTGGGGACCTAGTCAGTCAGCAAGCAACTGGTGTCTCAGTTGGGTGCCAGATGTTGCCCAGTATCTAGAAGGATGGGCTGTGTGTGGTCTGATAGCTTGGTTGGCAGTAGGCATTCTTGTGAGTGTTACTGAGATGGGTTTTAGGAGATGTCAAAATCTGCACCAGAGGCCAGGCTGAATTGCAACGCAAGTTGAATAACTGGTAGTGGAGGCAACTGCAGATCGAAATGTCAGGGGGTTGTAGAGGTGGAGGTTCAGCCACATCCGGGTCTCCAGTGACCCAGCAAGGAAGGCTGGGGGACCCGTTACTGATAAAGTAAGGAGTCAGAGTTCTGGGCTGGAGGCCAAGTTGCTGTTGACATTTTGCTGCTTCTTGGCCTCTCCCGCTTCTCTCTCTTCACTGGGAGCAGCCCCTCCCTCTGCTGGCCGTCTTCCCAAGTTGTTTGATAAAAACGCTGATCAGGACAGCATCAGAACCAAAGCCAGTAAAGACCTGGAGATTGCTAGCCCAGGAAATCTGCAGAGCGCTGAGAGCAGGGAGACTGAGAGAAGAGACCAAGATGCCAAATTGAAATAGTTTGAGAAGCGCCCACAGGAGACCCTGACGGTTTTGCGGCTGTGGAGGTGGGGAGTGTGGATGCTCTAGAGCTCTGGCTCGTGGGCTTCCAGCCCTGGGTTAGAAGTCTGGTTTCCTGGGCCCGACTCTTTCGGTATTCAATGTCAAAGTTGCTTTGCATAAATGGTAGCTAATGGTTTAGTCACATGTTCCTCTGTAGGTTCTTTTTTCATCTTTCTTTTTTTTTTTTAAATATTTATTTATGCATACAAGCACTGGGGTACAGGCCAGAGGTGTGTGTGTGTGGAGGGGGTGGGTGAGAGGATTCACCACAGAGAGCGGGGAGCAGAACAGGCAGATCAACAGAAGTACACTGCTGAGGGCAGCAGCGGGCACAGCAGGAGAGGTCTGCTGCGCCATGTGGGTCCCCTCCCTGGCCAGCAGCAGGGATCGAACTCGTGCTGCAGTGGTTGCGGTTTGCTTCATAGTGTGTTGCTTACCCCACTGCGCCAACAGGGAGGCCCAGTTTTTCATCTTTCTTTTCACAAAATGTGAAGCCCAGAGATATCTTTGTTAGAAGACTTTGGTGTGCATGTGTAGAAATAGTTGCATATTTGAGTTCCTTGTTATGAGGTTAATGATCTTCAGGCCAAGTTGCCTGACAAAAAGTTGAAGCTGGTGATGCAAAGAATAAAACAAATCTATCATTTTTGTTTATTACAACTGTGATCTCTTTTGGGTTAATAGAAGTAAAGTTAGCATATTTAAAGTGTATACAACCTGAGATGACCAAAACTGGCATCGCTTTGAAGTCAAGGTTTTATCATGCAATTGTTTCTTAGCTTAAGGCTCTCCATGCGATTGTTACAGAAGTAGGTGTGATTTCGCGGCGGATATAAAAGTATTAGAACCTGTTTATGTTGACTCAGGATTCCTTATAAATTTTTTCCCTAAAATCATGTAAACTCAAGTACTAATGTATCCCAGTAAATATCATCCTTTTCTCCTTCTCTTTTAGCCCTATATTTAGATGCCTCAGTAAAAAAAAAAAAAAAAATCCAGGAAGTTTATAGAAACTCATCCATTACCAACATAGAGAAAAATGGAGACTGGGGGGCCTCCCTGGTGGCGCAGTGGGTTAAGCAACGCACTGTGAAGCAGACCACAGCCACCACAGCCACTGCAGCACGAGTTCGATCCCTGCTGCCGGCCAGGGTGGGGACCCACAAGGCTCAGCAGACCTCTCCTGCTGTGCCCGCTGCTCCCCTCAGCAGTGTACTTCCATTGATCTGCCTGTTCTGCTCCCCGCTCTCTGTGGTGAATCCTCT
>JAGFMF010011634.1:4376141-4392467 GCA_019455555.1 Galemys pyrenaicus
TGCTGTGCCCGCTGCTCCCCTCAGCAGTGTACTTCCATTGATCTGCCTGTTCTGCTCCCCGCTCTCTGTGGTGAATCCTCTCCCCCCCCCACACCTCTGCCTGTACCCCAGTGCTTGTATGCATAAATAAATAAATCTTTAAAAAAAAAAAAAAGAAAAATGGAGACTGGTCACTAAAGACACACCATCCACTTTCTCAGGGGCTGGCAGAGTAGTCACCCTGAGGCCTCCGTGATGTCGATGTCCCAGCGCAGTTCACAGCCGAATGCCCCTGATGAAGTGTCAGTTGTGATGAGGCGACTCAAGCCCCAGAAGCCTTCCTCATCCACTGCTCTTCCATGGAGCGCCGGGGGCCCTCAGGCTAACAGCCTTTTCTGTCCACAGTGGGATGAAGTGGCTCCCCTGCTGAGTTCCCACCTTCGGTGAGCATAACCTAGACTCAACTATTACTGGGTTGGCTGAGAGGAACGACTGTCTCTTGAACTCCTATTTGAGAACAGGAATTTCCTTCTAAGAAACATGCTTTACTCAGTTACTCATTTATCTTTCTTAGAAAAGATCACAGTGTGGGGAGATGCTAAATGGAATTTTTTTAAAAAAAGATTTATTTATTTATGCATACAAGAGCTGGGGTACAGGCCAGGGTCGCGGGAGGTGAGAGGATTCACCACAGAGAGCGGGGAGCAGAACAGACAGAGAAACCGAAACACACTGCTGAGGGGAGCAGCAGGCACAGCAGGAGAGGTCTGCTGCGCCTTGTGGGTCCCCTCCCCGGCCGGCGGCAGGGATCGAACTCGTGCTGCAGTGGCTGCGGTCTGCTTCATAGTGTGTTGCTTAACCCACTGCGCCACCAGGGAGGTTCCACTAAATGGAAATTTTAAGAAATCCTGTCACCAAGAAGCAGGTGGTCTCGTGGAGTCAGTCTCTGAGTTGTCTCGTTCTAGTGCAGACACAGCACCAAGATGTTGGTCAAGGAGCCGTCTGTTCCCAACCCAGTAGCAGGCCTGGCTTTAGCTGCTAGGCGAAGAGATTGCACCTCAGATGTCCTTTCTTCCCAAAGGGACTACCTGGCCCACGTGGAGAGTCCGTCTCAGGCATACTCCCGTCTGGAGGGCCCAGAATGATTCTGTTTCCTTCTTGCCAAACGAATACACAAGTATTTGTATGTTTGTGTTTTCATTTGCTTGGTGCCTCTTGCTGACTTCTCTTCTCCTCGGTGTCTCCCCGGAGTCTGCGAAGCGAGCACCCTGCTGCGGCCCACTGCTCCAGGGCCTGCACCCCCCAGAGGCCTTGCTGCCATTGGAGGATTCAGCCCTGGGGCCACTCAGATTTCTCGGCTTCCTCCTTGTGCCCTTTCTCAAATCCCGGTCCCCAGCCTGGTGGGTGGAGGTCTGGGAGGGGGAATTCGGGATGAGTTTGGAATCCAGAAAGGCCCTTAACTGGACCTCACTTAGCGGAATTTCGAGGTCCCCGTCATTGATGTTACCAGAGCAAAGTCAGGACGCTTCCCGAGGGCACCGGCTCTGCTCATCTCCGTATTGTTCTGTGTGCTGCCGAGGGGAGCCCTGGGGGAACACTTGGTCAGTCTGTTCCATGCTTTGATCTGAGTTTTACCACCACACTGGAAATCTAGTCTTACGGGAGCAAACCCAGAGACCGCTTTTTACCTGCTTGCTTCCGTGTGGCCAGGCCACACGTGTGACTGTGTGCGCACAAGAGGCAAGGAGAGGGCAGAGTGGAACGCCAGGGAGGGTGGTGGTTGAGATGTGAAAAATGCCGCTGGAAAACAAGACCACAAACAGGAAACTTTGAAATTGCTAGTACGGCCTTGAAGGTGGACATCTTCTCTGCGAGTCTTTTCACGGCGTAATCTCTGTGCGCCTCAGTCCTTATGGCCAGATTTCGCATTTCTAGAAGGACCCAGTCCTGCTGGTTACGACCCACATTTATGCCTTTATCTGACTACGTCTGCGAAGACATGATATCTGACTATCCCAAGGTACTGGGAGTTCGAACATCAACATGCCTTTCTTGGGGGATGGAATTCAACCCATAATTGAATGAAACCCAGATTTCAGACACAGATGTAGGAGCAAAGATAGAGGGGGCCAGGAGGTAAAAAGGCCAGGAATTCTTGGGAAAATGTTAGGAGGCCTTGAACTTGCTCAAGCTACAGCTCTGGGAGTTCAAACCAAGTTTACCTAACTCTCCAAGGGGTAGGGACGCCTTCCTGTGGCGTCTGGGCTGCGAAGCGCAGGAAGAGGCTGGGACTTCTCCTCCCAGAAGGGACCGCCCTCTTCAAGGAGCTGTGAAACCCTCGCACTCTGGGGAGGATCCACAGTCTCCTCTGGAAGCCCATCTCAATGCAATTTCCAAGTATTTTTAATATTGATGTTAAGGTGCCTTCCAGCTGAGACCAGGAAACCTCAGCCTAAAATATGCTCTTGCATCATTTTACAGCAACATCGGTCTGGAGCAGGAGCAGGGTGTGGCTGGTATGTTTGTACTTTTACACAATAGAAAAAGGCCTTAAAAAGGGAGAATTGGAAAATAATGGGTTTTTCTTAAGCGCTACCTAAGGCAGAGGGCAGTGATTCTTGATGGACACTCAGGTAATGAGTCCCGGTACAAACGGATGTGCTTTTTCAGCTCCCTCGCGGGGCCCTGTGACGTCCAGATGAGCTGGAGCCTTGTCCCAAGAGGCAGTTCTGGTCGCCTCCCAGAACAATCTTGATTTGAAGCGGGAATCGTCACCATAACCTCAGATGCCCCTCGAACCAGGGAAGGATTACGAGTCCGCGCTCTTGCAGGTTTGCTCAACTATGGCAGCCTTGTGCCCAGAATAATTAACAGGAATCCCAACAGATGGTGAGTATGGGAACAGGGAATCTAGGTGAAGCACCCCAAAATCTAAGCACAAGATCATAGATACATGGAAACTTGCAAGGCGTGTCCACTCGGAAGAAGAAAATGGCCAAAGCAGAGTCAAATGCCAGAACTCACTGCAGGACTAAAGGATCAAACAGATGACTTGGATGGAAATTCAAAAATATAAGCCAGAGCAGATGTAGGCTTTCTGCTAAATGGGCTTGTGAACCAGGAGATGGGGAAAGGTGTGTGTGTGTATGTGTATGTGTGTGTACATGTAAATTCCTAGATTGAAAGGCTACAACCCCTAATTAGGTTGAGAGTCCCATAGATGAGCCAACTACAATTTGGGAGGCCTGGTGTGTAGTGCAGACCCACAGAAGCATGAGCATGGATATATTATACTTGGAGTATGTATGTCCCATATTAACCTTTTAAAAATCTGAAAGACTCCAAATTCTACAATATATCTAGTTTCAAGGATTTTTGAATAATGAATTCCAGACCTGAACTTGTAATTTGCATATTGCATTAAGTCATGAAATCCCATTTCTAGGGTGAATAGTACCCGCACACTCCAGGAAAGCAGACTTCCAGTGAGGAAATCAGGTAAAAGAATAAACTGTATGGTAAAAGGTAGAACAGACTTTAAGTGATGAACATACTGTTCTATACGCAGATGTCCACTTATAATGATGCACGCCTATATAAGATTATCGTCTATAGTTACACAAATAATTTTTTAAAAAACACTTCCTGTATCTATCATCTCCCCAAGGGCTTCACCTCACTGAGTTCAATCTATAAAAACAAAAGGAATCACGAGCTGCTTCTTATCCTGGGAGGTTGTCTGTGGGTACAGACTGGTTTCAATGAAGAAAAGTCCCTACGGGGTCCAGCCAGCTGGAGGGAGTCTCCTTCCTATTTGAGATGCTGTAGCAGAATCAGAGACGCAGCGCAGAATCAGAATCCATTCTCTTCTCTCCTGTTCCCAAGCGTGACTCAGACTGGAACAGGCAACAATGACCTGTGACTCATCGTTCTCACGAAGCTCTCACTTGAACAGATTTCCCCATATTACACTTAAAATCACTCTATCTTGCCTGTCTGATAAAATCTGTTTTAATATGGCCTCTAAATTTTGGGCAACCCACAGCAAAACTTAAGGTGGTAAATTGCATCTTGGAAATGCAGGCTTTTTAGAAACGTTTCTGCATCAGAACTCTGGGATGGAAATGCACAGGGACTTGCAAGGTTTGCACTTTTCATTCATTAAGGCTGAGTGGCTGCCAAACTTCTCTTCCGGTTAGTCACAGGGGGAGGAGGCCCATCACCAGGGCTGGTCGTAAGTTACCCGGCGAGCAGGCAGCCCCAGCACGATCCAAGGGGATCGCGGAGCTTGACACAGGCTTTGTGAACGATTTCTGAGAAATCCAAATGTATTGAAAAATCACAGACTGGCAGAGGAATGAAAGACTCGGACTATCTTTAAATTCAGCTGGCCAAGAATGAAGCTTATCCCTTATCTAAACCCAGGTTTGATGCTTGTGGCTGAGTCTCCTTTGTGGCATCACCTAGAAAACTTATAATTACATGATCCCTTAGTCTTTTTTAATGGGAAGTTTGCTTTATAGGCTAGAGGTTTGCACTGTTAGATTTAGTTCTTTCATTTGTTTGGTTTCTCTGTGTACCATACGTGAGAGTGTAAGTCTTTCTCTGTTTGACTTATTTCACTAAGCATAATATCTTTCTGGTTCCACCCATGTTGTTGCAAATGACATGATTTAATCTTAAAAAAAAAAAAAAATAGGGCTCCCTGGTGGCGCAGTGGGTTAAGCAACACACTATGAAGCAAACCGCAGCCACTGCAGCAAGAGTTCGATCCCTGCCTCCGGCCAGGGAGGGACCCACATGGCGCAGCAGACCTCTCCTGCTGTGCCCGCTGCTGCCCTCAGCAGTGTACTTCTGTTGATCTGCCTGTTCTGCTCCCCACTCTCTGTGGTGAATCCTCTCACCCTCCCACATCTCTGGCCTGTACCCCAGTGCTTGTATGCATAAATAATTAAATCTTTAAAAAAAAAAGTTTGATTCCTTAGTCTTGATCTGAGGCTCTTAACTATTTTGTGTTGTTTTATTTTTTTGTTTTTTGCTGGGGGGGTGGAGGTTTGCTGGTGTTGGATTGGGAGGAAGATGACATCTCTTTGGGAACCTGAAGAAAATACTAGGTGACTGTAGTCACCTAGGATTTGCATACACCCTCGGGGGCAGTTCATCCATAACCCTCAGGTGAAAAATCCCTTCTCTTTATACTAGACGCTCCTGGACGGTATCGATGATGTCGATTCACTGTGTTTAATTATGTGCAATTGCACAGCGTCCCTCCTGTTTGCTCCGATACCCCGTCACATGCTCAGAAATTTCAGTTAGTGCTTCTCGATGTGAATTTACAGTAAGAAAGCTCTTTTCTATTTTTAGTGTTCTTTTTAAAAGTCCAAGGCTTGATTAAAAATGCAAGTCTCTCCTTTAAGTTCTGCAATGTAGCAGTATAGTCTCTTGATACAGAAAAAAATAAGAAGAATTAAAAAAGAATTTCGTCCTCCCTAACTCTGGAATTACCCTGAGTCAAATTTACACTTAAGCAAAATGGAAAGTATAATTACTGCTTCTGGGAATTGCCACCGGCTGTCCAATTTCAGCTTTATTCAAACTGTCGAACCCCCTCCTCCTTTTACTCATCTTCTCAGAACACAGGGTAACACACGCCTGCATTGCTCTGGGTGATTTGGGGGCTGGGGTGGGGGGAACACAATTATACACCTCACTGGTGGGGCCAGACCTCCTTCAGTTCCCTAATGACCGCTATTGTTGAGCCCTTCCTGTGCTGAAGAAGTGTGTTATCTCCACAGCACCAGCGGGGTAGATTAGAGGCTATTCCCAGATTCTCTAGAGGAAAGGACTGCAAGAAAGCCAGTCGCCTGTCCAGGGCAAGGAACCTGCCCATTGTAAATCACCGTCTGAACCCAGGCTTTCCTGACCTACAGGGTCTTGGACTTAACCATCACACGTGGGCTCTTCCTCTGTCCTGCCACTTTGTCAGTCAGTCAGGTTAGAGAATGGACGGGGAAGAGATCCCTTAGCCTTCCTCCCAGGCCAGCATCCATGCCCAGCTGAGGCCGGGGCCATCAAGGAGCTGGCATTTCTGCTTCTGGGCCCTTCAGTGCTCCCACTGGTGTGTGGCGGGTGTGGAGAGCCTAAGATGGCACCTCCATGAAGCCCTTTTATTACTGGGGAAGAGCAGAAGACAAATAGCTGAGGGCATTCAGAGCGAATTCGCTAGTAGACAGAATGAGGGGCACCTCGGGACACCAAACCCGTACTCTCTAAATGGGTTCTGCCATCGCCACATAAAGACAAGATATACTCTTAGTGTGTAGACCTTCAATAGAAAAGAACTCTGATACAACTAGCGTGGAGCAGAGAGAAGAGAAAGAATAGTTAAAACAATTTCCCCACATAGCGCCCAAAGTTCCCATCCCCTCGTGGGTAAGTGACCCACCAAATGAGGTTGGCCCAAAGCAGGAGCACTGAGGCCCAAAAGCTGACCACAGATCTAAGGCACCTTCTGTGGGGGACCACTGGGAAGGGGCAGGAGGAGCCAGGCGAGTCTGGAAGGATAAAACAAAGTCAAGAGAAAGACTGCCATTGTCATACTCCCATGCGTCTCTCATCCACATCTCTGTCTCTTTCAGGAGTCTCTTTTCACATCCCCCAAGTCCCTGGTATAAGCCCAAGGCTGAGGAGCGAGTGCAGCTTCTTCTTCACATGTCTCTGCTCCACGTACCTCCTCCAGGTCTCCTCTGTCTTCTTACCCCAGTCTTCCCCAGTCCTTTTTAGCTTCTCCTCCTCTGCTAAGCTCATCCCTCCCTCGGGTGAGTCAGGGAACCTGGACCTCCCTTCTGTGGGGATTGCACTGATTCCTCTAGCAGAGGCCCGCCATAGCGCTGAGTTCCCTTGACTCTGCTCCCTGGGCTCCAACGGGCTTGCTTCCCTGGCAGACCGCGAGGTGTGGGCAAGCACTACTCCGTTTTATGCTCCCAGCTATACCTTAGATAACAGAAATCGATTAGCCCAGGGTTTATGACTTAACACAGTGGGGCTAGCGAGAGCGGCTGGGCCGGATGCACTGGTGGGCCGCAGCGGATGGAGGACAAGGAGGAGCAGGGGGCTGGGTTGGAACACACTGTCCAGCATGTCCAGGACAGATGCCTGGAGCCAAAGGCCACCTTCACCTCCCGTCACCCCAGGAGAGGGGCCAAAGTCTCCTGGAAACGCCACACTGCCCCAATGGGGGTCCTTGTGAGCAGTCAGGGGGCCGTTTGAGAGCACTGTCCCTCTGTGTGCAGGGGTTAGTGCCTGCCCGCGGTGGGCAGTGGTGCATGGAGAGAACAGCCGCAGCCACGGAGCCTAGGTGAGGCTATGTGGCCGGAAATTCCACTCTCATAATGCGAACAACTAAGTGATTTAGTGAAATAAAATGCCTCAAGGGCAATCCGGCCCATTAAGAAAAGCATAACATGGAGACTCTTTCTTGATTGTTACCCAAGTTGATGTTATGCTAAGGTTAAAAAAAAAGAGTCTAGTCTCTGCCATGGACAGTACTATTCCTTTGGGAGGGGCCTCATTTGCCTAGGAGGGCCTCGTGAAGGAGAGACACTTGGGGAGACACACGTGGAAAAGCTGTTTCTGAAACTTAGGCAATGTCAGAGAAAATGGCAGCCATTATCTTGATGTCATGGTGAATTCTGTGGTGTGTTTTGAATTTGGGATCTTTCCTTCTGTCCTAGCTCTCCGGGACCTGCCTAACCCCTTTCTTGTGGTACATTGCCAGAAAGTGCTGTAGACCTGTGCCAAGTTTTTGGGCTTTAGCCACCATGCTTCAGGTGGAGACTTTGCCCAGAAGGGGATAGAGAATTTTTAGTTTTATTGGAAACCAGTTATATGATAACCTTTCTTCCTCCTCTCTCCCTCAATGCACACAAATTTTTTTAAAGATTTATTTATTTATGCATACAAAAGCTGGGGTACAGGCCAGAAGTGCAGGGGGTGAGAGGATCCACCAGAGACAGAGTAGGGAACAGAACAGGCAGATGGACCAAAATACACTGCTGATGGGTGCAGCGGGCGAGGCAAGAGAGGTGTGCTGTGCCATGTGGGTCCCCTCCCTGGCCAGCGGCAGGAATCGAACTCGTGCTGCAGTGACTGTGGTTTGCGTCATAGTGCGTTGCTTAACCTGCTGCGCTAAGGAGGGCCCTAATGCACACAAATTCTATTAAAACGTTTCACACTGAGAGTCTGCTTTGTGATTCTTTGCCTTTGTTTTCAGCATGCACCCCTTAGCAGTTTGGGGTCCCCGGGCACTCCTCCATCATGCACTTACAGGAAGAAGACTGAAGATTAGGTGAGTGTGTGCCTAGAAGAGGAAAGAGATTAAGCAAAGGCCCGAGAACGGAAGGACCTGGAGGAAGACTAAGAAATGACTAGCTAGGAGCTAGAGGGACTGAAGTATATAGTGTGTGAAGTCTGCAATAATGTGACATTCCAAACATGTCCTGTCTCCTATCATGGTGCCTCAAGAGCCAGTGATTTTGCAGAAGATAGAATAGATGGTAAAGAACAAATGTCATGGTTATCCATCACCTCCTGACACCCCTCCTTCTAACCATTGTAGGAAAACAGCATACTCTTCCATGCCAGTAAGGGGGGAGGGATGTCTCTGTTTTGGAAAATATACCAAAAATATCAGAGGGTTTATTTAAATACCTGAGCGTTTTTCCCTTTAGAATGGGTGAAAGACAACTTTATTTAACTTTTGCTCTGAAGGTAACTATCAAGCCTAACATTCCAGTTCAAAATTTCTGTGGTTCTAGCTTATGTGCTCTGATGCTAAGTAAGGCAGGATTTACCAGCACGTAGCACGTCTGAAGAAGAAATATTTGGACTATTCTACATAAGATGATTTAAATGTCCTGTGACATGTACTATTAATATTTTGGGGGAAACTATACCATTTGGGTTAGTCTCTTGGTTGCCTATATGCTGGTGGGCTTCTTGTATTATCCCACCCTTTGGTAGAAGACTGTTTATGGAAAGATTAATTCTCCACATCTGGAAGAAACCACAGAAGCAGAAAGAGCTAGCTGAGTTAAAACCTGGAAATATTAGATCAGACTTTGACAACTTTTCAGGGGGTAGAGGTGCCAAGTCTCTGTCTTTCTCCTAACTGTTTGGGGGATAAGAATGAAAAGTGATAGAGCTGGAAAGAAACACATCTAGAACAACCTACTAGCTCATACAATTCCCCACATAGCATGACAAATTCAATAAACACTCTAGAATACAAACATCTCTTTGAAGAGTTGAATCCATTTGTCACTGCAGTTGTGCAAATGGTTTTACCCAGATTCAGTTTACTTTGTTTTCACAAGCTGAGCGCAGGTCTATGGAAGCACTGGAAATTTGACAAGAGTTTGGCGTGGGAGAAGAAGGGTTAATGTTTAAGGGGTGTCCGTCTGCCTGCTGTAAGGAGATGTGTTTCTTCTTGTACAGAGGAGAGGACACCATTACAATTACTTGGTCTTTATGACATCAACTAGGACACCACATCAGGTGTCTGGAAAATTCCAGGAGCTGGAGGAAAGCTCTGATAGAGGGGGTAATGCAGGCCCTGACTGGTAGGACAAGGAGGTTGGGAGTTGGGAAGATTGTGAACCCAACATCACCTATTTCAATTTCTTGTCCAAGGACCTGGTCAAGGGAATGAATACTTCACACTGAGCAAATCCTGCAGAGTACAAATTCCCCTTTCAACATCTGTATGGCCTAAAATAAAAACTGTAGAGCTGTTTGAAATTCCACCCCTTCCCTGTAGTTAATTTGAGGGACTGAGTGAGAAGACGGTTACTTTGGAATGCTACAGGCTCTGGTTCTTGTGCTGGTTCTGTTGCTAATGTGCTGTGTGATCCTGGGCCTCTGCCTCAACCTCCCTGATCACCTGTTTCCCCGAGGCGTCCTACAAGAGGCAACAATCTCTGCTGTGCAGGGTTATTGTGAGAACTTAATAAATAAAATGATGTATTTATTAAAAAGCTGGATGGGCTTTCTACTTTTAGTAAAGATGGGATTTCTTACCCATAATGCTCCTTTCCATTTTGGAATTCTGGACGGACAGGCGCCAGGTGATGAGCTGACAGGGCACTAGGGTTATCTTGACAGGGTGCTCCAGGTCTTTTCAGTCACAGTCTGAACCTCCAGGCCATAAGCTGACTCATTCTCTCAGGAGACCGGGGAGCAGAAAGAGAAACGGACCTTGGCTCACCACCAAGTAGAGCAGAGCCTTTCCAGAGCGTCTGAGTCCAAGGCGTTTCCTTGGAAGCAGACCAGCCACGAATGGAAGAGGCCTGGCTTCTCCGGTGTTTGGCTGGCTTTGGAGTTTCCAAAGAGTCCTGCCAGGGGCCTGCCACACGGGAGATGCTGTTCCCTTTCCTCTCAAAGCTGTTTATGTTAATTAATCAAGGCATTTTGGAGCATGTAGAGGATATTTCCCACAAACATTCCGGCCTGGAACATATCTCCTAGGCTAAAAATATATTTCCTAGCCCCTAAAGCTTTACAAATTACCATTTCAACTGGAAGCAATGATGACTTGTACAAGCTCCTTAATTGAATGTCGCTTGAGGTGAAAAAATAAATCAATACTTATCCCCGCAGTCATGTGGGGCCTTACAGTGGGAAGGCCGGCCTTGCTCATTTACATGGTTAAAAGCACTCTCAGAAACCATAGAGCTAAAGAGAAAAAAGTGAGGGGGGTGTCACCATGTGTCGATGTGTCGATTCATTTGTGTGCCTGTTTATCTTGAATGGCCAAAGAAAATTTCTGGAAGGATATTTTTAGTAGATGCGTCAAGTCCTTTATTTGATGATAAAGACCTTTACAAAATATAGTTCATCTGACACAATAGGAGACTGCAAACCTTGTTGACGCCTTAAACTTAACCTGGCTACCCCCACAGAATAGACCAAAAACTGGGTGGAGAGGGTAAGGAGTGGGGTTTCTGAGGGAGTAGGAAAAAGAGAGCATCTTTTCCCTACTTACTTCCCTTTGGCAGCAGAGGACACTCCTTTTCTTTTCAGATTTTGCTTTCCATTGTGTTCTTTGTTTCTCCAGGTGGCTGGGGGGATGGGCCTGAGGTAGCATGTGGGTCAGTCAGTAGCTCCTGGTGATATTGTGATTTATAGAGAAAGTATGTATTTGGCCATTACGATGACCCAAAGATATTTCTTATTTGTATTTGGTCTTTATCCAGGGGTCCTGGTTCATAGCTCCTAAAAACCTTGGCATTTCCTAAGTGGTGTCGTTTGTTATGTTAATGAGGTAGTTCTTGGACCCCACCTAAGGAAGAGACTGGCCAAACAGCCATTCAGAAGGAAGGACCTCTCAGTTCCACCTCTGGGAAGGGGAGAGGACGTGGGTGTTGAATCAATTGCTAATAGCCAATGATTTCATCAGTCCTGTAACAAAACCTCCAGAAAACTCTACAAAGACAGAGCTCAGAGAGCTGCCCTGTTGGAACACACGTGAAGATTTGGGGAGAATGGTGCACTTATTGGGTCACGAAGGCAGGGAGCCCTGTCCACATGCCCCAGCCTGTGCACCCCTTCCGTCTGTCTGTTCATCTGTATCCTTTATCATAATCCTTTTATAATAAACTGGTAATCCCTTAAATAAAATGTTATGCTGAGTTGCTGTACAAATTAATCAATCCTGAGGAGCAGGTCATGGAACTTCTAATCTGTAATCACTCAGAATCTCAGGTAACAGCCTGGGCTTGAGGCTGGAGTCTCAACAGTGCAGGGGAGGGGAGACGGCACTCTTGCGGGACTGAATCCTAAACATGGGGTATCTGCTACTATCTCTGGGCTGGTGGTGTTAGAATGTGGTTGAGTTGAGGCTGTCTAACTGGTGTCCAAGTTTTGCTTGGTAGGGATGTAGGGCAATTCTTCCACACACTGGAGATGACCCTGGGACACCCCAAAGAGGCCTGTTGGATCTTTGGTCTAGCAGGCCCCAAGGAAGGCTTTGGGACAAAGAGGCATTGCCAGCTCTTCTTGCCCTGTCGTAGAATTTTCTTGAACTTGTCTTGACTCTCCCCCTTCTGGAGATGGAGGGCTCTGGGGACAGGGTCTGTGTGTGTGGGACTACCATTGTGACCAGGCAGTCCCTAGACTAACCACATCATCACCAAAGAATTTGTACGAAATGCAAAATTCAGGCCGGTCCCCAGAGCCATTCAATCAAAAACTCTACGGGCGGAGCCCAGTGTTCTATGTTTTAACAGGCCCTGATGGCTGACACACGCTAAACTCTGAGAAATAGGAAGTTTCAACTTCAGGGCTGAGATGCAACTTACAGAGGCAGTGCCTACCCAGTTCAAATGAGGAGGGGAACTCTGGAGTCAGAGCCTCAGCTGGTGAGAGGTCGTGCAGGCACAGGAAGATCCAGGGCCTTCGGGGCCCTGCATCAGCAGTTAAGAATCTGGCTGAAGAGGAATCAGGAGTTTGGCTCAATTTGCCTCTGGAAGATATAATTCAGACATTAGCGCTATCTTCCAAACAGATTATCCGTACTAGCACTTGGGCCCTCTGAGCCCTATTTCTGGTTCAAGCACTGCTTGTTGAAAGTCCACTCCGAGCCACTGTCACGCATCGCACGAGGAGCACTTCCAGAGCGAGGGCCAGCCGTGCTCCTGCAGTTGGGCTGATATTAAGGCCGAGGCCATTTCAGTTTCTCTCGTGTGTGCAGCTTCTCAGTCTCATTGCTGAAAACGCTTTTGACGAAGTGTCTTTCAGGACTTCCCCCCCCAACGTCATCGGTTATTGTGCTACTATTCCAGCTTGCACTTGCCACTAACTAGCTCTTCCATTTGGCTGGCTGCGGTGGGTCTGCTCCAAGCCAA
The DNA here is from genome assembly GCA_019455555.1 of Galemys pyrenaicus. NCBI lineage: Eukaryota > Metazoa > Chordata > Mammalia > Eulipotyphla > Talpidae > Galemys > Galemys pyrenaicus. The sequence continues at coordinate 4,389,023 of JAGFMF010011634.1, forward strand.
GAGTGAAGGACCCATGCAGAGTGTGACTTCCCACCAGCTAATGTTCATAATGGGCTGAGAGGACGTCACGGGAAGGGTTCTATGCTTTGTTACAGGTGTCAGTGCACTAGGAAGGAAGTAGACAGATGAGTGAGAACGATGTACATTCTAGCACTTTCTAGGTCTTGAGTTGTCTAGTTTTATTTTTTTTCAACCTCATATAGGACTAATACTTTCAACTTTCTAAGTTAGATCTAATATGACCAATGCATAGTAATAACATTTATTAGTAGTATTTATAAAAAGATAGACCCAAGGTGTTTTTTTTAAAGATTTATTTTATTTGTGTATGCACACAAGAGCTGGAGTGTAGGCCAGAGGTACAGGGGGGTGAGAGGATTCACCAGAGACAGAGTGGGGAGCAGAACAGGCAGACTGACGGAAATACACTGCTGAGGGGAGCAGCCAGCGAGACAGAAGAGGTCTGTAGCGCCATGTGGGTCAGCTCCCTGGCCGGGGATAGAACTCATGCTCTACTGGCTGCCCATAGCTTGATAGCACTGAGACTTAGCCCCTTGTGCCACCAGAGAGGCCCCTATTTTGGTTTTTTTGGAGGTTGAACATCCATTTGACTCAGAGAGAATCATGATGCCCTGCTTTGGTTTTATTTTTTGCGGTACCATATTTTTGGGGCTGATATGATTGCTTTTTAGTCAGTTGGCATGTACGCTGAAGTCTGAAAGTTATCTGTGTAAAAATTTGTGTATAGAAAGTTCATTTAAATGAGGTGGTCACATGGGGATTACAATTGATGTCAGATATATATAAATAAAAAAAGTTAATATAAAAAAATAAATAAAAAAAATAAATGAAGTGGTCACACATGGCGCAGCAGACCTCTCCTGCCTCGCTGGCTGCTCCCCTCAGCAGTGTATTTCAGTCCATCTGCCTGTTCTGCTCCCCACTCTGTCTCTGGTGACTCCTCTTACCTCTCACAACTCTGGCTTTTGTGTGCATAAAGAAATAAATCTTTAAATAAAACCGAGGTGGTCAGAGAGGAGTTCTCACACATGCACGGTCAACTCCCACCACAGCCTCAGGAGGGAAGAAAAGGCAGGGCTCCTTGGGACAAGAAGTGATGCTGCTTTGTTGCCCCAAGAGGAGGAGGCGGGAAGGAAGTGCCAACAAGTCAGTCGGTGAGAGTCCTCTTCCAGAGGCAGAAAAGGACTTTCGGTTGTTCTGGGGAAGTTTCGCTATGAGATTGCAGTTCCTAACGGCTATTATCGCTTCTGCACAAATCCATGTGCTGGTGCAGTGACTGGCTGTTTGTTTGAGATCGACACTGGCTTTGAGGGAAGGACCAGAATAAGATGTAACATGCACCGTAGGTAAGTGACAAAGGGTAAGGAAGGCTGGATAGTGGAGCCAAGAGTTTTACTTGTTTTCACTCACACCTTTAATAATAAGGAGTGTTTCCCCTTCATTTCACGCTGCTATCTGTTTTATTGGGAGGGGAGTGCCTTCCCAGAGGTAAGTGGGGGGTGCAAAGCCTCACTCTTGGCACCGGCTGCATGGCCTGGGGCAAGTTGCTCAACCTCTGAGACTGATTTTCTTCATCTATAAAAATAGACTAATACCTGATTTTCAGAGTGCTGTAAGGTTAGAGATTCCCGGTAACCCCAATTATCTGCCTTGACGGAGGAGAGCAACAGATAATCCGAAGAGAATGAAGTTCTCTTTGACGTGGGAATCGCCGTATGATTCTTTGTTCCTCTGCAGCTTTAGCTTCCTAACTCTTTGCTTAGGTCGAGTGGAAACTCCCTCACATTGTGGACTTACTCCCTGTATTTGGGGATATGCTGAAGTGGCAGGCGTTTGCTAGGAAGGCACACAAGCCTTTTGCAGATAATTAAGAGTTGACTGGCAGAGGCTGGTCAGCTCAAAGGTCACAGACTACTGGAAACACCTCAGGTGTGAGCTGCTGTTCCCTGTGTGTGTCAGTGGGAGAGCGACCAGGAAACCTGAGGGAGCCTGTGCTCTGGGAAAAAGGCAACCTGGGTGGGGCCGGCAGGGACTCCTTTGTTGATGGTGGTCAGGTCTCCTAGAGCAACACAGGTGACTGTTCTAGAGTCACCTTGAGGAAAATACAAAGGCTACTGCACCTCAGTTATCAGCAAAAGAGTGACATGTTCCTTGACATCGCTGTCATAGGGTTAACTGAAATAGCCGTGCACAAGCAGCTTGTAAGAGACAGCCTTCCAAAGGTGTCCCACTAAATCCTGCTGGTCTGGAGTGGTTTCCTGATTCAGTGTCCAGTTTTTCCTAGAAAAAGCAACATCTTCAAACTGCCAGGCACAAAAATAGGTGATGGCCACCTGATATGTCAACCATGACCAAAAGAAAATGCCTTTATCTCCTTCAGCCTCCTTCATCTTCCTGAAAACAATCATTGGCTGAGCCTTTCTTTCTTCCCAGGTACAAGAGGTGCTGCTAGGTTCTGAGTTTAAACAAGAGCTCAGAGAAGCCTCTGAGCCTTCCAGGTCCTCATTCTGCTCCAATGTTGAAACATGGGCAATGAGAAGAAAGGGCAGGGCCAGGAGTGCCAGAAAGTCCTCAGACCTGTCCAGAAGTCTTAAGAATCTCATTTTCTTAAGAATCTTATGGAGGGTAGCTTGTAGTTGTTTCTTTTTTTCCCTCTCGAAATATGGTAAATCAATATTTTCCTTGATGGTTACGTTATCAATTCCCATATTTCAACAGATACAATATTTATCCATTTCTAATTTTTGTTCTATGCAAATTAGAGATGGTGGTGGGATGACAGTATGGGGATGTAGAATGAGGCATGTTTTAAGTTCAACAGGCCTGAGTGCAGTTGACCAAACAGAGTTGTTGAATCCTGCTGTGTGACTTAAAACAAATCACTTAACCTCTCTGGCCTACAATTTCCTTATCTATTAAAGGGGATTATCTCCTGTAATTTCATAGGTTTATCATATAAGTTAAAGGTAACGTATTAAAGGACTTTGCTCCAGGTCAGTAATAAAGGAAGCATAGTTAAAACTGAATCCTAATGCTGCACTAGAAATTGTACCAGTTGTTGGAAAATTTAGCAGAACGCTCTTCACAGTTGTCCTTTGAGGGACTTTCGCTCTCTTTCTGTAGACAAGAGAATGGAGGGTCAGGAGAGGTTAAGGAACATTCTCACAAGTATGCATTTAGAAAATGAAAGAACTGAGAATGTGCCCAGATTTTTTTACCTTAAATTTAGGGCATCTTTTACTCCATGTAAGCCACCCTCTCACGCTGAAGACGTAATTCTTTGTGGTATCATGGGGCTGAAGGTTGTGAATGCCCAAAACACGCATTTCCCCTGCCCCTCTTTAGGCCCTGATTACCTTCTGCTTCTGAGTATAATTACTTATGCATATGTAATAGTTCCTCAGATAGGAGAGAAAGAGAGGAA
>JAGFMF010011634.1:4402057-4422632 GCA_019455555.1 Galemys pyrenaicus
AAAGAAAGAAAGAAAGAAAGAAAGAAAGAAAGAAAGAAAGAAAGAAAGAAAGAAAGAAAGAAAGAAAGAAAGAAAGAAAGAAAGAAAGAAAGAAAGGACAGACACCTGTGCATCTTATTTCCGGCTTCCGCTCATCCCCTTAAACAGAACTCACTGTTGCTGGCCTGGGGCAGGGTGGGGGATTGGGCCCAGGCCTGGCGGCTGGGTGACTCTTGAGGTCAGGAGGAGCGTGTTAGGATGTGCCTCCAGTGCTCCCTGGCTGCTTCAGTGCCTCCAGGTGAAAGAGTCTTGGGCCATGGGAATAAAGAAGCAAGGTGCTTGCTGTGGCCAGGTCCCCCTGCCAGTTCCACCTGCCTGCCTCAGTGTCTCTTGGCAGAAAAGGGGGTCACAAGAAGGAAAGTACTTCTACTAGCTCAGGGCCTGAGTCAGGTCCCTCCCACCTGGGGGCTTGGCCTTGTCTGATGTTGTCAGAGGGACCCAGGTTCAGTGCCGGGGTGCAGAGAGCCTGCCTGTGCTGCCTTCCGGGGGAGGCGGGGAGTTGGAGAGCTGTGGTCTGGACAGCCTTCCCTACAGTGCCCCGTGTTCAGCCATTGCTCTCACCCTGGGAGCCCAGAGCAACTCATCGTAGCACTTTGTGGATCCAACGATGCTTGTGTCTCGTGCCCCTCCCAGAGCTTAGAGTTGAGTTGGAAGAAAATGATGCAAGGTCACATGGCCAGACAGTAAGTCTGTGTGCATTTCATGGCTTCTGTTTTCTCCCTTGTACGATGGGCTGGGAGACAGGAAGTTGTTTGATGCAGCAGGCACACCTTTGTCAAAACTACAGAAGTTACTTAATGATTAGCTTAGACCTTAATAATTACTTCTTGTTAAGTTTTTGTCTTTAATGGGCATCAAAATGTATTTTTTCCCCCAAGCAATCCCTTTTGCCCTTGCACGAGTTTGCATAGCTGGAAGACTGTTCTCTTGTTGACAATATGCAGGAACAGCACAGGCTATGTGGAACAGTGAGGACTATTCTCCCAGTCTTGCCCCACTTCAATCTTACCTGTGCTTCTGCAAACTTCTGGCAAAATATCTAGAAGGCAGCAGCAACCTCAGTATTGACTGAACTCAACAGTCCACAAGCTCTAAAATAACTGCACACCTCATAGATATAAAATAACACGTATAATAGGTCATCGATAGTTACCAGTTCAATGGTAATTTTACACTTATTTTCCATTTATACTAACCCTAACTCTCCACTTATATTATCAGACCCATCCAGTTTAGATGATCATTTATGCATGACTTCATTACACATGTGCTGAAACAAGATTGTGATCTGCTGCATGTTCCCGGTTTCCTCAACCAATAAGCATCCAGTATAGCTGGTTAGCAAATCCAAAGTTTTCACCTTAAACAGCTTAGACTTTCATGGAATGGATCAGAGCAGTATCTCAAAGTGGACAAAAGGAGAGTCCAGTTTCTTTTGGAAAGGCGGCTGGAAGGCAGCAGATACACACCAATAACCTCAGCACTGGCACAAACGTCCAGGCTGCTTGCTGATACCAGCAGCAGCCCCCACCCCCCGCCCTCCCCCACTGCCTAGGTGCATGGGTCCCTCACTTTAGTTCCCAGCATTTTACCCTTTGCCTTGGCTGTGGCCAAAGAGGTTTAGCTGGAGAAGGGTGTTACAGCTGAGGACGTCAAATCACTTAGTCTCCGTAGCCACAGCCATGGAGATTTTGCATAAACACACAGTCATTCAGAGGCTATCACATTTTCCTCCTGCAGGAGTTTCTAACTGGTCCTAAACTGGGCTCTGGGAGGTGATTAGATTCCCCTTCCGTTCGCTGGGATGGGCCTACCTCGGGCTGGGCTCCCTGGGGTGAGGGTGGGTCTGACTATGTCCTGAAGTCTCTGGCACTTTCGTCCACCTCTCCTCAGCGTCTGGTCAGGGTGCAGCAGCAGTAGTCGGAGAAACAAAATGTGGCAGAAATTCCATCAGGAAACCAAGCAGCACTGAGATAGGAGGAGGGAAGTTCTTCATTTGCACTGGTGGGCTCACGAGCTCTCTCAAAGTCTGAGCCCCAGGCAACTAGGTTACAGAGCATATATTGGCTAAAGCAAGGGGTTCAGTATGAATCAGGGTGTGTGTGGCCTTAAGAGTTATCAGATGCTCCCTGAAACTTTCAGTCTACAGACTATGTCCCAACTTCAGCTAATCGACAGGTGGGCCTGACATTTTCCACTTCACCTGTTCGCCCCTACATGAAAGTCACATCTACCGATCCAACTCATGACTTCCTCATGAAAGGTGAACCTTGCACTTGTGTTAGTGTAAACAAACATTGATTTAGGAAAATGCACAAAGGCATTCATTGAAAGGAACAACTGGTAAAGCTGGGGGCTGGAGGAGCTGAGTTCTGCCCCCCTACCCCACAGTTCAGGATACCACTGGGGCCAGTTTCAGTTTATTTCGTATCAAACCAGGAGTGAGCCTTATGATTTTTATCAAAGACTCAAAAACCAGGAACTGACACCTGAGCTCACTGAGCTTCCCAGGAAGTCAAGGTCAACCTCAAGTGGGATGCGGCTGGACGTACCATGTTTCATTTTGCCCATGGAATCCTGCCCTCAAGAGACTTGGGAGAAGGGTCTGTCATGAAGAAGCACCTCACTGAGCTTTCCCACTCCTCCATAGTGCGTGGCATCTTCTCTTGTTGCTTATTAACCTTATCTCTTCGCATTCTAAACTCCAAGCAAGGGGCCAAGAGGACGGAGCTAACTTTGCTCTCCACTTCCTTTCCAGGAGTGAACGCCAGTCCCTGACACCTATCAGGAGTTATTATTTAATAATTGACTATTTCAGATGCTGGTAGGGTGAGGAGGAGTTAAAAATGTGAAGGAACTGGTTGTTTCCCCAAGAACTTAAGACTCTGGTGAGGATAGATTAGTAGGGAAATAACTAACAAGAGAGTAGGTCATTAAAATAAATACTAGGAAGAGATTAAAATCATCAGCCCTGCTTGTCTCCAACACAGAGGAGTTAATTGTTAATTTATGGGATCAAAGAAGGCCTTACAAAGGAAGTGGTTTTTAGCTGCATCTGGAAATAATGCTGTCTACTACGTGGTAGATTCCTTCTCTACAAGGCACTTGCTTTTTCCTTCTTCAATCCTTTTTCCTTAGAGGAGAAATTTTTACAAAGTCTTCCTGTAACTAAGGATCTGCTTCCTGTGGAAAGTGCTGCATAACATTCAGTGATTTAAAAACAAAAATCTCTACGTGATCATAATGGATCCAAACCTGGTGCTTAGTCTGGAAGGAACATACTAACCAAATCTTTCAACCCAAATTTTATTCCAGGGCCTTTGGGAGACTCTCTGTTTTGGTTTAAGCAATTTGTTTTTGGCTCATAAGTAATCTCAGCTGGTACAAGCATTTCCTAATTAGATCGAAGTCCTGCTGACTGTAATTCATTTAAGGGTGTCAACATTTTTTTTTCTTAATTGGATTCATAGTGCTTTTGAATTCTCTGATGACCGAGAGAAATTATATAGACTTTAGTAATTGGATTTTCCAACCCGAGGGCTATTAACTCTCTCTTGAGCCTGTATAAAAAATCCATTTGAACTCAGTTATTTTCTTATAAAAGGACTACACATTTTCATGAAATATTTTGCTGAAATATAACCATGCTTTGGGGGCAATCTCTCTGGTCTTCACAGGAGCCCGGTTAAAACTGTGGGAGAGAGACAAATCATGTTATTTTCTTAAGTGATTTTGTCAGCAAGTAAAGTTTAAGTGACTTGCTATTTGTCACACAAAAGACCAGGAGCAGAATCATGAACTATATTTTTATATGCTTGTCTTTTGGCTATAAGAGAGGTTCAAAAATATTTTGTCCTCAATAATATATTTTTCACTAACTCCTCAGAAGACGAGGGGGTGGATATGGGGAAGGTGAAGGCTGCCTGAGGGAAGCAGGATTCATGAGGCATCTTTAAATACATGCCATTGGCCCTGACTCTAGAATGGTAGGCTACCTCAGGAAGGGATGAGGGTGGCTAAGATAGTGTTGTGGTAAAATTGACTACAAGAGGGTACCCTCTTGTACTTTCTCTCCACCTGAAATTTTCTATGTCCTATTATCTTCAACAAAGCATGTTAGGGTCAAAGCTTTTATGTCCAAATTAGTTGCTATCTACTCCATGCAGTGTTATTACATCAGCGTCGCCTCAGAAGGATTGTAGTTTCTTTAGGATCAAGGAGAAAAACTTATCTGGTGTGTTCTAGGATCTGGAACAATATCTTCTATAAGCTAGGAAGTTAGTAAATAGCTTTTGATGATACTGCACTTAACTTAGATGTAAGGGATATAAATTCTCTTTATCTTGCTCAACATCCCTCATAATCAGGGAAATGCAAATCAAGACCACAATGAGGTACCACCTCACACCGGTAAGAATGGCACACATTAAAAAACCAACAACAACAAATGCTGGCAAGGATGTGGAGAAAAAGGAATCCTGGTACACTGCTGGTGGGAATGCAAGCTAATCCAACCATTATGGAAGGCCGTATGGAGGTTCCTCAGTCTACTAGAAATGGAACTACCATATGATCCAGCAATCCCGCTCCTAGGAATCTATCCAAAGGACAAAAAAACACTGATCCGAAAGAGCACCTGTACTCCCCGTGTTTATTGCAGCACTATTTGTAATTGGTAAGGCCTGGAAACAACCCAAATGCCTAAAAGTAGAGGACTGGATCAAGAAGATGTGGTACATATACACAGTGGAATATTATTCAGCAATCAAAAATGAGAAATTAGGGACATTTATAGAAACATGGGTGGAACTAGAAGGAATTATACTCAGTGAAACAAATCAGAAGGCAAGAGAAAAATATCGGATGGCTTCACTATTAGGAGGAATATGAAAGAACAACAGCAACAACAAAGAATAAGCTCAAGGAATTGGGCAATTATAACCAAAAGCAAACAAAAAACTCAACAAGACCAAAAAGCCAGGATTAAACCAAAGAGACAATTGGGGGGGAGGGGAAGGAGGGGAGGGTAAAAACGGGGATGAAGGCAGAAAATGCACAAGGGACTGAGGTGATGGTACACCAGTGAAATGGTGGTGGGTACTCCCTGGGGAATACAAATGATGTCAAATATAATTAATTTTAAAAAAAAAGAAAGAAAAAGAAAAAAATTATCTTTATCTTAAGATAATCTCACGTTTTTGAGGACTGATGCTTTCTCTCCCCAGCTGTGAATCACCAAAAGCAGTACTAGAAACCACGTCTTCACTTTGTGATTCTCCCTGAAAGGTCTGGTAGAATCAATAAGAGTCTTTCCCTTTGACATTTGGAGTTTGACCTAACAACCTCCCTCCACCCTCTCCACACACACTAGACATTTGAGTTTCTTGCTAAAGGAATCCGTTAACAGCAGAAAGGAAGGTCAACAAGCTTCCTGTCCCTACGGTGACACTCTCTATCAAGAGGAGTGGCTTCCTTTCTTATCCACTGTCACACACCACAATGTCTTAGTGATGGTAGGTGCAGATTCTTTGATTTTCTCGAAAGCGGGTTCAACTTCTAGTTTAGTGATGGTTCATGACTAAAACTCACTTCTAGGTAATGATAAATCCAGATCTGCTTAATGATCACAAACCTAGTTCTCTCTGATGATAATCATGAACTTACTTCTAGCTAATGGGAATCATAGACCCAGCTGTAGCTAATGATAATTATGAACCCAGTGCTAGCCAATGAGATAAAATGGGAAGTGTGCTGAGGATCTTCTGAGAACTTCTCAGTGCTTCTTGAGAAAAAGAGAAGGAATAATGAGTTTCTTTTTGCTCTTGTCACCACCTGCACTTTTGCCTTTGAATGGAATACCGTAGGGTTAGAACTATCAGGTCTTTCCACCCTCCCACCCCTGTGATGATGGACACCTGCGGTGCTGTGAGCATTCCAGGGTTGGCGTGCGCAAGTGGGCGCACTTGAGTTGGACACGGGCTTAAATGGGCGGCGTCATGAGGATGCCAGGACCGACAGGACCAACAGGACCGACAGTGCTGATGAGCAGCAGCAGTAGAAAGCAGCCGAGGGTGAGATGCGCCGGGGGCTGGGAGTCCTGCCAGCCTCCTGGCCCCCCAGCACCCCTGCCTGCCATGTACCTGGCCACCTCTACTAATAAAAGCATGAAAAGCCACTGAGGGCTCCAAGACTCTCCTTCCTTGACCTGTCTGCCCAGAACCATCCTGAACTTGCCCAGTGTGCCTCCCTTCCTGCTGCTACAAATACCCAGTGTTAAGGCAGCCATCTTGTGACCACCAGGCAGCTAAGCATAAGGATGAATAATGTGCTAAGGCTGGTAGAAGGAAAAGACAGAAAGTCTGACTCCTCGTTCACAGTGCTAAGTGACAGAACCAGGCCTAGAATATCTGGAACATGATTTTGTCAGATAATTAAATCTCAATTTCTAAAGACACTCTTAGTCAGATTTTTGGTCATTTGCAATAAAATGTATACCAAAGGATCAACTATATGGCCTACGTCTTCCTAAGATTCTAATAGATTCACTAATGTATTTCCCATAGCTTATTTCTCCCCCTGCCCACCTTTGGTAACTAGAATTTCTATTTTATGCAGAAAGAAATACTACCTTATTAGATGACTTCTAATATAGACTTATTCACTTAGTATGTAGATCTTTCATAAACTAATTGAAGTTTTTCTTTGTATCATAGGAGTCTGGAAAGTTTGGAAAACATCCAAATACAAAGAATATAAATGATACTTCCTCTGTCTTTCTTGAGTGATTTCTTTTGTAATTTGATGAGCAAGAATACACTTACAAGTGCTCTTGATGTTGTACTTTCAAACTTTAAGAATTGCAAAAGAGAAATGAGAGAATTTGAACATAGTTTAACCAAACATTGTTAGTAACCAAAGAAGTGCAATTCAGAGTTACCATATCATTGTCACCTGAGGTGAGGATAAAATTAAGATAAGAAATATAAGAAGCATTTCAAATTGGCTAATTTCTTTCTTGAAGGGGTCAAATAACATTTAGGACAAGCTACAAAGACATTCATGTGCTTTGACCAAGTAATCCTAACTAGAGATTTTTTTCCCAAGGAAATATTTTGACAGATGTAGGGCAGATGTTTCTATCTGTAATAGGAAAAAAATAGTCGAGAAAGAAAAACATTAAATACTTTCAACAATGAGAATAATATATTTAATTACAGTAATCAACAATATATCAGTGTCTATAGTATATCAATCACTTAAACAAGTAGGTAAGCAAGGAAAAATATAGAAAAATACATATGAATGGTTTTTCTTTAAAAGTATAATACTTAATAATATACAAACCATAACTGCATTTATAAATAAGATATGGAATGTCTATGGGAAAAATTAGTTTTTTTGAGCTGCGTGGAATCTTAATTTCTTTTGGTTTTTTTCAATGTTATTCCAATGTTTTATTGTTCATGTCAAGCATTGTGTATGTGAGATTATTACCTGTGCTTTGACAGGTAAGCTTTCCCTCTCTCCAAACACCATGTACACTTAAGAATTTACTTATTTTTTGTTCTTATGCTCAGTAATCAGAGTGATGGAAAACTCTTGAGTCGTACGTCACTGAGAGCAAACAAGGACCACCATCCCCGCCATAAGTGTTCGAAATGCAGGTCTCCAAGACCTTAGCAGTGTGGACAAGATGTTGTCGAAGTGACGTCAAGAACAGCCACGTTCTTTGCAATCTATCGTTGCTCCCTGTTGCATATTGGGTGTCTGTTTATGTTATCTTTGGAAAGGTTTCTGAGCTGAGAAGTCCCTCCTAAGCCTTCTAAAGTTCATGTGTGTGACATGGCGTGTGTTCAAATACACTGCATATATCGTCTCAATGAATAAAGGTACTTCTTCCTACTAGAAACTTTCTTGAAGAAAACATCATTGGTGTAATAAGAACATCTGCAAAATTATCGCTTGTCCGTTCAGATGAAAAAGCACTGGAATATGATGAATGCGGGCAGGACTGGGTTGACACAGCCCAGGAGAAAACTGCAAGATGAAACAAACACATTCAGTTCTACTTCCACGTAGGTTCCTTCAAATACAATAAGAAAAGCCTGAATGACAAAGTTTAATGATAAGAAAGGACTGATGTTCAGAAGGAAACATACTTTCAACCAAGAGGAGTATTCTGGAGAAAAACCTTTCATCATGGGTAAGATAGTGAATGTTTCAACCATAAGAAGAATAAACTGTGATGGAGGACATGGAAGAAAAGCACATTTCTCTGAATGTTGCATTCTGGTGTTGATTCAGCAGTGCGGGAATGCCTCCGGCACCAGGAAAGCTTTACTGGATACTCTTCTACAACACTGTCCTAGGATGAACTAGCTGCTTTGGAGTCCTCAGGTCAGATGCACACCTCCACTCCCCGCCCCCACCATATTTAATCATTTATTTATCAAGAGAAACTACTCCTTGGCTGAATATTCATGCCTCATAGTTCAGGGGCAAGGTCAGTGACTAACTCCCAGGAAAGTCAAGCTAAACAAATCCTTCATGTTTCAAGAACTCTGCACTCTGAAGGTTACCAGCCTGGCTTAGCTCATCAACATCTTTCATGGAGGGGCCTCCCTGGTGGCGCAGTGGGTTAAGCAACGCGCTAGGAAGCAAGCTGAAGCCACTGCAGCACGAGTTCGATCCCTGCCACCGGCCAGGGAGGGGACCCACAGGGTGCAGCAGACCTCTCCTGCATCCCCACTGCTCCCCTCAGCAGTGTGTTTCATTCAGTCTGCCTGTTCTGCGCCACGCTCTGTCTCTGGTGAATCTTCTCACCTCCCTGGACTCTGGCCTGTACCAAGTGCTTGTGTGCATACATAAGTAAATCTTTAAACAAACAAAACAAAACAAAATCTTTGATGAAATCATGATTTCTGTAGAAATCTGCATCTGCCTTCTTTCTTGAGTCAGCCACAGCCAACAGAGAACCCTGCCAGCGCCAAGGAGGCGATGAATGCCCTAACAAGGTGAAACCACAGACACTGGGCCAGGAGGCCTCACACCTGAACTTTCCACACAGCACTGGAAGTCACGGTGGTTATTGTCCTCGACTGTAAAGAGCTAACTAGATGCTTTCTGAATGTGGTGACATCAAGCTATTTATTTTAGAGCAGAGCTTACAAGTCAGGTTTCAAAAAATATACCTGTTGGAATTTTAATCAGTCTTCGTAATTTTCTAGACTTTATAGTTTCACTTAAGCTTCTGAGATGGTGCATCTGGTAATAGAGAATAATAGTCAAGGTGAAGGGGAAAGGACTATTTTCATTTATGTCTTTCATTTTGAACCTACTTCTAAGTCAGAAGTGTTGAATAGCTTTTTTGCTTCATATCCTTTTTTTTTTTCCAATTTGAGGAGAGTTGAGTTTGTGCTTATGTGTTCAGCTGTGCAGTATGATAGGTATTTCATTACCTATCAGGCATAAGGAGGAACCGATCAGGCATAAGGAGGAAGCTTCTGTAATACGTACTCTTCGTTGATTAGGTATCCCACAATCAGACTGATTATGTTTGCTTAACCCATAGTTTTAGGGGTTTTACTAAGTCTTTTTATTTAAATCTCTTTTCCCTATGACTGATTTTTCATTATTATTCAGGATTAATATAAGGGAAGGATTAATGTAAGAACGAGTCTTCTTTAATCGCACCCTACACTATAAAGGGAAGGAGAGCATACGTTGAAACATACCACCCATCAGTCAAATGCATTGAAAAGAGAAATATTCTCAACTTATTTTATGTAACTAACATCTTTGACGGTGTTTACGATTTGGCCATGGTATTACTTGCAGATATTGATTCATAAGGCTGTCCCCTTGAAATCTGTATGTTATGAGCCAATGTTACTTCAGTAAGAATTTTGAAAAAAACCTGGACAGATCATTAGTGTTTAAAAATTGATATAGGGCCTCCCTGGTGGCGCAGTGGGTTAAGCAACGCACTATGAAGCAGACTGCAACTACTGCAGCACGAGTTCGATCCTTGCCGCCGGCCAGGGAGGAACCCACATGGCCCAGCAGACCTCTCCTGCCTCGCCTGCTGCTGCCCTCAGCAGTGTGTTTCAGTCAGTCTGCCTGTTCTGCTCCCCACTCTGTCTCTGGTGAATCCTCTCACCGCCCTGGACTCTGGCCTGTACCCCAGCTCTTGTATGCATAAATAAATAAATCTTAAAAAAATTGATATAATATGCATTTCTGTAAATAAAAATAAGAGCATGTTTGCAGTCCTAAACCCATTTCCTCTCTAATAGGAGGAGTCCTAGTACTTTGGCTGGTTCTCAGTATATCTCTGTTCTTCAGGGGTTTCATCTTTACCCGTTTTGAGTACTAGAGCTCAGTGAAGAAGAAACAACTTAATAACCTTATACGCTTTCTCACCCTTTCCCTCGCCCCCTCGCACAGCTCCTGTCATGCTGACTTTAAGCGGTCTGGTGTAGTTACCGCTAAGTTTCTGGACAGAAGGGGTGTGGGGCTGGGCTTACCAAGGTCACCTTCCTAGGTGGTTTCTTGGAGTCTGAACTTCCATTGCCCTTGGAGGAGAAAACTCTCCAGGGCTTGGAGGGAAAGAGATAAAAGAGTGTTTTTCTTAGTTTACAGATCAAAATGGGAACCTGATCCTGGCTCTTGTTTTCCAGCACTCCCTAACCCAAGGAAAAGGGAAAAGAGCCAGGAGAGAGAGGGCAGGGCATTCTCTTAGAACCCTGCTGTTTCCCAGAGGCACATTCCCTCCAAGCAAGCCTTACTAGCTGCCTGGGTGGCCAGGGAAGCTTCCTCCTGGACAGACAACTGAGGGCCAGGGAGTGGCGGAGGCATTCAGGAAGGTGAATGGTTTCTCATTCCTCCTTACACAGCCCAGGGAGCTTTAATTGGAAGCTCAAGTTGGGAGGGCTAAGGGAAACAATTTTGAGTTTTGTTGCTTCGTTGAGGCGAATACCGGCTGTATCTTGTCTTTAGTCCTACTGCCAGAGTAAACCATTTTCTCAACATCAACCTATAGGGTGTTTGTAATGAAGGTCTCTGGGGTGAACGTGAAAAAACATTCTGGAGAGCAGCGGAGGCACATTTCTCCATCTGTTAAATTCTGGAAGAGGTTTACACATGCTGTTTCTGGTGTCTTGAAAGCCTATAGCTTCCTTGTGTGCTCAGAGGCCTGCTGTCAAAATTTCAAACGTTCTCTGCAAAGCCTTCCTTGAGAAGATCCACCCTTTCCTCCCCGGTTTGTTTTGTTGCCCAGTGCACAGAGCGACACACCCTTGTGGAAATCAGTGTCTATTAGAACGTCATCCTTGAAGCAGTACACAGGCAACTTGCTTGCCAGATTTTGTGCCTTGTGGGGGCAAGAGAGCAAGTGGTCAACAGGCTTTACCTGGCCCATCAATCTCCCTGTGATGATGGTGCCTTAAGGGATTCTTAGCGTGAGATATTTAGGAAGACAATCATGATGACTATAGCAAAATGGCAAATAGAGGATAAGTGAGTCCACAGGCTGAATGAAAACCATCTCCATTTGTCTGTAGACTTAACTTAAATTTTTTTCTGTTGGGATCTTAGCATCTTTCACCTCTTTTCTCTTCCCTGCCTGGACTGTGAAGGGTAGAAGCCTGAAAGCTACATTCTTCAGAGGGCTTTGCCATTAGATTTCTAGTGTGGGTTCCATGAATGGGAGGAGCTCAAGTTTCTTTTTACCAGTGGTTTAGAATATTTCTAAATAAGTACATATACTTCAATTTAGACATAAAACAGACTGGGGTTTCTTGCTTATATATATATATTTGGCATATTTCCACAAAGAAATCCTCGTTTCCTGTACTCATATACCCTCTCTGGATTGACTAATTTGGTAGATCTTCTTTGAAAAGGACAACTTTTCAGTTAGCCCTCATACATTATAAGTACCTAGAAACATCAAGTAATATAGTTGTGACTAAATGATGGAGATGTATTCACTTCATATATAATTTGTAGATATATATATTTTTTATATACATGCATGTGGTTCTTGTTGACAAAGTCTGAGGGCACCGAGTTACCCCCTGGCCTTTACTTCCTTCTTCAGGCTTTACTTCCTGCCCCACAGCACATGGTCGGGGAGGTGTTTCTCTAGCCTGCGAGTCAGGGCCAGGGCAGGGCTGGGAATGGGTGTGGTGAGATGTGCTGAAGAGCCAGAATTGCTACTGGGAATCAGGCACTGGTGCTGTTTCTTTCCAGCCTCAATGACTTTTGGGCAGCTGGGAATTGGCTCTACTCAAAAGAACCCATGCTTAAAGTCAGGACATAGGCCAGCTGAACTCAGATTTAAAAAATTTGGGTCAATCAGTACTGCATGGATATTTTTTCTCTGAAGATGAAAATCCTGTGCTTCTAGATCCTCATTCTTTGCGCCTCAGCAGCAAGCTAGGAAAGAGCAAGTCAGGTCGAATGTGTCTGACAGGGCGCATCGTGTTGGCTGCCTGCGTACAGAGGCCACTGAGCTAGAGAGGGGGAAGACCAAACACTGGTGAAGATGTGCAGACTGAAGGGCACCCCAGGACCCCCCAACGTGCACACTGTAAGTGGGTTCTACTATCCAACACATAAAAACAAAGCTTCGTCTTAGCGCAAAAGAACTTTAATAAGATAGTGTGCCTACAGAGAGGAGAAAGGACATGAGTTTAAACTAGTTATTAAAAAGTATAAGAAAAGGAAATACTGGAGATTTGCTTTTAAACAAATAATGCGTTTGAATTCTCTTAAATCAACAAAACGAGGAAATTAAAAGCTGATTTTCTTTCAAGCCTATTTAGTGTTCAAACCAACCAGCCAAAAAAGGAAGAAAAAACATACCTCCCAGGACAGCACACCAAGGTGAAAGTTAAGTTTACTGTATATCAAAACCAACCCCCCCCCCCCCAAAAGATGACTTTTAAAACCTAGGGGCAAAAACCAATGCAAGCCTGCGGCAGACTGGGGAGAATCAGAAAGATGACGCTGAAAACTTGCTCTTTTTGTAATACTTTCCACAGTAAGCCAGTTGATTAACATTGCACTGTTAACCGTCTATTAACATTCACATGTTATTTATCAGTGTAGGAAGAGGTGTACGTGCACTGTCGGGAGGTAGATTTGCACACGCTTCAGCTTCCAGAACACGCAGGTAAGTGGCCCGAGGGTCGCTGCAGGCATATTCCAGGCCCCTTGGCTGTTGCAGGAGGCTGCTAGTCAAATACTTTTTCAGTTAATGGGCACAATTACTGAAATTTCACACAATCCTTCGATCTTGCTCTGCAATTCAATTTCCTTTCCACAGTTAAGATCCAACCTTTTAAAATCCACATTCTAGAGCCAGATTTGCATTAGCGAGTTTTGAGAAGCACTCCCATGTGGGTGGAGATGTGTTCTGGGCTGG
The DNA here is from genome assembly GCA_019455555.1 of Galemys pyrenaicus. Classification (NCBI taxonomy): domain Eukaryota; kingdom Metazoa; phylum Chordata; class Mammalia; order Eulipotyphla; family Talpidae; genus Galemys; species Galemys pyrenaicus. The sequence goes on from JAGFMF010011634.1 coordinate 4,415,526, forward strand.
TTGTGAATTTCTTCTCTTTTCCATTTCTTTTGCTTCAGACTTTCCTGTCGTAGTTTAGGGAGCGTGTTGACGACAGGTGACAAGTGACGTCTGGAGACAGGAGTAGGGAAGGGGGTTTGTCTAAACTGCCCCAAGCATCTTTTCTTCAGATGAGATTTCAGGAAGCAGCAGCCACATACCAGTTGACATATCTTTATTCAATTATTGTTTTTTTCTCTCTAGAAAGATCTGAGGAGATTGTAATTACAACCATGTACAATGAATGGGATATCACAATTAGGAAGTAAGTTTAAAAGCCATATAGTGCAGGCAAAGAAAATACAATGGACCAATGATGATAGTCACATCTTTAGAGTATCCAGAATTTAAAAAGAAATGTAAGCATATATTTATAAAGTTACTCTTACAGTGCGACTGGCTCTGTATTTGAACACAGAAAAATTCTCATAATCCTGCATAATACTATCTAGTTACAGCATCTTTGGGGCCTTCGCTTTGGAGAAAATTTGGTGATAATTAGCTTTATTCTAACTACCGTTGGCTGTGATAATCAAAATATGATTAAACACAAGTCAAGTCTGTGGAAATAATAGACCATTCGAAGCTATGTCTAGGGACATGAAAAGGTGCTGTTGCCATGTAATTGAGAAGTCTGGCTCCAGGCCACGGAGCATGTGGGATCTTTCAAGCCTGACCCACTGGCAATTATTAAAGGCCTTTATCTGGCAGGCCTGGGGTGGGTGGGTGGATGGATGGGGTGGTGGCGGGAAAGTGCCTTCCCCACCAGGAGCGAGGTCTGCTGGGAGTTACAGGCAAAGCGCAGCCCACATGGTGGGCCTCGCCCTCAGGCACATCCGCATGTAGCCCGCTGCCTCCTCACAAGCCTCCAGATCACAGGCCTTGAGGCACATTTCTCCTCTGAGTCAGCACCGTGTGTTTTTCCACCCTTGTCCTCCTCCCACCCCAGGCGTCCTCAGCGGTCAGACAAGTCTCAGTCCTGCTGGCACATCCGCCCCTGGCCTTGCAGTGTCTGGGGGCGAGGGGGGCTCCACACCTACTAACATCTTCAGGTGAATAAAAGCATCATTGTCACCTTCATTTTGCCCTCCATTCCTCAGGACACCTCAATCCCCGAGGGCTCAGCTCCTTCCAGCTGGGTTCTTGACAGTGACTGGATGTGCAACTTTGGAACTGAGGCACGGTTCTCACTCAGGATTGAGTATTTTTCCACAGTAAGTCAGGCAGCTTCCCTGCATCCCACTGTCCTGTTGCTCTTGGAGGGGGTTTTATGGCCAGGGCACAGAAGGAAACACCGGAGGCCCTGGGCTTTGAATCTGCCTCTTGTGTCATTTGGACAAAAACCATCATGCAGACTTTCTGAGTTTCAGTTTTGGCGAGTATGAAGTGAAGAACTCTGGACAATGGAGTAGCTCAGGTGCCTGTACACCACGGTTTTATGGCTTTCTGTAGAGGGTGCGTCCGGGCCGTCCTCTCTTCTTCCCTGTGTGTGACTTAGAGCATCTACCAGTCAGTCTTGCTAGGATGTGGAGAGGGACACACTGTGGGACCTCACGCAATACCTGCGCATTTATACACATGCGTGCTTGTGTATATGTGTTAGGGGGAAAGGTGGTCCTAAATGGATTATGGGTGTGTGGACTCCAACCCCCACTCCAGGCCATCAGTGTTCCAGAACCACAAATCCAATAAGATGATTATCGAAGAGTAAATTACTAGAACCTGAGGGTAGAATTAAGCAGCCAGGCTGGCTATAAAACCAGAGGTGAGTTTGGGGTCCTTCTTCTTACTAAGGAGCCAAACCCCTTCCATTGACGGTTCCAATGAGGAACCATCTCATTCAACTCGGAGCCAGCTCTCAATGCGCCATTGCTTAGATCTGGTAAAGTATTTATGAATTTATATCCCTTTCTTTTTCCTTTAATATTATTACTATTTTATTCCCCTTTCTTTCATAAAATAAAACGTGCTAATAACTTTTGCCATGTGTACCTGAAGTTGGAACTTTTAAGTCTTCTAAGCGTGCGAGTGAAGAACCCAGTGTGGGGAACCCATTTTATATTAGGGTTGCCCTGTAACATATGTATTTTTGGTTTTGGTTAATATAAGGATCTGAATATAGTTAATGGCCCATTATATTTTCTTTGCCTGCACTAGGTCTTTTAAATTTTGCTATCTCATTATTGTATATGGTACAGAGGAAGTCGGGGCAAAGTCCTCCCTGCCCTCAGGAACAACTGCTGAGACCATCAAATGGGAAGCTCCAGACCTAGAATCAGGATTTTCTTTAACATGAGGACAAGAGTATATTGGACCGGGAATCTTTTAGAATTTTATATATATTTTCCCAAGCGGGCAAACCAATGGTTTAGATGGAAGGTCTCTTCAAGTTGGTTTCTAGACACTTGGTAAGTGATACTTTCTGTTTATGGATTTAAGGGAATCCTTACTCTAACATTCACCAAATGTACGGATTTTGAACAAACCTTGATGTTGTGGGTTGAATTGCATTCTTTTAAAATTCTATGTTGAGGGCCTCCCTGGTGGCGCAGTGGGTTAAGCACCGCACTATGAAGCAGACCGCAGCCACTGCAGCATGAGTTCGATCCCTGCCTCCGGCCAGGGAGGGGACCCACATGGCGCAGCAGACCTCTCCTGCTGTGCACACTGCTCCCCTCAGCAGTGTGCTTCTGTTGATCTGCCTGTTCTGCTCCCCCGCTCTCTGTGGTGAATCCTCTCACCCCCCACACCTCTGGCCTGTGCCCCAGTGCTTGCATGCATAAATAAATAAATCTTAAAAAAAAAATAAAATTCTATGCTGAAACCCTAACCCTGTGGCCGTCTTACGAAATGGGACTCTTCAGGTAGGTGATTAGGGTAAGTGAGGTCTCGGTGTGGCCTTGACCCTGTAGGACCAGTGTCCTTGATAAGGTCTGAGACGCGCCGGTGACCTCTCTTCGCCCAAGCCAGAGGAAAGGCCTCGTGACGGCAGAAGAAGGTGCTTGCTTTACAGTCTCAGAGGAGAAGTCTCACCTGGAACTAACCTGCTACTGTCTTGACCTTGGACTTCAAGTCTGCAAAACTATGAGGAAGCAAGTAACAGGGTCGTCCCCAGGAAAGGGGGAAGTTCCAGAATCCCGGTTCCGCCCTAAGTGGGTGGAGCTGAGCAGGGAAAGAAGATTCTGCCGAGAGAGAGGACAGAAGGAAGGGAGGAAGAAGGAAGCAGGATGGAGAGCAGCAAGGAGACCTGGAGGAGGCACGTGGAGCAGAGGGACATGTGAAGAAACTGCGCTTGCTTCTTGGTCTTGGACTGGTTGGAACAGATGTGGGTGAGAGACCCGTGGGGAGGTTAACAGTGGCAGCTTTCATCTTGATTTTGCTCTTTTCCTCCCAGATTTGTCTGACCCTTTCTGACCCTTTTCTGTGGGTCTCTACTGAAAGGTCCTTTAGACGTGTGGCAGCTTTTGGGCCTTGCTTTGGGGCAATTTTATTTGGATGGACTTTTACCCTCAAGGAGATGGGCAACTTTGTATTGTACCCTAATTGTATTAAAGTTCCTTTCCATTAAAGGCCTTATATGTTTGTCTTAATGCAGCGGATGGCAGAACCCATTCAGAGAGGGCAGGTTTGGGGGTTCTGGGGTGCTCCTCTCCCTGCCCTGTAACAGTAAGTGCCTATTGTTTAAGGCTTACAATCCGTGGCGTAAGCACCTTCTTGTCTTGGAATCCTCAGCATCCTAAGAAAGGGAACCAGTCACCATGTAAAACACACGGTCTGGCCGTGGAGCACACAAAAATTGTGGTATGATATTGAGTGTTTGCTGGAAAGGGCTATTCACTTGACTTTGGCATTGGAAAAGGCTCCTTCATTGGAAAAGGCTTATTGGCATAGGATTATGTTTCACTCTTTGTGGGACCAATCACGCCATTTGTTCTGCTGAGAAGAGTATTTCTTTAAATATATTTTAGGGCCTCCCCTGGTGGCGCAGTGGGTTAGGCGACGCACTATGAAGCAGACTGCAGCCACTTGCAGCACGAGTTCGATCCCTGCTGCCGGCCAGGGAGGGGGACCCACAGGGCGCAGCAGACCTCTCTTGCTGTGCCCGCTGCTCCCCTCAGCAGTGTGCTTCTGTTATCTGCCTGTTCTGCTCTCCGCTCTCTGTGGTGAATCCTCTCACCCCCCCCCCCCCACCTCTGGTCTGTGCCCCAGTGCTTGTATGCATAAATAAATGAATCTTTTAAAAAAAAATAAATATATTTTAAATATTTACAGTTCTTTTTCAGTTTCCGTAATTCAGCATTCAGACAAAGTTTAGAACATTTAATTATAATAATTACATTATGATTTATCTACATGAAAGAAAATACAGTAAACTTTAATAATGTAAGCTGCAACACGGTGTAGGAGGAGAGTGGGAACAAAATGCAGGGAACTAATTGTTCATTTTATAAATTGGAGAATTGAGAAATGCTGTCTGAAGTCGATGGATTAAGAAGTAGTAAATATAGGGGCCTCCTGAGGGTGCAGGGGGTTAAGTCTCAGCACTGTGAAGCCACGGGCAGCCAGCACAGCACAAGTTCGATCCTTGGCCGGGGAGCTGACCCACATGGCACAGCAGACCTCTCCTGTCACCCCCGCTGCTCCCCTGAGCAGTGGATCTGCCTGTTCTGCTCCCTACTCTGTTTCTGGTGAATCCGCTCACCCCCTGCACATGTGGCCTGCACCCCTAACTTTGTATTAGCTAGGGTCATTTCCCTGGCAGTCTTGAATTACAAGGGTCTCGAAGAAGTTGATAGATACATGTGATCAATAAGTATCTGGATAGTATGTTAACAACAACAACAACAACAAATGAATTGGGACAGATACAAAGACTTTACACTTTGGGGTTGGATGCCAAACAAGGGCACCAGTCATACCTGGACAAAGGATTGACATTCCACCCAGGACCGACGAATTTAGATATACGTCCTACAAAACACTTTTTCAAAAGTAAAGAAAAAGGTAGTAAATATAATTCTGTAAAAGTAGTAAATATAGAAGTAATAAATATAATTCTGTAAGCTTACAAAGATTATTAGTAATGGAGCTGAAATAAAAAATGTTAAGTTTTTGGAGGAAAAGGGATCAGTAAGTTAGATCCCTTGTAACGATCACCTGCTAGTCCAAAAGAGACACAATAAGAAACAGAAAAGTAAGTATATTGTTTTGACTGAAGTAAGAAGGAATTGTCAATTCAGCGCTGACCGTCAGCTCTCCTGACAATGATCAAGCCACAGCGTCTCCCATGTAGAACAGACACGTCCGTCGACGATTGTAGTTTCCTTTACTGTGTTTTCTTCACTAAGACATGGGTCTGAGGTGACATCGCTGCCCCCCTGTGCTATTTCTCAGATTTGAGTCTTCTTTTCCTTGCTTCCCTGTGAGTAAATTGCATCACGAGTGAGAACACAGGGAGGACCTCAGGCCCTGTGTGCTGAGGGCGGTGGGCTACTCTGAAAGACACTTCTCCCACCTGTGTCCACCCTTCTGCCTTCTGCCTGCTCATCCTGCTCTGTTGAGCTCAGGGCAAATTTCTCCAACCCTCAGTACTCTCTCCTCTCTCCATTTCCCAGGTGATCCAAAAGTTGGTATTCATAGCACCTTGAGTCTACGGCCATACCACCCTGAACGCGCCCGATCTCGTCATAGCGCCTTGGTCATTGTGGTAATACACAGGGAATATGTGTGTGAAAAATTGCAGGGTCATATCCTTAAGATTTGTGCACTTTATTTAGCTTATATGTTATACCTCAAGTTAAAAAAACTGACTACCTAGCATTCAGCTTCTTTGTCTGGTCCCCAGCTGGCCAAGAGCAGGTATGGCTTTTCCACTGGACTTTATCGTGGCCACACTTCATAGGCTGGGCTATCTGAATCCTCCTCGATCTGCAGTGTTCTCAGTTTCTTAATATTTCTCTCCCTCAAGACCTATTAAACTGTTCCAGTGCATGATTTATCAGATCTTTTGAACTAAGGCATAAAATCTAGAAGCCATAAGAAAGACTGTTACATGTTGCTGCATTAAAGAAAAAAACCACATCACCAACCACCTCAAGTGAAGTAAAAATGTAGAAGAAAAGATAAAAATAAGAAAAAAACACAACTCAGATCATAGACAGAAGACAGTGTGTGATTTCTTAGGCTCATTTTGACTTCTAGACCATCATTTACATAGCCAAGTACAGAAAAGCAGTTTTAAAAATTGCCTTACATTTATTTTTTTCTTTACTTTTGAAAAAGTGTTTTGTAGGACGTATATCTAAATTCGTCGGTCCTGGGTGGAATGTCAATCCTTTGTCCAGTTATGACTGGTGCCCTTGTTTGGCATCCAACCCCAAAGTGTAAAGTCTTTGTATCTGTCCCAATTCATTTGTTGTTGTTGTTGTTGTTAACATACTATCCAGATACTTATTGATCACATGTATCTATCAACTTCTTCGAGACCCTTGTAATTCAAGACTGCCAGGGAAATGACCCTACCTAACACAACTTGTGTTAAGTTCATTTCCTCATGCATCTATTAGATATCTCTTCATGTCAGGCGCTATTATGTGCAAGAGGAAAAAGACTTTCCCTTGGTGGGAATTCAAGCCAGCTGCCACCAGACATGTTCCCAAGTATACAGAATTCCTCATTCAACACTAATGAAGATTGTGTAAAATCTATTTTTTTTAAAACTGTACTGGCAAGAAAACCTAGTCAGTGTATTTAAAATGTGGAAATTACAAACTTCGGATACAAGCACATATTAGTGATGAGCACTGTGTTAGTGCTGAATGTTTAAAGTTACTTGACGAGCATAAAAACAACTCCTTTATTTATTATTCCCAGCGATGGAAAAAAACCAGTTCGTTCTTCGATGTGTGTGATTATTGGATCAATAGATGACTCAGATCCCTAATTTTTCCATTGCCTACTTTTGAGCACTTTATTTTTTCATTAAAATGTCTCCAGGGCCTCCCCTGGTGGCGCAGTGGGTTAAGCAACGCACTACGAAGCAAATCGCAGCCACTGCAGCACGAGTTCGATCCCTGCTGCCGGCCAGGG
>JAGFMF010011634.1:4422682-4479654 GCA_019455555.1 Galemys pyrenaicus
TGCTCCCCGCTCTCTGTGGTGAATCCTCTCACCCCCCACACCTCTGGCCTGTGCCCCAGTGCTTGTATGCATAAATAAATAAATCTTAAAAAAAAAAAATGTCTCCAAAAGATGACTAGAAGGGACAGGAAATGAAGCTGAGAGAGGTGCTCAAATACACCTCCTTAGTCATGTGGTTCTTTGCTAGTAGCGCTATTAACTTTGTGTGGAGAGAGTAAATAGTCATTGCTGAATGCCTTGGAGTTTACCACTGAAGTCTTGCAAACTGTGTGTATACATCTTTTTAAAAAAAGATTTATTTTTTATGCATACAAGAGCTAGAGCTAGGGCACGGGCGGGGTGGGGGGCAGTGAGATGAGTCACCAGAGACAGGGTGGGGAGCAGAGCAGGCGGATATTCTGAGGTACACTGCTGAGGGGAGCAGTGGGCGAGGCAGGAGAGGTCTGCTGCGCCATGTGGGTCACCTCCCTGGCAGGGATCTAACTCCTGCTTTGTTGGCTGTGGATAGCTTCATGGTGCACGCCTTAATTCCTGTGCCACCAGGGAGACCCCCCCATACATATTTTTAAATGAAGATCCTCTTTATAAAAAGCATTATTACTTTTTCATTGTTCTTAAATCAAACCCTTCAAACCTCTGATGTGCTGGTGTGATTCACTGATACTGGGTGACTAGAGATATGGATGTTTAAGGCACATGTTTTGAGTCAAAAATAAGATCTGGGGAGGACGGGCCCTGGTGGCGCAGTGGGTTAAGCAACGGACTATGAAGCAAACCGCAGCTACTGCAGCACGAGTTCGATCCCTGCCGCCTGCCAGGGAGGTGACCCACATGGCCCAGCGGACCTCTCCTGCCTCACCCACTGCTCCACTCAGCGGTGTATCTTAGTCAAATCTGCCTGTTCTGTTCCCCACTCTGTCTCTGGTGGATCCTCTCACCCCCTGCACTTCTGGCCTATGTTCTTGTATGAATAAAAAAATAAATCTTTTTTCTTTTTTTAAAGATTTATTTATTTATGCATACAAGCACTGGGGTACAGGCCAGAGGTGTCGGGGTGTGTGTGAGAGGATTCATCACAGACAGCGGGATGCAGAACAGGCAGATCAACAGAAGTACACTGCTGAGGGGAGTAGCGGGCACAGCAGGAGAGGTCTGCCGCGCCATGTGGATCCCCTCCCTGGCCGGCAGCAGGGATCGAACTCGTGCTGCAGTGGTTGTGGTTTGCTTCATAGTGCGTTGCTTACCCCACTGCGCCACCAGCGAGGCCCAAAAAATAAATCTTTAGAAAAAAAAATAATAAGATCTCGGGAGATGGCTTATTTGCCATGTGGCAGTCACTCCGTTATTTTGTCTCTGTTATTTATCACAAACTTAGCCCTTTACATACTGCTTAGTGTCTAAGTATGATGTTTAAGTAAGGGATTGTGGCGTATTCAGTAACTGTTCCAGACCATTATTGATCACCTATATTGGTAACTTGTGTCTTTGCTGAAGACAAAACACCATATTCTGGACAATCACTTCCCAAAGCGAGATTCTTAGTTCAACTTGGAATGTTTTATTGCTGTTTTGCCAGTATTTTAGGGAGGGCAGTGGATGGAGATTGAGAGGCGAATTTTATATTATCATCATTATAATCATTTTACTACTAATTTTTTGTTCATCTTAGTCATGGGTGAGGAAAGTAATAAACTGGTCTCTAACTATTGGCCAATATGATTATGCAATAGCTGCTATTACTGAAAGCCAAGAGGGTGGAGATGATCCAAGGCAAGAAATTATTCAGCAGAGACATACAGAGGTGTACCATCAATTACAATAGCAAATGACTTTCTCATATTTTGAAACTTGATTCCAATATTCCCCCTTTTAAATTCTGGACCAGGTTTGAGAACAAACTGCTCCAAATAGCATCAGGTTGAGGTTAAGTCTGTCTTTCATACCTGAAGATGATGAAGTTCTGTGGCAACACAAACTGTCAGAGATAGCGCATACATAATAATACTTATAAACATGTGCCTTGGGCTTAGCCAAGTCGACACCATCCTGGCAGAACTGAATGGTAGCAGTGCTCTCTACTGGAATGCTGTGATTGTGATACCAAGTTCTCACACCAAAAGGCAGACATTCTGAAAAATACTCAGCTCTTCACTTACTGCTGTTTAAAGAAAGTGGGGTCAGTCCTAGGGAGTGGAGCACAGAGTATAACCCCAAACTCAAGAAACAAAAAAAAAACAAGCTTAAGAGGAAGACAAGATGTTCTAACAGGGCATGCCAACATTACGAGCCATTCTTTTCTTGCAGCCATGGACGGTCTGGTGAATCGGTGGCCATAAGAGCAGCATTAACGAAGCTTATTGCCTTAAGAATGGGAAATTCACCAATATTGTTGCAAGTTCATCTTCCAGAAATCACATGTGGCCCATTCTCTAAATATAATTGAGCCCGAAATGTCCAAGAAGCTGGGGAGATATCTTCCTGATGTCTACCACGTGCGCTTTCATTTTAATTAGAGAAGAGAGATATCTTTAACTTTTAAACAACTTACCCAGATAATGGATAGGCTGACAAAGAGGCATAAAATGACAAAATTTAGGTCACCATTATTATTTAAGTGGTTCTGTCCATTCTGGTAGCCAGGAGCCACCTCGAACCGCTGACCACTTAAAATGTGGCGAGTGCACCTGAGGAGCTGACATTTTAACTTAATTATAATTTAAACGTACTCAATTTAGGACTATGCAAAAAAAATTCATTCTCATCATTTCCAGTTTTCTGCAACTGATGATTTAGACTCATTATCCATGCTTGGGTCACTTGCTCCGCTAAGGTCAGTCTCGAAACAAGTGCCAGCTATAATTAAATTTTCAAAATAGCTTTGAAGTGTAAAGAAATAAGCTCATGTGTTCTCATAAAATGAACACAACTGAGAAGTAGCCAACCAGGTAAAACAGAACATTAGTCCTGCAGAAGCCCCTCATTCCTGGGTCCCCTGAGGTCACGTCCTTCTGTTTTCTCCAAAGGTAACAACATCTGTACCTATTTTACAAGTTAGCTGTTTTGTATCAGTGGAACTATGAAACTCTTGTGTCTGGTTTGTTTTCCTCCGTATTACTTTTGTGAATTCACCCACGCTGTGCTGTCTATATGGAGTGCATTCATTTTCACAGTTGACTGGAATTTAACTTATGACTATACCACTATTTATCTCTCTAGGCTGCTTTTCAAAGACACTGATGATTTCAAGTTTTAGACACTATTAAGTGTCCAAATCTTTCAAAATGTTATTTTATCTTTCAATTTACATTTACAGTTCATCTGGAGTTTCTTTTTTTAAAATATAGGTAAGGGCTAAGTTTCTTCAATTGTGCATGATTATCTAATTACCCCATTATCACTTATTGAAAAGACTATCCTTATCTACCTGCTCTGAATTGCCTCATTTGTCTAGGGTGATCAATTTATCCCAATTTTCCTGACACTTATGGTTTTAGCGCTGAAGGTTCTGTGTCCTGCGAATAACCTGTCTCAGGCAGATGAGGGTGGGTGGCCGTCTTACCTTCGTCATAAGTCACGTGTGCATAGAAGTACTCAGGATCTACTTCTGGATTCGCTCCTGAATTAAGAATCCCATATTGTCCTTAAGTTTTTTTTTTTAAACATTTTGGACATTTTAATTTAAATTTACTTTATTTGACATCATTTGTAGTCCCCAGGGAATTCCCACCACCATTTCACCTGTGCACTGTCACCTCAGTCCCTTGTGCTCTTTCTACCTTCATCATCCTCATGTCCCACCCAGAAGATTTCTTTGACCTTGTGTTTTGTTTTTTATTGTAATTGTTTTTTTCCTTACGCCCCCCTTTTTTTCCCCCAAGGCTCAAGAGGGCTGTCCTTAACTTCTTATAATAAGGCTTTGTAATAAAACCTTATTATCTTATAAAGTAAGTCATTCTAACTTTTTTTTTAAGATTTATTTATGCATACAAGAACTGGGCTACAGGCCAGAGGTGTGGGTGGTGAGAGGATTCACCAGAAACAGAGTGGGGAACAGAACAGGCAGATTTGACTGAGATACATTGCTGAGGGAAGCCAAGCAGGTGAGACAGGAGAGGTCTGTCCCGCCATGTGGGTCAGCTTTGTAACCAGGGATCGAACTTGTGCTGCAGTGGCTGCGGATAGCTTCATAGTGCTGTGCCTTAACCCCTTGAGCCACCAGGGAGGCCCCTGTTGACTATTTTTGCAATTTTCCCACATACATTTTACAATCAGCTTCTCAATACAACAAAGAACTCCAAGATTACTGATTTTATAGGTCAGTTTGAGAAAAAGTACAATACTTATAATACTGAACTTTTAGAAAGCCATGATTCTTTAGGTCTTCTTTAATTGCCTAATGTTTTGTAATATCCTGTGTGGAGCTCTTGTTCATTCATTATTAGATTTCTAAACAATTGATTTTTAAATGTCATGTATCACTTAAAATTTTTCTATTCTAATACTTTTCCGGGAATATTGATATACACTAATATCTTACATTTTATTTTGTATTCAGGGAGCTTGGTAATCTCAGTTATTGATTCTAAAAATTTATATGTAATTTAAACATTCTTATGTTGATTACTTTGGACCCTCTACATAAACAGGTGGCTGGCCACAGGCTGCATGCAGTGTGCCAAACGCTGCTTTAGTCCAAGTTTATACTTATTTCCCTGGAATGGTGTCTCTTATAGTCTTGTCTGGTGTGCTGAATGCAGCAGGAGGTTCCAGTGGCCATTCATGGGCACAGTGTGAGTCTTCAGCTTTCCAAAGCTGTCCTTCCTTTCCTGGAGATTGTGTAGAGCCAGTGATGCCAAGTCCGTTCCCAGCCTCTCATGCCTTTGTGTAGATCTAAGTCTCCATCTGGTATCGTTTTCCTTCAGTCTGAAGATTTTAACATATCACATAGTGCAAGTATCCAAGGAAAAATTCAGTTTTTATTTAAAAATGTTTATTTTTACTTTCATTTGAGGGACATTTTCACTGATGAAACATAGTGAATAGTCATGGGTTGACAATTTTTTCTCTTTGTGCATTTCAGATGTCATTCCATTGCCTTCTAGCTTGCAAACTTTCTCACAAGAAGACTGCTGTCTTCTCCTGCTTTTTAAAACCAGGGATCGCTCATTTTTTCAGTAGCCCAGTAAATACTTTAGGCTTTGCAGACCTATAACCTGTGACAACTATTCATCTCTACCATTGTAGTGTAAAAAGACATAGACAATAAGCAAGCAAATAGATGTTCCAATAAAACTATGAAAAACCAGGAGGCAGGGTACATCTGGGGAAGACTGTAGTTTGTTGATCTCTGTTCGGTATGCGTTGTGCTCTTTTCTCTAGTTGCTTTTAAGGGTTTCTTGATATCAGTTCTTGGTTTATGATATGCCTTGGTGTGAATTTTAGTGTTTATTCCGCTGAGTTTGTTTAGCTTCTTGATTTCCCATTTCTTTCTTCATTGTGTTGATGTTTTCCTTTATAGTCTTTTAAGCTAGTATCTTACTTTTCATATTTAAATTTCTGTTGATTGGGTTTCTCAGAAGTATGTGTTGTATTTTCCTCCCTTGAATGCCTGGTAATTTTTCATTAGATGCTGGATATTATGAATTTTACTCTCTTAATACTGGGCTTATTGTATTCCTTCAGAATGTTGAACTTTTATTCTCTGTTCAGTTAAGTGACTTCTACAGATGACTTTCATTCTCTCAAGGTCTGCTTTTAGCCTTTGTTGGGTGCAAAAGATCAGCTTTTACTCCAGTGTTAATTTAGCTTCACTACAAAACCATGGCCTTTTTAAGAAGCAGCATGAGAAACAACCCTGGATGAAAAGGGAGACTCATCAGTCTGGAGGTTAATATAACAAGACTTGAGCATGCTAAAAGGTAAGCAGTGCTTAATGTTTGAATAAGAACTATGAAAGGCCTAACGTGAAAGAGGACAGAAAGGGAAGAATGGAAGAAATGAAGCTAGTGTAGCAAATGAGTTTTCTAGGAGCCATGCTCCTCAGTCATTTATAGCATTACCTGTAAGTTTTAATAAGATTTTTTTAAAGGAATCATGTTTCAAGTGCAAAAAGACAAGTGAAATATTAGAAATTTTATTTCATAAAATATACTGAAAGCTGTTATTAATATGTAATTTGCTTAAATCCTTTACTCACATTTTTCTGTTCCTGTCCCTCCATTAGAGCAATGATTTGGGGATTGTGAAGACATGCATTAAAAACTCAATTCTGATTTTTAAAAATATCAGTTTCTGATATTGAGCAATTTTATTAATTTGTGCCTGTCTTTATCCATGAGAAGGTAAGGAAGGGCAAAGACAGAAGCCCACTTAAGGGTGGGTATAGGTTAAAAAGACATCTCCCAGTGCCCAGCACAACTGCCGCTCACCAGGTCAGTCTCCTTGGATCCGAACACCAGGACAAATACCTTCGTAGTGCGAAAAGTCTCAAGCCAGGGCACACATTAAAATTACATGAAGAACTTCAAATACAGATGCTCAGTCTTCATTTACTTTACTTGGGCTGATACTATTTTTCAAAAGGCTCTCAAAGAGAGTCTAGCATGAGGAGCTGAATATTGCTGACTTAGCCAGGGAGTGCTAACCTTTCCATCCCTCTGAAATGAAGGTGTGTTTGTGTATGTGCATGTGCTTACACATCTAACACACAGCGCAGAACATGAGATTAAGAGAAAAACAACTGCAGGCCGTAACTGACTCTGAGAGCTGGCGACACACTTGGCTGACTCCTTAGGTTCTATTTTTAATGTTAAATCCACACTGGTTATGTAACATTGGGGCTAAAGGTTTACATAACAAATCCATCTGAGTTTGTAAAATCCAGATTGTTGATTTTACAAAAATCTTCATTTCTTTAAAAATCATTTCTATAGTAATTTATTCTTCCATGGTCAGTTGCACTACCTTTACAAGCTAGCATTTTTTAAAAGCACTGCTGTTAACCCCTTTTCATTTTTGAGATTCATTCATGTGCAAAAAGGACTCGCTGTAAGAAAATTAATAGTAAAACAAAGTATATGACAGTTTGGTAAGGATATATATATGGACTGGCTTCTATGTTAGATTTATTTTTTAAGCTGCATGGGATAACTTTTAACTTCAAATTTCCTTGCTATAGAACTTTAGTCTCTTAGTTACAGAAACACATTTTCTAAGGTTTAACATTATTCTTCCAGATGATGTTACTTAATTATTAATAACAGCTAACACTTTCTATTGTTTTTATAAAATATGAATAACTTTCCCTTTGTTATTCAGCAATATTTAGTTTTAGAAATCTAAACTTATTAGAAAAAAACAGAAGACAAAAAAAAGTATAGCACCATGAAAAGAGATACCGTTTGTAAATGTACATTATTTCCCTCTGGGACCCTAAGTTTGGAGACCAGTCAGGGGTCTCTAGCTCAAAGCTGCCCTGCTCCACTGATTATTCAGCTGAGAGAAGAGGTGGGCAGGTGCCTGGATGGCGAGTGAGCTAGATTCCCTCCTCCAGCTTGAGCTATGTGACTCGCATGAGTCAGAGTGCTTAGTGGGTGGGTTACCAGGGCCTGCATGATTGATGTCACATATGTTTTCTTGCTAGCTATATCTAAAAAAAATACTATTTTTCTCAATTGATTAATAAAGATCTTTGAAAGGAACAGACTTAGATTTCCAGTTTTTCATTTTTGTTAGTAGCGAGGTCTAATGTGCTCTTATTAGGAGCAACAAGCAGCAGCTTCATTTACACTGATTACCTTGGACTGAACGAGAAAGAAACAGCAGTCGTACTCAGCCAGTCCTCAGAGTCAGACCTGAAACATTTGCAAGAGGCAGAAGGAAAGTACCCAGCCGGTGCATAAATGGACACACACGAGTTTAGAAATTCACTGTCAGGACAAGAGGAAGGCCATAGGAAAGAAAGTCTGCAAAAACTCTCTGGTTCATTCATTTATAAGGAAAAGAATTCTCAATTCCGCAAATTTCTAGGTTCTAACTAATCAAATCAGTTTTCCTATTCTTCCTAGTGACTGGAAAAACGCTAGGAGTGAGGAGTTGTTTTTAACCACTGCCATTAAAAGCTTGGGAAAAAGATAAACCCTAAATCACTAAAGAACATTTCTTTCCTTAAGTTGTTTTCAAAATAAATGAATGTAATCTTCAGAACAATGTACAACCATGGATAAGTTAAAACCTTCAGGGGAAAAAAAAAACCCTTTCAGAAGGGGGAGGACTGGGATAATCTTGAATATGATGTAATCAAGACCCAGGAGAACTGACTTGTTTCCAGTTTCCCGGCAAGAAAACGTGGGATGGTAGGGCCTGACATTTCAACATTTTATCTGAAACTATGAAATAGAAAACAACTGAGCAAAACACGACTCAAGTGATGAAAACACCCCAAATGTATAACTTTAGAAAGTTAAAAACAAACTCTAACACTTATTGATTTAGAACAATCAGATTTTACTTCAGGAAAATCTAATACCTTTCAAAAAGTTATAATTTTAATGTTAGCACAAAAAATTAATTCCTAACAGTTCATTAAAAAAAAAAATTCCGCAGCCAAAGATCCCTATTTTTGAATTACGGTACTGCAAGGCACATACAGAACTCACCTCCTTCAACACACACAGAAGATATACTCCCTGAAATAGAATTTTAAAATCCTTAAACAATTAGAAATACTACAAAGTTAGCAATTTTTAGGTAAAAATGTTCCTACAGGATCATGCACCTTTCTTAAAATCAGCTCAGCACTTATGTATAAATAATCTTTTTCAACATTTGTACTTGAAATGCAGATACAGTGATGCTGAAGACAGCACTAAACAAACACCTGAAAAATACTATAGCTTGATAAACTGTTATTGCCTTCATTAGAGACCGTGTCATCTCTAACATTTTCGAAGATTTGTTTTATTAATTGGGTGGCTGTATAGGACACAGAATTTTCTCTCTTTAAACAATAGTTCCCTCACTTCTAATATCAATTCTTTTACAAAGATGCTAAATGAATAATATCTTTTGTTCATAAAACTGACAATTAGGATCATTTAAATGCCTCTACTAAATTTAATGCAGCTTAATTAGGGACCAGGTACTTATTTTCCTCTGAAAATTTTTGGTCAAGCATGTCTAACCATAAAAGCAAATGGAATTTTAAGAGGTAGATTTTTTTTTCCCATGATGCATCTTGTTAACAAATGTATTGTCAAGAAAATAAAAACAAACACTGAGTGTGTTTTCTTAAATATAAGGGTCTAATGAAAAGAAAAATAGAAGATAGATGTGGTATTTGTTACAGTCTGACATTTTAACAGTCATAGGATTGGATGTTTTGTGTTCAGTGCATTTTGGAAACTCAAGATCAAAATACGAGTCTACTGACTGTATTAAATCCTCCTCCACCCCCTCCACCAGTTGGTCCACAGCTTCCTGGTGGGTCATTGTCGTCAAATCCATTGGGCCGGAATGAACAGGAGGCAGATGCAGCTTGTAGGGCCCGGGCTCTAGCGTTCAATTCTTGTTCCTAAAGTCAGAAAGAATTTTAATAAACTTAAAATCCTAAATACAATGGATGGGCACATCACTTATTATAAATATTTAAAAATGCCTTTCATCTTTTTGAATAAACATCCTTCAAGTTCCAGTAACTTTAAAAATATTCTCACTGCTGTTAAGATTTTAAAAAAAAATATGCCGCTGCTCCTTACCAAATCTTACTTGAGTATATATAGTACATAGTCCCAAATGGAACAAACAAGACAGAGAGCCAAGCCCTGGTGTTATCTACAGAATGACAGAGCATAAAGGCCATTTTGTTTCAAAATGGAAGAAACTAAAGTCCCACAATCCTAAAGTTTATCTACAGACAGATAAAAATAAAAGTCATAGAAACATCAGAAGTAGGCACACAGAGAAACAAAATTCCTTACTGCTCTAACTTCAGAGTCTATTGAACTATCCAAAAAAGGCAATGAGATGACCATTCAGTGTCTAAGAAACAAACACTTCCTCCTATCAGATACTGACCAAGCTCCCTCACGAGAGAAGTAAAATGGAATGAATAAAATGTATGGTACAGGTCAAGAAGTTCTGCTCTGAAAAGATACGGGGGTTCGGGGCGATGGCACGAGGAGCACCCGGAGTCACTGGAGCCAGACTACAATGCGAGGAGCTCAGCGCTGGTAGCAGCTTCTGGCGTCACAGTCGTAGAAATTAGAGGGGTTACTCATCTTCCCAAAACTCTTTCTCCTTTGATAACTACCTCACCAGTCGCTGATAGATAAACCGTTTGCATATTTCAAAAAGTCAAGACAGCACTGGGCCCATATATGATACATCGTTTCTGTTGCTACCTGAGCCCTCCCCTCCTGCCATCTCTCCAGACTTCAGTATTATGGTTAATAGTGTTCACTTGATTTCTGGCAAGAACTTAGTGCAATATACTTTAGTACCTTAACCGTAAGTCTTTTGACTGGATGTTAACATCTTTGGTATTTAATCAGTTCTCCAAGTATTTTGAGCTTATAATTTATAGTTTTTGTGTTACTCTAGAATGTGCCTATTTTTTTAAAAAAATGTATCATGTTGAGTATTTTATAATAAATTTGAAGACATTTAAGAAAACTTCCCTGTAAAAATCAGTACAACATAGGCCCATTTATTTCACTTTTATCCTTCAGTTCTGTGCCTTTCAAAATTGAATTTGTAGGAACTTTTTAAAATACATAAAATTACTTGGATTTCTTTATTATTATACCTGTAATTTCACCTTTACTATTGGTGATTTATGTGGATAGAAAGTTAGCAGCAGGTTTCACAGGAAAATAATTCCATCAAGATCTTTATTAACTTTAAAGTAACAAAATTACTAAAAAGCATATTTATAAGTAAATCCAGCTCATACGAAACCCTTATCTCATAACTTTTATCTACTAATCATTCCACAATCGCATAGGTTTTATTGCTCACATCCTCAAAGGATACAAATATCCTTTCTTTACATATTCTATCTTTTAATGTCCTTTATTGTATCTACAAAAATGTCAGTAAATAACCCTTAAAATATTTATACAAAGGTCTAAAAGAAAAGTTATGGCCCTCCCTGGTGGCGCAGTGGGTTAAGCAATGCACTATGAAGCAGACCATAGCCACTGCAGCACGAGTTCGATCTCTGCCTCCAGCTGGGGAGGGGACCATGTGGCCCAACAGACCTCTCCTGCCTGGCCTGCTGCTCCCCTCAGCAGTGGATTTCAATCCATCTGCCTGTTCTCCTCCCTGCTCTGTCTGGTGGATTCTCTCACTGCCCAGCACCTCTGGCCTGTACCCTAGTGCTTGTATGCATAAATAAGTAAATCTTTAAAAAAAAAAAAAGAAAAAGAAAAGGAAAGTTAGCATCAGTTTTCCGAGATTGAACGGATGAGGGAAGATACTTTCATTTTATGAAACTTTCTACTTGTTTGGCATGATTTTATAATGATCATACCTTCTATAATTAAAAACAATTAAGATCTTCTGCAGCATTTGTAGACAAATGACTTTTCATAATTAATTCACATTGGCAAATAAGATAATCATATAGGTAAAAAATTTCATATGAAACAGATTCAGACTTCAGAATTACTACTCTTCCCATCTTTCCGTTACCGTGGGGAATGTAGAAGTTAGGATGCTCATTTAACCGCCTGTCAAGTAGTTAATATTTCCCATTAACGATGCAGCCTTTTCCTCCAGCTTACCTGTAAATACAGTTTATTGTCCTTTGTTATAGCATCCATCAGTTCTTTCTGCAGAGGCGGGTCTCCATTTACCCAGAGTCCACCGGCTGAATCACTGCCACTTAAACTGTTCGTGATGTTCTGTCTTTTATACAGAAGCACATAGGCGGTGTCCTTTGGAAACCTACTGGTGATTTTCTGGACTGACTGAAATGAAGTGAAGGTCACTCTGCTGTCATTAAACAAAAACCATTCTTTGGACATGTCTTTGTTTTCCAAATCCTGCTCTGTGATCAAACTGGGGCCTTCTCTCCCTAGTGCGTGGCTCTGGGAGGAAGCTAATGCCAGCGCTTCAGCCTGGCGGCACCTCTGGTGCAAAGACTCTGCCCCTGAGATGTTCCTGGCGTAGGAGTAGTAATGCCCACTCTCGGAGGAGACTCCGGAGTGCACGACGACAGAGCCGAGCAGATAGGGCACCAGCGTGGGGCAGCTCGCGTCTTCTGCCCCAGAAGGCTTTAACTTCTTGGCTAGGTTCTCACGCGCATCAGCGAAGTCAGCATCTACAGACCAACTTTCTGACAGGGAGAAGGCAGCAGTCCTTTTAACTGGCAACTCCACAACCAGTGGCAGTGACACGTTGTCTAAAATTTTTCTTCTCACGTGATACTTCTGATCATATGAAAATCTCAGGAGAGTGAGAATAAGGTACTCAGGTTCTTCTGTGATTTGCATAGTTTTCTCGGCATTTTGCAGAGAGGCACAGTTTTCACAATAATACTGGTTATCACCAGTAAGAATTTCTGGAGCCAGAAAATAATTTAGCAAGTCAGTTACTGAAGGTGTGGTTTCACTTTCTGGTTTCTGAGGTACATCTTTATTAATAAGAATGTTGCTGGATTCATCAGGGCCAGAGGTGTTCTCAGCACAGCAAAACTCGTCAGGGGGGCTGCCTTCCATTCTCTCGGTCAGCGCTGAGTCACAGAGGAAGGTGGCTGCTGGGTTAGAGCCTCCTGGGTCCTGCAAAGGCCCAGGCACACTGGCAGGCCCGGGACCATCCTCGAGTGTACAGAGCGATGGTGCTGCAACTTGAAAAGACAGGTTTTCCATAGATGAGGAAGGACAAAAGGCAAGTGAAAGATCCGTGAAGGCTTCTACTTTCTGTGAGGTACTCCCACAGTTCAGACAACATATGTGAGTTCGGAGTTTCCCCCCAAACATTCTTTCTATTAAAGTCTTCTCAGTATCGCTTGTGCAAGTGGTCTCTGTGAGGACAGCTGTCTTACTGGTCATTTCTTGTAGAGAAGTTTCACTGCACCCCAGGCTTTCAGAAAGTTTGTGCGAGGACTGAACTTTCAAGATCTTTTCCTCTTCATGGAGCCTGTAGGAGAGTATCACATCATATACAGTTATGTCGCTTAAGTTTATGCAATTAGGTGGCTGATAAAAACAAATTTTTTTAAATTAAATATAACGCTTAATTAAAAAATGAAGTTTCTTCTCTTTCAATCAAGAGGAATAATGAGTAGAGAACATAGATTAGAAAAGTTAGGGGCTATTACTATCTTAGTTTCTCATTACATTTTCTTCATCCCACTATTTTACAACACCTATAGTTAATAATCTACGTCCATAAATCATTTTCTGTATCTGTCTGTCTGGTATCCCGTAGAAAGCCTGGCACAAAGAAACGCTCAACTTTAGCCGAATAAAGGAAGGCTGCACATGCTTTGCTAGTCATTCACAAAGCAGGAGGGACGCCAAGACAAGCAGATACAAGAATAGGTTTTATTGACTTGCTGGTAAGGAGACAATAAAATATACCAAACATTCAACTATGAACAGTTGTAAAGAAGCAGTTACTAAATTTTGTTTTTAGGATCTCTTAACACTCTTTAACGAAGGGACTGAGAACTTTCATTTGTGTGGTTATATCTGTCAATACACACTGTATTCAAAAACTGAGAATAAAAGTAGTAATACCAGAACATATTTAAAAACAATAATAAACCTGTTATATAGTAATAAAAATACATTTTTTTGGGTGAAAAACAGCTGTATTTTCTATTATCCAAAAAGTTAGTGAGGAGAATGGCACTGTTTCAAATTTTGCAAAGATCTCAAGTATTTGGTTTAATAAAAGAAAGCCAGATCCTCTAACTGCACTGCAGTTCACCATGTTGTTTTGGAAGAGTCCATCCTCAGAGAAACCCCACGCCAACTGTTTTACACACAGATAATTAGCTGCGAAAGGGAAGACCCCTGAAGTGTTTTGGGAAGCCCTTGGCGTCACTGCACCACTCTGAGAACAGCTAGTCTAAAAGAAAACAAGGAACACGCAATAAATGCAGGGTTTTAAAAAAGAGTAATACTTCAGGTGATTTTAAAGGTTAAAAATAACATTCAGTAAAAAAATCTGCAATAAAAGAACACAACTCAAATTATAACTTTAAAAATACTTTTTACCTGTCTAGCAGAAACCTGAGGTATTCAGAACAGTCTTGCTGTGATCTGGGGGTGAACCATGGAGGTCTGGAAGCCTCAAAGAATATCCGAGGTGCATATGCTTCCCTCTTTTGATAGCAATAAAGAAAATACAATGACATAAGTCTCACACCATGAACTAAATAACAGAAATCTTCACAGTGTTTAATGAAAACTGCTTAAAATTAACATTGCATTTAACGTGTACCAAAAATCCTTAACAAAAATTCTCATTTTATAGATAAGAATTAAGACTGAGGGGCCTCCCTGGTGGCACCAAGGGTTGAACATGCATGCACTGTGAAGCATCTGCAGCCACTGCAGCATGAGTTCGATCTCTGGCCAAGAAGCTGACCCACGTGGCACAGTAGACTTCTCCTGCTTCCCTGCTGCTCCCCTCAGCAGTGTTTTAGTCAATCCACCTGTTCTGTTCCCCACTGTCTCTGGTGAATCCTCTCACCCCCCCATTCCACTGGCTTGTACCCTAGTTCTTGTGTGCATAAATAATAAATCTTCAAAAAGAAAAATAATTAACACTGAGAAAAAATTATTATGACTTGTCCAAGATCACGTAGCCAAATTAGTGGCAGAGGGGGTTAAATAAGAATCCAGTTCTAACTCTTAATGTAACTAATGCTCCTGGCACTGTTCCTCTGTGGCTGTGATGTGCTTGGCTCTACAACTTTTTGAAAACCCAAACTGAAAAGGGTATGTTATTTAATACATACTTTGGATAAAGAAATACTCTATAGGGGCGTGCGCACCTATGGCATGTGTGAGCCTCTGCTGGATGTACACACGGGAAAGCCCACAACATGCAAAATTCTCAGCACAGGCGCTAGAAAAGTTAAAATGCTCTGTAGCTGTTAACTTTATTAATTACAGGACAAAAGGCTTTTTAATTATATAGTACATTTTTCTTCCTAAAATAATACTTGTCACTTTACCTTCAGTATCAAGTTTAACAAAATCATCAGACTCTGTTGCTATTTTCTGCTTTTCTTGGGAACAAGGAAACTTCCTCATTTTTTTTCCTGATAGCTCTGATTCAATAAATTAATATAGTTTACATGATCTAGTACATTTACATGTATACACATACATACACATGCATTATATATAGTACACAGTAAATATAGACCAGTGATAAAGTAAATGCAGATGTCAGTTTAATAGGAAAAATGTTAGGGAGTCGGAAGGAAGAGACTGTTTTTCTTGCTCTTGAGATGCAAAGATTATGAAATGTTTCTCTTAGACAAAGAATAAAGTGATAAATTTTGAGTATATTACCACTTAAAAGTCATCATTATGATCTTAATTGTCAATCCCGTCCCAAGTCTTTTCATTTAAGAAGTCACACCAAAAGACTTTAGCATCTCAGCTTGTTTACAGGAAATTAAGACATTCCGATCAACTCAATCCCACCAATTTTCAATCTATCTTCTCTTCTGGCTCCAAGTACCTGTTCCTTTTGACCTCTGTGAACCTAAATCAGAGTAAAGCCAGAAAATACTAACAGGTATTACTTATAAATGATATATATTTTTGTTATATTGCTCAAAACTCAAAGTTCTTGCACACAGGTTTTCCAATTTGTACTAGACTTACTGTATCTCTCAACAGATCTCTGCTGAATGAATGAGTATTCATTGTATAAATCCTTCTTGACGTTAGTATAAATTCATTTCCTTGGGTTATTGCATGTAAAAGATTAAAAATTTTCAAGCTATAGAACTTAATGGACAACAGAACTACAGATCTTCAGTCATAATGAAGGGTACATATATAAGAAATGGGAGGAAAAAAGGTACCATAAAGTTATTTTATTTGTTCACTGTTGTAATGGTCTGTCAATTTAGTATCTGTAAACTACTAAAGATGCATTTAAAAAGACTTCTTTATGAAGAAGCTTATTTACTGAATAGAAAATCAGGTTTTATATATAGTAATTAGAGCAATGGGTAAGCCTAATGTTCATCTATACTAATGGAAGAGGAAGAAATTAAACTTAGGGCATATTTCCATATCCAAATATTTTAGGCAGTTAATGCCTTATTTTTTAGTGAATTTAGTGTTAGATGAAATAAATATTATTTTATCAGTTAAAAAGCTCATCAGGTTTGGAATGTGAGTTTTAAAGGATAGCATCAGTGAAGTTAATACACATATACTGTACAGTGAAGTTAATACACATATACTGTATATACACTCACCTGAGTGTGAGCCAAAAAAGCAAAAAGGTGCTGTAACTTTTTCATTAATGAATTGCACCCATTTAAATTTAATGATAATACTTGTCTCCTGAAGCTGAAAGAGAATAAAATATGATTTATGTTCACATGTGTATCACATATGTATTTTTTAAAACTAAAAGGAAGTCAGTTCAAGCATTTATTCTCCTCAAAGTAAAACTTCACTTACCTGACAGCCTTCTACTTAGCGTGGTCACTACCTACACAACGCTGTGCAGACAGAAGGGAACAATGGCAGTAAATGAGCACTACTTTGTGGCCTGTCAATGGCCTGTGTGTTGTCATACATTAGTCATACTTTTTGAAGTAGCAAATAGAAACAGAGTAAGCTAGCAACTGATAACGTGATTTTAAAATTTATTCAAATCTGCTTTAAGTTATAAAAAATTCTGCTGTCATCATAATAGACTACACAGCTAGTGATTTTATTAAAGATGTGATATATAGAAAGGGAAAAGGATAATATTCTATTCAAAATATTTAAATACAGGTATTGTGTTATCCCTATTTTTTCTATACTGTATTTTGAAGAGTTTATCTCTTTCCCTTTCTGTATAATACCACGTTTTAAATCAACCTTACTAGAGTTAGGAAAGATTCTATACCATCACTAATGCCACATAGAAATGAGCTAAATGTAAAATACAAAACTATTAAGCCCCCCCCCCCCCACCCAAACAGCAAATTTGGAAGGGGAAAGCTTTCTAAAATCCTGACACTATAAATGAGAAATAGCAGATCTGACTAAAATAAAATAGCAGGTCTCACTAAATCTGATTTATAAAATATCATGAATGAAACACTTAAATTTAAATTGCATTCACTGGAAGGAAACATGTAACAAAGGATGATTATTCAATGTGTGTGTGTGTGTGTGTATCATATGTAAAAGAAAAACGACCCAATAGAAAGAAAAGAATAGGCTATTTAGAAAAGAACCACAAACAGACAAAGAAATAGTACAAAGTCTACACTGGTGAAGGGACAGGATAACAGGTACAAGCAGATATTAGCATTTGAGTTCAAAATGTTACAGCAGAACCCCTACAGGGGGCATCTTCTATATCTGTCTGTGGACAGATACATTAATTATGAGCAAAACAATCTAATATTCATCAAGAGGAGCATGCTTAAACAAACTATGTAAGTCCATTTATTTAGAATGACAGACCTGTACTGCTCTAACATGAGACAATTTCCAACATAAATTATTAAAATATAAAAAGCAAGTGACTGAAAGAGAATATGTGAGAGTCTCTATAAATAGTAAAAAACATAAAACATTTTGTTTTTTGCAGTACATAAGATTTTACAACTTTACACCTGGTATAATGTACCAAAAAAACAATTAATTATCATAGGAATGGGGATTTCTGATTTAAAATTAGTTAAAAATTAGTTTTAAGGGTTACTTTTACTAAAATACTGCTGTCTGATTTTTATTTTATATATTTTTGAACTTAATTTTTTAAAATCACTTAGAATTCACATCACAAAACAAGATGTCTATTTAAGAAAAAACCACTGCCCACTGTACAGTAAGATGTGCTCTTTGAATTGCTGCAGCCACTTGTAACTGCTTTGAGTCTCTGCTTTTTCTGTCATTTGTCAGATGGGATGGCTGAACTAAACAACCTCTGGGCGTGAATTATGGAGTCTTTCAGACTTATGTCTATTATCACTTCTGCGTAAAGTTTGTATTTTCTTAAAAAAGAAACAAATCCCAAAAAAATCCCCGAACGAAAGTAAACATTAAACCAAGCAAAGAATATTTAGCGTTGATAGCATATTCTGGGGCTAGGAAAAAAAAGAAAAAGAAAATTATCTCTTCATCTTATGATTATAAGGCATAAAAACTTGGGAAGGCTTGGAACTCAATTTATAAACAATTTTGTGAATCAATTCCATGAATACCTTTTAGTTTGAAGGCAAAAATTCAACTATGCTTTTTGCATTTTAGAAAAATTTATCATTATTTTATGAAAATAATTTAAATTAAAATAATTCAATTAAAATTATCATTCTTTTAATTTGATGATAATGATAAAATGGTAATGTATCATTACCATTACTCCACTATCAAACTCCAATTTTCTGTTTGGCTGCAAAAGAGAATGGATTGGGAAGTAACTGTAGTGGGTAAAGCAACATGCCTATTTATATATTTGTTCAGTATCTCTCAACTTGGGGTGGGAAGTAGAGCTTAAACTTCTTTAATAGCAGCAAGTTAGGTTACTGATCTAAGAAGTGGTGGAGTATCTACAAGTAGAAAAATGTAAACATGACCCTCTCAAAAATATATATATCTTAAAAAAAGTCTTACAGAACAACAAATTAATACTGTAAGACACCAGCCCTTTGAAATCAGCTCAAATAACCCCTGTGTGATGACAATGATCAAGTCAAGAGTAATTCAAAAAATGGTGGCATTCTAAATGCAATGTGTAATATAACTGCAAAGAGTAGGTTAACATTGCAATAACTCCTAAGCACTAAAAGCAGTTTCATTTCTGAATAAGACAATATATGAAAACAGTAACATTTCTGCCATTCACAAGGAATAATATGATGATACCCCCACCACCTTACTTTTCACTAGTATGCACCAATGTCTACAGTTCAAACTTACTCTGTGGCCATAAACAATGCTTGTATAACACTGTTCATATAACACGTATTTCCAAGGTTGATAAGACCAGTTTTTCCAGTTTCAGATTTTCCAGAAAGTCTAGACAAGCAAGATGCCAAAGAATTGGATTGAGAAGTCCAGGCACTTTGATTGAGAATCAATTTAATCTTCTCTTCACCGGGTTTAGGGAAATCCTATAGATAGTGAAAAGAAAAAACTGTTTTAAAAATATAAACTATTTTCACTATATTAACACCATAAAGAAGATTCTTCCACTGACATTTAAGCTTTTCTCCTACTTAGTTCTGAAATCATTGACAGCATTTGACTCATCAAAAAAACAAAATACCTTGCAAAATAAAACATACCCTAGAGATAGAATTTATCAAGCTGAAGGAACCTCAACTATTTGTTTCATATTTGCCAGAAAATGTTTACAAAATAAAATCCTAGAAGTCATAAAGTACACTGCACTGCTATTCAAAGGTAACAGATAAAGATGCAAATTAGCACACAATTAAACTAAACAAAAAAAAATTTCAAATTTTGTAATAAAAAAATTTTTTATTCACTTCTAAAATTTGTTCAGTTTTAACCCTTAGATATAAAAAGCTTTTATATTAGCTATAAAAGCTCAAAGCAGGCAGGATGAAAAACAAAAGTATGTAACACAAGAGTCGGAGGGTGTGGAAAGGGTGGGCGGAGGGAAAGAGTGGGTGAAAGGGGTTAAAAGATACAAATTTCCAGGTATAAAGTAAATAGGGGATGCAAGAAAAGCTTTGATGTACAGCATGGCAAGTAGTTACCATAATATAGTACAGATCTGCAAGTTGCTGAGGGTAATTATTCAAAGTTCTCAACACAAGAGAAAAATTGTGTATATGTGGTCATGGCTATTAACTAGATTTATTGTACTGATCATTTCACAAAATATGCACATATTGAATTACTATGCTACCACTTGAATCATTATGCTGTCAATTACACCTCAGTAAAAAAATGAAAAGCATCTAAGCACACTGGCCTCTGAGTCTGAAAAAAACTCAGCCTCATGCTTAATGATACAGAAAATTACTGTATGATCCAGATTCTTCTAATCTGCTTTGCAACATGAGATCATTTAAAGCATGAGTTATTTCAGGCATGAGCAGAACGATGGATAAAATCATGAAGGCTTTTTTGCACTGACACTAAGCCCTTAGAAAACATTTTCTGGAGGAACTTTAATTCCTGGATTTTTTGTGGTGGTGGTAGAGAGCTACAGAAAGTACTTGGGCCAGCTATGAGCCCCTTGCTGCTTCTGAGACTACTGAAGTTATTAGCATTTCAACATTACAAGTACTGAGAATGACATTAAGAAAGTGATTGATTTTACTACAGATCCACAGGACAAAAGTTCCTCCACATCAAGGCATTTACTTGAAGGGTCAAGCTGTGGAGCTGTTCGCTGCTGAACAGGTTTGTACTTCCGGGTTTCACCACAATCAGTTTGACTTACCTAAATACATAGCAAAAGGAATGTGTTTTTGTGTTTGTTTCAGACAGATGTAAGGTAATCAGACGTCTGTGTTGTATTTCAGATCCCGAATGGGAGCACAGTTAATAGATCTGATATCTAGTAACCTCTTGTTAAGTCTGGCTGAGGTAAGTTTTCTGTGCTTTAGCTACATGCTAATCATGCAGTAAGATTACTAAGAGGAAAGTATGTTTATTATAACCCTTTACTAAAGACAAACAGAATTTGTGCTTTTTCAGATCCACTAAGTAGAAAGGTCAAAAACAAGGTCAGATATAATTCAAATAGAGATTTTATGAAACATGGACATTCACGAACAGTCCACGGCAACAAATGGAATAAAAGGTGAGAAGACATCAAAGTTAATTGTTTTACAATAACAGCAATAAAGACACAAAAACCAAAAATGAGGAGACAAAGACAGACTGGGGACACTTGGTGGGAGGGGAGGGGGAGGGTTGAGGGAAGATGGGAGCACGAGGGACTGAGGTGATGGTGCACTAGTGATATGGTGATGGGGAATACATGGGGATTACAATTGATGGCAAGTATATGTAAATTTAAAAAAAATTTTTATATTAATAAAAAAGTTAATTGTTTTATTAAACTGTTTTTCCTTGATTCTAGGATGTGTTTGACATATTTTAACACTTCTGCTATTTGGACACAACACTGATAGATTTACTAATTATTATAACATGTCCTCTGAAACAAATTTCTTCAAATGTTATCACAACTTTAAAGATAAGTCCTATAATTGATGGCATCACAGAACTGAAGAAACAGAGTTATTAATTCAGATCACATCATGGTCTGCAGCTGTTCAAATACAGGTAGAATTATCATCATACCTTTATTGCTTCCAGAATAGGTTCATAGAGATCTGGAAATCCAGAATAATGATACATCATGCAGTGTATCAGCTCTGTTAACTGCACTAAGAAGGCTGCACTGGAAGGTAGGCCATCACATTTGCAGGAGTGAACCAAGTTAACTACATGAGGAACAACCTGAAGAGAAAAAAGGATACACATTCCACAATTTACACAAATGGGCAACAAATTCTCTAGCCTACAGATAGTATGGAAAGGTTACAGGACCAGAAAATACTTCTATGTATGCTCAGTACACAATATTTTTCTACAAAAGTTTATAACGAAACTTTCTAGCATTATCAAGGTAAATTTAGTTTTCAAAGTCACATGTAAATGTAATTCTATATAAACTCCTCTACTCACCCTTATAATAAAAACCACTAAGGTCCAAAAGAGGAGCCTGCCACTCTAGAAATAAAATATCTTGACCTGAAACAGGAACAAACTCATAAATAGGGCCTCCCTGGTGGTGCAGCCGGTCGAGCACCGCACTGTAAAGCATCGGCGGCACAGCAGCCCGAGTTCGATCCCAGCCAGGGAGGGGACCCACACGGCACAGACCACTTCCTGCCTTGCCCGCTGCTCCCCTCAGCAGTGTGTTTCGGTTGATCTGCCTGTTCTGCTCCCTGCTCTGTCTGTGGTCAATCCTCTCACCTCCTGCGACTCTGGCCTGTCCCCCAGCTCTTGTGTGAATAAATAAATATTTAAAAAAAAAAAATCAGGACTGTTAAAAAAAAAAACAACTTATAAACTAACTTCATAGACTAGGCTTGAGAGCGCCATCTAGTGTGGATTTTAGGATTCTCACTTGAAAGAATTACACATACTTGGCACTCAAGACTTGAAAGTCTTTGAAATATGAATAGATTAGGGTTGGAACTAAAATTACAGCTCAGGTACAGGATTGTATTTCTTTTACATAAGTTCAGGGGCAATTTATTATGTTAGTGTGGTCATTGTTACTAACAATTCCATCCTTTCTTCTAAAAGAAAAATCATAGCAGCTGTATTTTTTTTTTTTAGGAAGTGGAGTTAAACAAAGGAAAATCTACATAGCCGCTGATCATAAACATGAAGAAATCTGTTAGTACTGATAACAATGCACTTTTATTATAACTAATATAATAATAATTATATAATAAAAATTAGACTAAAATGTCAACAGTCTCACATTTTAAAAAGGGTATTAATAAAACAAACTATTGTGAAGAAATGGCTTATTCCATTAGGGTAATTAATTAACTGCAGTTAATTTACTCTCTGTAGGCGGTAGCATATAATGTAATTACCTGTGTATGAGGTTTACTTACAACAAAGTCTACAGATTTTCCTTCTGTGGAAAGGAAGTACTGAGCGGTCTATGTGAGCATATGGTTCTCCGAGGCTGGTTGTATTTTTAGTTAAAAATTAACAGTGGGAACAGTACACTTCTTCATCAGTCTTCTTGAAAACATCCATCTTTGTTGCACAGCACCAGAAAGCTTTTCTCTTAGCCTATTTCCTACAAATTCTAGTGATTCCTTTTGTAGAGATGTAGTACGTCAGTACCTTAGTTTTCACATTGTAAGTAAACTGACAATGAGTTAAGAGTTCTGTAAAACTGAGGGTCAGATCCTAGAGGAACAACCACATACAGTACTGCTTTCCTGTGATGAACTAGATAAGTGGGCAAGTTCTCGATACAACATTTAATACTTCACACGTGCAAAAATCAGCAATCAAATCACTGAAGCCAAATGAAATCAAAACTAGAGATGCGGCTGGTCAAAAGTGGCAGGATTCTGAAGAGTTTAGAGGTAAAGGAATCATTAGAATTTGTAGGAAATGGGCTGAGAGTGAACAGCTTTCTGAGGCTATGTAACAAAGATCAATGTTTTCAAACTTCTGAAGTAGTTGATGATTTTCAACCACTTTCCCTGCTCTGTGCTATTTAACGTGCAACAGACACCCACATGAGTGACGCTACAAGTGAGATCTCTCACGTAGAGCACTTACTTTCAACTGCTGGTAGTGGTTACAAGTGGATCAGTTTTAGTGAGACCCAAACATTCTGAAAAGACATGCTTTTAGAGCAAATTTCACGTCCTCAATTTCCTAAGAAATCATACAGCCACACGAAAGTAGGCACTCTTAGGACTAATCTACCATCTTGTCATGATACACACATGACTCAATATTACAGGAACACTTTAAAACCAGGCTTTTCAGGATGGAAAGTGCGCGTCAGAACTCACCAAGTGGAAAGCCTCTGGCGAGTGCTGGAAACTGAGCAGCATGTGGGAAAGAACAGCAAGAGCACCGGGCCTCACAAGAGGGAACCAAAGTCGGTTAAAAACCTTCAAAACGAGACAAGACATTCACTGTTAGGCTTCGGACGCAATCATTAGCCCAATTAGCGGTTATTTCTCTAGGGCCACGACTGTTTATGTGAATACCCGCGTTCCTCAAAGTTCTATCATAACCAATGTTAGTGAACTTTGGGTAAGGGAGAAAGTTGGGAAATACTATGACAGAGGCAAAGGGGAACATGATGGGATAACCAACTCTTAAAACCCCTAGATCAAATCAAAATCTGTCAAGCCATGTTTACAAGGTGATAGCGCCCTGTTCCATTACTCATTCACTTTATTCAGCAAGTACCTATTAAGTGCCTGCTGCGGCCCAGCGCTGTTTAAGGCACTGAGGGTACAACACTGGGTCAGAGAAATCTCTCGGTCTTGTAAGGGCTTACTACGCAGTGGGTGGAAGGTAATGAAATGTACATGAGTAAATGCTACGAAGACATAGAGCAGGATACGGAGAACAGAATGTGCTGAGAGGCGGGGTTATTTTATGTAGGGCACTTACAAAAGCCTCATGAAAAGGTGACATCCGACTATAACACTGACGGGAATGGGAGTGAACCTGGCAATTCCTGGGGGAGGAGCGCTGTAAGCTGGACAACCAGCACTCAAGGCCCTGAGGCCTCACTCAGATGTGGAGAAGTTACTGCAAGGGCAGGGTAAGCAAAGCACAGAGACAGACAGCAGTAGTGGGGGGCAGGCTGAGAGAAGCGGCAGCGGGTCAGATCACTTAGGAGCAAGTATGACACCTGTGGGCGACCAAAGGCACCTACAGGTTGGGAGTTGGGAGACTACAGCCATTAATGCCACAAGGGATGATGACGGCTGGACCAGGGTGGTGGCGAAGTAGCTGTTAAAAGCTGAGGAAGTCTGGCGTACTTTAAAGGTAGAGTCAATAGGACTTGCATTACAGGTGAGAGAGAATGAAAAGAGTACGACGGCCTTCCTGTTTCTGGCCTTGGCAAATATAAGGATGGAACAGTCATTTATTAAGATGGGGAAGATCAAGTATGGGAGGAAAAATCAAGAGTGAGATTATGGATAAGATGAATCAGAGATCTAAGTACAAACAGCTAAATACATGAGCACGAGAGCCATGGGAAAATAATAAACTAGAAATTAAACCCGGTAGCCATTAATTTACGTAACAACATGGGACACGTAAGTATGTGAGTACCAGGTGAGAGGAAAGCCGGTAAAGATGAAGCCAATGGCACCCTAAGGTTAGAAAGAGCTACCACGGGAGGCTGCGATGCCGTGAACCAAAACAGTGACCGGGAAAGGGAAGGGCCTGCAAACTAGGTGGGGAAAGTGTTCCAAGAAGGAGTGAGCAGACGTGTCAGATATCATTAACAAGTTCAAGGAGAGGAGGCCTGAGCGCAGGGGCGGGCTCAGCAACACCGGAGAGCGTGAGGCGGGCCTGGCAGAGTGGCAGTGCTGGAAGCTTGCTCGAGTGGATTCAAGGGACAACGAAAGGCGCATGTAGGGTCAGAGAATGATCAGGTATTTCCACCCTCCCACCACTGATGATGGACACCTGTGGTACTACGAGCATTCCAGGGTGGGCATGCGCAAGTGGGCGCACCTGTGTTGGACACGGGCATAAATGGGCGGCGTCATGAGGACGCCAGAACTGTGAGGATCGACAGAGAGAACTGTGAGGACCAACAGACAGAACTGCGAGGACCGGACCGACCAACAGAACCGACAGGATGAGCAGCAGTAGCAGCAGCAGCAGAGATAGAGAGAAGCAGCAGCCGAGAGGGTGAGACACGCTGGGGGCTGGGAGGCCTGCCAGCCTCCCAAACCCCCGGCACCCGTACCTGCCATGTACCTGGCCACCTCTACTAAATAAAGCATGAAAAGCCACCGAGGGCTCCAAGACTCTCCTTCCTTGACCCGTCTGCCCAGAACCATCCCGAACCTTGCTCCAGTGCTCCCTTCCTGCCGCTACAGCACGTGAAAGCAACATTACCTACACTTGAATGACTTTGTAAATATCTAAACCCTACTCAAATTTATCATTCAAAACAAAACCAAAAACAGGAACATATTCTATATTCGATGCTTTCAAGGGACAGACCAAAGAAAAGCAGACTAATGAGATGCAGCCGGCATCTGAGCAGAGATGCTCTCCTACTCACCAGCTCTATTTTCAGCAAAGTAACGTCTATCAGAATAGTGAACTTCTGGACAGCTGCCAGGCCTTTCAGGAGTGCGACCACCCAAGTGTCCACATGCTGAGCCAACGGCCAGGACAGCCAGTCGATCATTCTAAAAATCGAAGGGAAACAAAACTATCAGCATTAAAAATACTTTCACCATTATTTGGTTAGGGAAACAAGAGTTGCAGTACTATTTGTGACTCGAGATTGCTAAGCTTGTTTGTGAACAGCACTAAGATCTAGAACTGTGCGTAAGAGGTAGACACCAGGACTTTCTAATCACAGATGCTGACGGTATGTTCCCACACACATCTACTTGCCTTCTTGCTTTTTGGCCATCTTTTCTAACAGTGATGATGAAGTCGGTAAGAAGTCCCTGGCAACTGTGCTCCATCCCCCAGCTGCCGTCATGCTGACTCATGACAGCGTTCCACAGCCAGGAGACACGTGTGTGATTCCACATATGGGGCCATGTATATGCATATGTATGTATACAGCTCTGTTTATGACATGGGAAAATTGCAAGGCACCTAATGGCACTGATTCTACAGAATGCTATGTACATAAAGCCGGAAAGATCGATACAGATTGCATGACTCTATCCATGGAGATGACGTATCGGCAGATCTGAGATATTGCTGAATTAAAAAAGAAAAAATATTACTAAGTCTTTTTAAAACTGCTTTTGTTTAAAGGCAATCATGTCAATACATATCAGAAAATTCTGGAATTCAATACACACACCGAAAAGAAGATGGTCTAGAGAAGGCGGATATGTGAACATCTTTATGGCTCTGTGGATTCTCCACCATGGGAAATGAGACAGAGTAGAACCAGACTGGGCTCTCGAGACCACAGAGCCCAAGGCCAAAACACCCTTTAGCTAAGGTTAAAGGGGAGTTCTGGGAAAGCGTGACAGTGGGCAGAAAAGAAAATTCCAGTTGACCACAGCTCTTCATTACCCGTAATTACCCAACCAGCCTTGTCTTCTATCTTCTTCGCTTCTATCAATAGCTTCCCATCATATAAATGTCTCTATCTCTTATTGCCTGCCCACCATGATGAAACTTCAAGCAGTTACACAAATTAGAAGCAATCCATTCACTAAAAAATTTGAGTATGACGTAACAGGCACCGTGTTAAGTTCTGAGAATATAACAGATATGGTTTCAGTCCTTGACTTGGTAAAGAAAAGTTAGGAAATTTGTCAATGGATACACAATTCATAAACAGCAATACTGGCATCTGACCTGAAGTCTGCGGGCAGAAATCACACTTTTTCTTATACTTTCATTATTATGACTGTCTACAGATCTGAGCCACCACGTACTGCTTGCTGTTTGAATTTTACATTTACTCAGTCATGATGCACCAATTTAATTTCTCACCATTTAAAGAACATTTAACAATAGTTGTAATTTATGTACTTTAAAGTCTAATTATGTCATTAGACTGTCAGATCAAAGAGTGACCTGGTTCTTTCTTTTTCTTTATCTTACATATCTTTGGATTCCTAGTATTTATCAGCATAGTGCTTGGCACTTAGAAGGAGCTCAAATTTGTCGAATGAGACCAATTCGCTCTCGTTAAAAGATACATACAACTTACAGACCTTAACATTAAAATTGGAAATATTATGAAAGGCCACCAAATATATTTAATATTAATTTATAAACAAATTTTCCCTCTTAAAAGGCAGTTTGAGCGCTACATCCAATGGGAGTAGAGGCTTTTAGAAAGAGCTTGTGTATACCATTCCCTATTACTTCGTGTATACCTGGCCAACTTCAAATTTTAGTTTTACTTATCTGATTTTCATATGGTATTTGCATTTGGTTAGATGACAAAAAATGACAGTAAAGCATTATAAGTGCTATGTATGGGAATGTACAGTTTGGGGAAGTCTAAGGTGGGAAAATAATAAAGACAAACATTGTTATCCTTTTGCAATTATATTTACCACATTAAAATAATTACTCCATGTAGAGTATAGGTTAAAAAGGATCATGTAGAATAAACTGGAAATGTAATGCAAAAACTGGATTACGATTTCTGACAAGTAAGTAATGATTAATTTCCAAATACATTTTATAAATAAAGTAAATTCATAGGTTGAATACTGTGGTTATTCTGAAAAAGTTGAGATATCAAGACTAAGAGTGCTAAATCGTAAGAAATGGATTCACTTGATTTGCTGAGTAGTGGAAGTTACTGGAGTTTCTTGACCAGAAGGGGAAAATGAGTAAGTCAGGATGATTTTAGAGAAGAAAGATAAGCCTAATGCCAAGGAA
Source organism: Galemys pyrenaicus (assembly GCA_019455555.1). Classification (NCBI taxonomy): domain Eukaryota; kingdom Metazoa; phylum Chordata; class Mammalia; order Eulipotyphla; family Talpidae; genus Galemys; species Galemys pyrenaicus. The sequence continues at coordinate 4,450,996 of JAGFMF010011634.1, forward strand.
GCCAATTACAAGACTGTTGCAGTCATGACAGGCCTGGCGTCCTTGAGGTGGTGAGATAGGAAAAATAGCATTGTAAGAAATACCTAGAGAAAGAATCGAGTTACACTGATCAACGGGAATGAAAGAAAATTGCTTGCAGCTTTTGATTACATATATAGGACAAGGTATCACTGGGGGTAAAATCAGGAAAAAGCCTCAAAATTATCAGATTATGAAGACACATTCTAACTAGAGTGACCTCACTCTCAGTAAGAAACTTGATGGCTCTCGTTTGCTTCCTCATGGGTGACTACGTAGCATGATAGATCTGGAGCCAGGGCTATATGTGAATACCAGATCCATTTCTTACCTGAGTGAACTTGGGTAAGTTATTTAATTTCTCTCATTCTCCACAGCTATTACACTGGAGCCAATGACAGTCTCTACTAATACCTCAAGAACTCGCGGTAAGTATTAAATGATTTATGGCATGTAACTAAGGGTAGTAGTAGCTATTAATGTGTAGGCAATAAAATGAAGGTGATGGACAAACTGATTTTTAATTTCACTTCAAGTTGAGAAATCGAATTCCCTGATTCTTCCCATTTTACTAGGAGGCTTATAATTTATAAAATATATTTATCTCAAAGAGAAAGAAGTTGTAATGCTGTTACAGGTACACTGGCAAAGGGATATTACATTGCTTTTAAGCAGGACATATATGGAGTTTCCCTATGGGTTGCTGGATAGAGTGTTTCGTAGAAGTAAATGATCAATGAGCTCTTTAATGACTTGGGAATCAATCTGATAAAGTGGTAAGAACTGATAAAAGTGATAAGAGCAAAGGGAAAAAGAAATAAAAAGAACAGGTAATATGAAGAAAATCTTAGCAGTACGAAATTTCTAGATTTCAAAAAACTATGACTAGGAAGAGAACATGAACAGAATAAAAATACGGTCCACCAAACATGGCCTGGAGAGCACCATAAAGAGAAAGCAGTGAGGGCAGAGGTCACAGAGCAGTGAGAATACTTGTAGTGCAGACTTTCCTCAAATAAATATGAAGCATCTTCACAAATCTGTGGATGTTAAAGAGAGAATGAGCAATAATAAATTGAAAGTACAAGTTACAGGTGAATTGGCTCAACAAAACTTACGAGCATAAGGAAGAAAAATGAAACATTGGAAAAGTATAAATACCAAAGCAGAAAAGGGGAGAGGGTGGAGAAGATGAAAGTTCCCAAAATTTGTGTTGAGAGAGCAATTTCTGTGTACATTTAGCTACTTAAGAACTTAACACAAACACTTAAGTTTATGACTATAATTTTATAACAGGTGCATAGACTATTTTGGCCTAAATTCTCACATTCTCTTTAATTCTGCTCCCTCCTTCCTCCTTCCCATTCACACACTAAGGAAGTATTACAAAATAAAAACAGGCAGACATGAAACAAGAATAGGTAGACCGGAAAAGCTCAATTACAAAATAGAGTCATTGGAATAAAGAAACTCAACAGCTGAAATAATGTTTATTAATGGGCACCTTTGAAGAAAATCAATTGTAAGACAGTACTGATTCTTTTCCCCTCAGATCTCTATAAAGCTTGCTCCCTCACTCCCTTCTTGTCTTCACTTCCTGATCACTTCTCAGTGAGACCATCCACATCAATCTTATTTAAAACTGCAAAGCATGGCCCATGCTCTAACCCTTTCCACCTATTTCCCCCCAGAACCATTCAATGCTACTTACCACACTAAATAATTTAGTTACTATATTTATCAAATCTGAAACAAAGTCAGTTTTCTGATCCATACTAAGGTTATGTCCGGGAGGCAAGTAAAGCCCTACCAACTGAACAGGAACACCAGTGACTGTGCATTTCCACATTTTAACATCACTAAAAAATCAGGTTGCATCTTGGAATCAATGAAAAATGTTATTAGTTTGCAGTGTGCCTCCCCAATGAGATAGGAAGCCTGGAAGGACAGACATTTTTATCTACTTGTTCAAGGATATTTTGAAAAATGTCTTGGTACTCATGGTAAGTGCTCAATAAATGTGATTTGAATAAATGAATGATTAAGAGCGAGCATAAAAGCTAAGAAGAGTAAAAAAAATTAGGTCTACATGTAGAAATATAAGGAGAAAAACAAATATTATCAGAAAAGTCTAACTACTCCCAAAGGAATGACAATCGGAGTAACAAAAGATTTCACATCAACAACAAAGATGTCAGAAGACAATGCAGTATCATCTCCAAAATGCTAAAAAAATGACTGAATCAGAATTCTCTTTCCAAATCACCAATTTAAATAAAAGGAATGAAAAACACATTTCAAATAAACAAAGACTGAGAGAGCATTACCCAGAGGTAAAACAGAAAAGTAAAACTATGTACTCAGCTTGGGTGGAAAAAATAAAGGAATCTTTAGGAAAGAAATAGGTTGCAGGAAATAAGAATTAGCAAAGAAATTAGTACAATATATTGATAATCCAACTGAAGCCTGACTGTACAACAAGTGTATATATGTGTGTGTGTGTTGAGAATTTTATGAAGTGGAACTGAAAACAGATTTGTGAATTACTGGTATGCCTGTCAAAACTGTAGTAAAGAAGACCATTCATTCCAAATAATTTGGAGAAAATATACATGCATATACACATACATACATATACACACATATTTGACTCCATGATTTCAGTTTTAAACATTTCTTTAAGTTTTCCATTACCTACAAAATACAACAAAATACCTCCTCCTTCCAAATCTACAATTACCCTCGTAGTGTCGCGAAGACATACCTGCAGAGAGCCTGGGTCATACTTGCATCCTTTACATTTGGGTCCGTAGTAAGACTCCTGATGAGGACTGTGATCATCTGAAGAGGAATGTGCTGCACGAGGCTTGCTAATGCTACGGAAGGTTCAAATGATGCATCTATTTTTTTTAATTAGAAAGAAAAAGGAATGTGGCAAAAAAGGTTCAAGTGAGTATTTAGAAAGTGCAATTTATCAAAAAAGGGGAAATACAGCAAAAGTGTTAATCAGGAAATATTTGTTAAGCTCCACCTCATGGATAGACGTTAACATTCAATGTTAAATTACAGAAAAGAATGGATTAGGGTGATGGGCGGTGATCTCTCGTTCTGTGAACAGAACTATTGCAATATAAACACCACTTACTAAGGCCTTATTGATTTCCTAAGTTATTTTCTTGCATTCCTTAATATTAAGTTACCGTGAGAAAATACTCATTTGTAAAGCTGTAGTTAGAAAAGAAATACAAGATATCATTCAAATTAGAATTAGACCCCAAAATAATTTAAAATTATTACAGTAGTCATTAAGAGATTTAAAATCTCTTAAAGAAGTAGAAATTAAGGTGAACTTTGTGGAAGACTGGTTAAAAGTCTTGAGTTAAAAAGTTAAAACTTTGGTTAACTATATAAAAATTAAGCATAAAAACAAAAGTAAGCAAATCTATGGTGAGCACCTTTACTGCTAGAGTTCTGGGGAAACCTAACCGCTCTGGCAACAGAGCATACAGTAAAATTACAATCAAAAGTAAACCAACTCAGATACTGGAACTAGATTGTTAGTGATTCTTTCATGTCTATTTAATTCATCAGAATGCATGAAAGTTGTTAAAACTCTACTTTTATCTCTTGTTCTCAAGATAAAAGGAACCCTTCCTTCACAAGTTCAATTTTGAACACCAGCCAGGGAGAATGACTGCACCCAGCAGAGTCAGAATGTGTTTGCTGTTGTGCTGTTTCACAACTTACAGCTGGAAAATCCAAGTCTACATAAAAAAAAAACAACAAAACTCGTCACAACAGGATGATAGGGTTACAGTACAATAATAACACGGTAAACATTATTATGTCACCATTAGTCACTAATGAATAGAAGCTTTATATAGCAGCAGACATCCTCAAAGCATTCCATAACCTGAGCAGAGGCTGAGTAATTAAGCAACTTTAGAGTCAAAGGTCTTAGGCCAAAATGTTCTCTACTTTTCAGATAGGGACACTAGCCTTTTTTTTTTTTTTTTTTTTAATATAAAGCAATCGACTGAATAAGGGCAGTAAAAGGGAATAAAATTTTGGACTAGGATATTAACTAAGAATGCTTTCAGGACAGGCAAGCAAACATGGTGTGTGTGTATAAAATATTCAATTTCCAAGAAGGGTTTTCTCGAAACATAACGACTCTTACCTGTGGAAGAAATGCTTGCGAACACTTCTTGTAGGGAAGGTAGCAGCGTGGAGGGCTCGGCCTTCCAGATGTTCTGCAGCAAGTTACTCACTTTTGTCACCTGCGAGACATATTCCCGTAGCTCTTTCTCCTGGGTGGACACGCACTGGAAGTGGCCGATCGTTCGAACCAGCTGCTGACAGAAGGTGATGGACAATTTCCCCTTGGGGATGCACTGCATGAAGTCGGTCAGTAGGTCGCTCAGCCGGGCACACAGCTGTGGCTCTGGCCTCTCACACACCATCCTTAACACTTCTACCTGCAGCAGGCTGAAGAGGTCCAGCACCGACGGGCAGCTCATGATCAGCTTCAGGCCGTTGTGAATGTAGTCCAGGATGGCTACGTCCTTCCTGTCCAGCGACTGGTAGCCCTGCTGTAGGAGGCCCAGCACGAACGTCTTGTTGAAGAAGGCCTCGAACTCTGGCCGGTGGTACCGCGCGTAGGCCTCCAGCACTTGGTGCCCCACCTGCCGCTGAAAGAGATCCTGGCCCTCCAAGATAAGCCGGGTCGTCAGGTCAAACATGGCCTCGCACTGCGCCTCATCCTGCCAATGCTCCGCGGATTCCACCACTTTGCGCACAATCACGCGCTTTAGGGGCAGCGGGTGCGTAGAACTCACCAGCCCCTCCAGGATCTTGTCCATGGTCGCCACGCTGCAAGGCCAGGGCCGGCGGGTAAGGAAGTGGCAGCAACAGCCCCGAGGTGAGGCAGGGGAGCCCCGGGGCACAGTTGAACCTGGAGCGCAGCCGCGGGACCGACCACCTCAGCAGCCACATTTATCGGGCAGGGGGGCCCATCCAAGCCCGGATAGGAGTCGGCTAGCCCGGGCCGTGTGGGCACCCGCAGCGCTCTCCGCAGGCCCAAGGAGCCACAGGCCCGCACTCGGCCGCCGGCCCGCGCCCGCGGTCCTTCCCAGCATCAGCCAGAGGGGCCAGCGCGGCCCCCCGGGCGGCGGCGGCTCAGGGCCCGGGGCTGCGCGGCCGACGGTGGAGGGAACGCGCCTCCGCGGCCGGGGCACGCTGGGGCGGCCGGGATCCTGCAGGTCGCGAGATGAAACCAGCCCTGGGCTGAGTCAGGAGCCGCTGTCACCGCAGGAGACGGAGCAGCCGGGGAGGAGCGAGCGCGACGGACACCCTTGACCCGGATTCAGACGTTCCGGCAAACAGGAAGTGAGCGACGGAGACACCTCGGGAAAGGCCCGCCCCTTCGCCCGGCCCATTCCTGGGCTCCTCCCTTCCCCGCTGCCCCGCCCCCAGCTCGCCGGCTCCCTCCCAGGAGCCCCCGGGCCGCCTCCGGCCCGGCCCTGCGCTGCTGCGCACGCGCGGCGGCTGGCGGGCCCGGCGCGCGGACGCTCGCGTCACGCGGGAGCGAGTGTCTGGTCACAGGCGGGCTTCTGGGCGGAGTGGCCGCCGGCGCCGTGCGGGGGGCGGTCGCCCCGCGCTCCCGCCTTCGGAACTCGCTCCGCGGGGTCCGCGCGGGGTGCGGGCGAATGGCCGAGGACGTGCCGTTGGTTCAAAGTCCTGGGTGAAGAGTTGGGAGCCGCGAAGCCTGCGCGGAGGACGGGAGTGCGGGGATGGAGGAGCGGCCGGCCGCGCGCCGTCTTTGTTTAGGGGTCCAGGACGGGGCACCTTTACCCGCGCGGGGTCTTTAAAGGGGGACCCCACCCCTCCACCTCCGGGCGGCCGCGCCCACTTAGCGACCAGCAGCCGCGGGAGACGTGTTTCTCCAGGTCTCCGGCAAAAGTCTTTTCAGTGCGTTTCTGTGGCGTGTGGAAGTTTATAAACTGCCCCAAAGGGCAGGAGAGGGAGGAGCGGAGCAGGTGAGGAAGGAGGGACGACAGGTGCAGTGACGTGCGCTGCGTCACAGGAAAGCGCACGGTGACAGTGGCCTGGTGAGAATCCCACAGTTCGTGTGTGACTGCGCTGACGAGAAGCCGGTTGCCAGGAAGGGACGGACGTAGGCGCCACGCTCGCGTTCTTCCAAGTGAAAGCCCAAAGAGTCACAGGAGAGGTCCGAGGCAGAGGCCTTTGGGTTGGAAAACGCCCAGTGATAGCCCCTTCAGGCTTGGCTGGTAGAGCTGTGAAGTCAGACGTCCAGGAGCTGTCACTCAGACTGCAGAGAAGTGCTTCGTTGGAAATGTCCACTAGAAACACGAACGACATTCTAAGTTGCTCATTTTTGTAGTGGATTTTAAAATTTTAATTTTTAAATCTGTTTACAAAGAGATTCCTCCAGTATAGTTACCGTATCAGTTTGGGAAATCTTAATAATACAGGGCAGATGAGAGAAGAGTAAAGAGGAAACAGTTATTTTGTAGGAAGAAAAGGAGATAACTAGAAGTCGATGATTGATGGATCGAAAAGAGGATCAGCGAGGTCATGGGAGTAGCTTTGAATCGTCTCTCCCTCGAAATAAGTCAGGTAAAGCCACAAGGAAAAGCTTTACTTTTCTGGCAGTGGCGCCACATTGGAAGACTAGGAAGTGAAAACTTGAAGACCCGTGGGTTGTGTGTGTGCGAGGTGTAGCGGAAATTTGGAATTTAGCCTTCGGGAAGGATTTGCTAGGGAGCCTAGTGAGGATGAAGATAGTTGAATAGGCGCGCATCAGGCGCATTCATCAGAGTCTGCTTCCTCTGAAACAGGAAACTTGTTAGCGAAACTTGGCAGTTGCTTTGATTCAGTAGCTTTCCCCCTTTCTGTTAATATTAAGTTAGGTCTTGAGAAGTTGAGTGCTGTGAAATGAGGGCTGAGAGAACGTGAGACACTTTGTTCCCAGTCTGTATAATACAGATAAAAGAGTTTCAAATCATCAGGCTTCCAGAAACAACATGACTTAATATTTTTAAAGTACATCCTGAGTGATAGATGTATGGAATAAACTATTTAGTAGGTTTTACGCTAAAGCATTCAGGACGCTTCTTTCTCTTGCTATTGGTAAAAAAAAGAAATCGAAGTATGCTATCCTACAGTTGTTGAGATTTCAGTTGACAGCACCAACTTTAATTTCTTCTTATAACTAAGTTACATGACAGTACCATGTTCCTGTTCAACATTTTAAATTATTTTCTGAAGTCTTCGGGAAGGTTTTGTTGTAGTGTGCCCTACCTCTAATTATGGAAAGAGCAGTGATACTGTTCTGGCATTAGGATTTGTAAAGATTTAGGCTAAGGCCCCAAATGCTGGTTAACTGATTTTTGGTTTTTTTTAAAGCGATTTAGTTCTGGAAAGGGGGCTAAATGATGGAGAGGAAGGAGAAAATACTCAGGGGGAGGAATTATTTAGTCAGTACCATTGTTTGGTACTCAATGTCTCCTTAAAACAGAGTTTTAGAAGTAGATGTTAATAGCTGCATTTAATAGAAAAATATCAAAGCCATGAAGGCTTAGTAAATGTTTTGAAGTGAAGAGAGTATGTGTGAGAGAGAGATGAGCAAAGAAAAAGGCATTTCCAATACAGTGGTTAGAGTTGTCTGACAATACTTTGCTGTAATGTGAGCCTCCCTTATATTACCTTATGGAATCAGAAACTCACTGTGCAGATTAGAAAGAGCTGTGAGTAATAAACCATCAAAGGGAGTAATTACAAACCCTTTCTTCGAACTGTGCAGTTTATGAGCATGAACATTTTTTAGATTCTAAGATGAAAAGCCTGGAAAGAAATCAACTACTGTGGTATGGTGGGATGATTATTTATGTCAGCGTACGCCAAACTAATCTCACTACCCTAGTTTAAATCCTCCAGTGCTTTCCATTGAAGCTGAAGTATTTACCATTGTCTGTGGGGCCCTAGATGAAGCAGTTTGAGTCATTCTTAGCACTCCTCTTTACTCTGTGAGGCACACAGCTTTCTTATGACTCTTCCTCAGGTCAAACTCTTGCAGGTCAAGTACAAAATTCAAAGGGAAAGAGCCTTTTCAACAAATGGCAGTGGAGCAACTGAATCTCCATAAGCAAAATACCCAGCCTAAACCTCACACCTTACGCAAAAATTAATTAAAAATGGAGCATATACTTAAATGTAAAGTATGAAACCGTAATATTTTTCGAGGGAACAGGAAAATCATATTTGGGATGTAGAGGTTGATAAGAATGCTTAGATATGGTACCAAAGGCATATTGATAAATTTAACTTCTTCAAGATCAAAATTTTTTTTTCTCAGTGATAGACAGTTGGAGAATGAAAAGACAAATTACTGAGACAATATTTGTAAACCAGACATCTGACAAAACTTGTATCTAGAATAAAAAACTTAACATTTAACAGTAAAAGACTGATGTATCAAATGTGTGAAAGGCCATGTACAGTATGGGAGAAAAGTTATTAGCAAAACCTTTATTTGAAAAGTGTCATTCAGAATGTATAAAGAACTGCAATTCAACAACAACAAAATAACACAAAATATGGGCAAACTACTTGAAATGATAGGTCTCCAAAAAGACATCCTAATTACCAACAAGGACATGAAAAGATGGATAATCTCAGTAGTCATTAGGGAGATGTAACTCAAAACCACAATAAGATATCACTTCATTCCCATTAGGATGCATTTTTTTTTTTTTTTAAAAAGCAAGTGTTGGTGAGGATGTGGAGAAATTGTGCATTGCTGATAGGAATGCGAAATGGTATAGCTGCTGTGAGAAACATCTCAAAGCCTCAAAGGTTAAACAGATTACCATATGATCTGATTCAGCAGTTTTACTTCTAGGAATATACTCAAGAATTGATACCAGGGACTCAAGCATATATTTATGCAGCAATACATATACAGCAATATTCACAGCAGCAGCATTCAAAATACCCCCCCCAAAAAAAAAAATTAGGAAACAGCCCTAATGTTTGTTAACAGGTGACTGGATAAACAAACTGGATAAACAAATCATTCATTAGCAGATGAATAATTACACAGTATGTGTACATATATATGTACACACACACACAGGAACTTAAAAAATCTCTAGGAATCTAACTTCTAGAATTAGTAAGTAAATTCAGCAAGATATCAAACAATAGACAAAACAATAGACAAAAATTAGTTGTGCTTTTATACGCTAGATTTTTGAACAAAAATCTTGACCTAGAACTTTTTTCCTGATACAGATCAAGTGTGAATTTAGTAGGTTTCCAGTGGACATTACTCTAGGAACCCACCACACAATGCTGGAGTTCCGTGCGGGCCAGAATCTTCAGATCGCGGCCTTGATCTGCTAGCCATTGTAGTAACTACACCATCCTGTCTTTGCCAGTTGAAGGCTGTCACTTACCCCTGTCACCTCTGGATCCAGTTACTCCCATTTCACTGAGGTTTTCCACTTCAGTGATTGCAGTCTTACTGTAAAGTCTCACCTATCGAGAACAGTGACCATTGAGATCCTTTATAAAATTATTTCTCACAGTAGTGGTGAGCTCTTAAATGAAAAATCCACTCTAATATTCCAGTTTCCTTAAGTCTTTGAATATCGTCCGCTACATTAAACCAAAGCAGACCTTACATTTCTAATTTGCTTACTCTAGTGTGGTTGAGATCACTAAGGAATTAGTGTAGACAAGAGAGGAATAGTTCTAAGATGGTCACTCCCAACATTAAGATCTTTGAAAGAGCAAGAGGAAAGAACAAAAGGGACTCTGAAGCATCTACTAGTGTAATTAGAAGAAAACAAAAATATGTGGTATCCTGGAAGCCACATGAAGGAAACAGCTGCATTACATCATGCTAAGTGAGCTAATAAAATGAGTATTGAGAACTGACTGCTAAATTTAACAACATAAAAGTGTTTGGGTGGAGTGGTATTAAAGTCTGGTAGTAGATTCAAGAGAAAATGCAAAAGAAATTGGTGATCACAGGATAAGTAACTCAAGAAAATTTGCTAAAGAGAAAGAAAAAAGTAAACAGGATTAAGCAAACATTTTCTTTTAAGGAAAATGTTGACTAATGGAAAAAAATCTAAGTGACTATGAGAGAAAAGGAAGAATTGCTCACATAATTTTACTTGAGTAGATGGGAAATGATTTAGTACACAAATGGAGGGGTTTCCCTTTGCTAGGAACATGGAGAAATTTATTCAGTAACAGGACAGATAACAGCTGCAAGCAGGTGGATGAATGCAGTTGTGGAAATTTGCAGGAGTTCTGGTGCTTCTGTTTTATTTGAATGTTCAAACAGAAAGCATGGCCATTAATTGAGAATTAGAATGAAAGAGGAGAGATTTTTGGAGGGGGGAAAGCTATGTAATAGTTGTTTAGGAAATGGAAAAACGGTATGATTCCTGGGCAATACTAAGGGCCCGTGTGAGGTTAGAGATCATGAATGTCAGTGAGACCAAGTGATTAGTTTATTTTCTTCCTCCAGGTATGTTTACAGGCACAGGCATGGGATATGCAGATAGTTGGCCATAACCAGTACAACTTCGTCAAATTCAAGGTGACAAGGGCAGGAGAGTTAACAGTGATTTTAAGGGAGTGGGTTTTGATTCATTATGCAATCTAAGCTAGATGAATTTAGCAGTTAAGATATTTGGAGTGAGAGACAATGAGAAGATGTTAGAATCAATGAGTTGTAGGAACTCATTTTTGTGAGGTCAGAGGGTTCCTGGAATTCTCTGGATTCTAGAGTACTGAGCTGGAAAGGGAAGAGGCAGTTAGAATGTGGATGCTTCTAATTGAAATGATTGAGAGGCCATTATTGTTATGGAAAAGGATTTAGGCATGGTTGTGTGAGTTAGCAACTGGAATAGGGTAGAGGATAAATTAGTAGAAGAGAGGCGCACAAGGCGCTGAGAATGCATTGAATGGGTCGTCTAAGTAGACATTTACGTCAGTGTGAATGGTGACAGGAATAGGGTTTATGACAATGCCAGGGAACTAAAATCTCCAAGGATTGAAGTTGAGGGAGCTTGAATTGGGGATTGTTCACACGTGTAGCAGGGGGAGGGAGTTAGTATTTGTAGGGTCAGGGAAAAGTTATCAGGCTTTTCCACCCTCCCACCATTGGTGTAATGATGGACACCTGCGGTTCTGCACGCATGCCTAAGTGGGCATGCGCAAGTGGGTGCACCTGGCCTGAGGCAGCTGTATATAAGGCTAGCGTCACGAGGATGCCGAGCGGCATGGAAGGAGAAGTCAAAGTATTGCGGTGGAGTACAGTAGATAGTATGAAGGCGGCTAAGACAAGGCGACTGCTTGGACCCATGATGAACCTACCCGGTCTGGGATGGTTGCAAGATAGTATTGTAGTTTAATGTCATAAAATTCGAGTTATTTTGGAGGAGGAAGAATGGCCTGGAAGGAGAAGCAAGGGACAGGAATGTTCTGTTCTCTACCTCCACGCCTACTAGGAGTGGAGTTTGGGAGCTTGGGCTGCAGAGGAGAGTGCTGCCGAGCTGAGCAGGTTTTAAGGCAAGAAGTGAAGGGGATATTCAGTGAAGGTGATTTTGCTCATGACTGAGTCTCAGAGGGCACCATGGAAAGATTGCAAGTGTTGGACAGAGTTAAGAAAATGGGATCAGAATAAGGATTGCTCAGAGCCTTAAAGGAATTGGAGTTCTGAAGACCAGAGTTGGCTTCTTGGGACAACTAAAATCAACAGGTATAAAGGGCCTAATGAGATTAATCTAGATGAAAGTCTTTGATAAAAGCTTTAAATTCAGGATCAGTTATAATGAAACAATGCCTAATCAAGGACAAACTCGGACTTAGTTTAGTCATGAATGAAGTGCTGTTGGCAGTATCTGCTCTGTAAAGGGTGGTATATGAGGTTATAGAGGAATCTGAAGACCTTGAAGGTAATCAAAGCTTATTATTTATTGCCCCCAATTTACATTAAATAGCCATTATTGCTGCCAGCTAGACTTCCATTATCATAAGAGGATCTTTCTCAAAAGCTAGGCAATACATTTCTACCTTCTTCCCTAGGAGGAGTTTCGATAGCAGTTGCATTGGGTTGGCTCAGAGACATTTTACCTAGTATTAATTCAAACGTGATTTGAAACTTGAAATTTGATTTTAAAAAAATCCCAAAAGAGCAAAACAATTGCACGAATTAAAAAATAAAAACATAATAGTGGGACGCCAAACTTAAAAAAATGACGTAGGCATATAAAAACTAACAGTTTTTTCCTATGGTGCCTAAGGTTGTCCACAGGTAAAGATAGAAAAACAAAACAAAACTGCTATTGAATATAAATGTTTGTCCACTTCTTGTTTTGGTCTGTTCTCTAGTCTCCTCACTGAGATTAGACATGTGTGTATCCTCTCCAATTATAACAGGAACCTGGAACTAACACTGCTATTGTTGAATGCTGAGAAAGGAACAGATTTCTGCTTGGGAGCAAAGAAAGGCAGTGGCTGTCTTGGTGAGGGGCATGTAACAACTGAATGGTGTGACTAGGGATGAAGTGGAGAGTAAGAAAGCAGGTGGCTGTGGCATGTTGTGGTTTTACTGGCTATTTAACTGGGGTGTTTCCAGAGTCTGAAAACTCAGGTTAGTTAAGACAGGGAGAAGGCTGCAGTGAGTCACCACACTTTGTATACAGGTTTTGAAGATTTTGATGGGAGGTAGGCCTCTGTAGTTTCTTTTTAACATTTCTGCCAGCTAGTGACACAAAGACACACTTTGGCATGGCAAATTATAGATAGAATAAACTAGAGTCTGAGAGTGGCTACCTCATAGTTTTGTTGTTAATAAATACATGCAAGCTATATAGCCCAATGCTTGGCTTTAATTGCATTTTCTAGAAATTATCCTGTGGTTTTGGAATGAGTTGCAGAAATCAATAATGGTTGATTTTGGTTGCAACAATTCTCTAATTAATTAGATAAGCTCTTCGAAGTTATGCTAGCTATCTACACACATATATCCATCATCCACACACATATAATGCATGTGCACACATACAAATAGACACCCTTAAATCATTGTAGTTCTTCCCAGCCAGTATTTTCTCAAGTCTCACTAACTCATTCTTTTAAATGTCAACTTAAATGTTCCACCGTGAAGGTAAGCCTTACCTGACTCCTAATACTAGCTCAAGTATTCTGTAAAGCATTCTTAGAGTACCCAGAAAGTATGCTATTTTTCTAGTACTTCTCACAATTATAACTGTTTCCTGTCATTCTTAAATACTTTTGTCTACCCTAGGTGGTAAGTTCTTTGTTTATCTGCCAGCATCATATTTCCCAGCCCTCAGTAACTATTAAATAATGAATCTTGGTTCTAGTAAAATTCTCTTTGGGGGTATGCATACTTGGCATATATCAATATTTTTAAAAAGAGATTTGACAAAAAATAAGTTCTTTAGTTGCACTATAAATCTATTAGACCTCTTTAGAAATTATGCATGTTAACTTCTTTACTACAACTGGAAGTGTACGCATGTGCATATGCATTTAATTGTTGAAGAGTCTTAAGGTCATCTGGACATTGCCAACATGTTATTAAATATTTCAAGTAATATTTTATTGCTTTATTTCTGAAACTTTGTTCATACTCTTTCTCAAAGATGCATCACGAGTCAGCTTTATTTCTTAGATAACAGGTTGTGATAGTCTGGCATGTATTCCTATGTAGAAGAAAACATTTGTATTTTAGGAAGATGATTCTTGACACAGCTGTAGTGATAAAGCACTCTCATGTAAACAGCAATAATGACTGTTGAAGTGTCCTCCTTATTTCTAAAAAGTAGACTATGGTGGTAGCAAGCAGAGAATTTGGAACATGGTAGAAAATTATGTTTCTTAATATGTCATATCCTTTTTGACTTTCAGTTGCTAATTAGTGAAGAAATATTACTGATTTTCAAAATGGACCTAAGTGGATTGACTCTACCGCCTCTTTCTGCTGTGACTTGGGTGAGTTATATGCTTGGACTCATTTTCCTTGTCTATATAATGAGTATAGGACCCCCTTATTCCTAGTGATGGTCTATGGATTCAGTAACCTATGGATATCACATGCCTGACACATAATGGTGCACAAGTGTTTCTTTCCTCTCTTCAATTAATTGGTGGTTGGTCGAAAAAGACAGTGATGTTAAAACATGCTCTCTCTCACCTCTGAAGAGGCCTCACTTTCCCTTGTTTGCAATCTTCCCACCCTCCTCCCTCCTTTCCTTTTCTTTTTTTACTACCTGAAAAGATAAAACTTGTGGTATGGATTGTCCTTGGTAATTACAAGGACGGTCATTAGGAGATGAGAAGAATGGTGGGGGGGGGGGGGGGGGGACTTCCTTTGNGAAGACTGGTGGGGGGGGGGGGGTGTGTACTTCCTTTGCTAGTCACAGATTGTGGATTGTGTAGAAAGCACAGGAAGCTGGCAGCTGTGATTAGTTTATTGGGAGAAAATATATGATAAAACATTGATGGGAACAGCTACAGGAAGATCAGGTAGATTTATCATTCTTGACTTCATAAGCTGTGTGTAAGTGTTGGTTACCATGTTTCTGTGTTACAAATTGGCCCATGGAGAAAGAAGGGTGGGGGGAGTCGGAGAGCTAGAAATTACTTGTTGTTGTTTGTTGGCTTGTTTGGGATAAAAGGTAATAAGGCACCTTTGACATCAAATTTCATTGATTTGGCGTTGGCTTCCGTAGCCGTGTAATTTTGTGTGTGCAGTTTCACATCTCAGCATGTGCATATGCTTGACTCATCTGCGGCACCTTTTTTCTGAGCTTGTAATGTAAACTTTGAATATGATCCACAGGTATATTGTCCTTCCAATGACATTTATATGGTGCAGTCAGTGCTGTTACACTTAACCAAAAAAATTTGTCTAATATCTTTCATAATTGGATTCCCTATTGTGTTTCTGCTTAACTCACTGGAAATGATGGATCATGGGAATATATCAACTGATCTATTCAATTTGGTTTACAGTAGATGCAAGTTCTAGTTTTTTGGTTTATTTGTTGTACTCCAAGATTTTTTGATTCTTATAAATGATGTCTACCACAGTAGCTTTAATTCCTTACAAGTTATTGTAAGATTAATAAGCGACCTTCTTTACAGAAAGGAAAGATTTCCAGTGACTCACTAGTCACAGGCCTAATTCAGTTATTTTTATAGTTGGATTAAAATGTTGGGCCAATCCTATAATTTAATTCTCCTACTCCAGTTCCCTCTCTGAAATATTATTAAGAACAAGCCAGGAAACCAGACTGATTACATTGCTAATTCATGTTATCTAATCTCAAGTGTCCCTCACTGCTGTTAAAGTTTTGTATTAACCTCTAAACATTTTGTATCCCCCAGTACCCAAGTACCCTACCCCTGCCTACTCCTCGTAACAGCCTTCATTCTTCTTCTGTTGGAAAGATAGATGACAATCACACGAGTTCCCTTAATTTCCCTCTTCAGTAGGAAAAAAGGTTTACATTTATCACACTTCCCATCTTCTACTCTCCAAGAAGAAAATCTTTTTCCTTTCTGTTAATTTTAATCTCTGTGCCTTCTGTCCCTTCTCACCTTTTATGAAGTTTGCCTCATCCGTATGTCCTTGCATCGTCAGTCTGTCTCTAACTTTCCTCCCTTTCTCTTAACAGACAGATGTGCTCCTCTCAGTGGGTTTTCATTGTATTTATTTACCCATTTTGGGCTCACAGTATTTTAACAACACTTTAGAAAACAACAGATGCCTTGCTCTGCTTGACATGGATGAGGAAGGATGTTCGCTTGAAGCTTGTAGTTCAGGAGTCATGCTCAGTGAGCGTCGGTGAGAATTACCAGGGAACCTTGCCTTCACCCTGTGATTCACTGTGGCTGATCCACTGCAATTACGGTAAAAAGATTTTTTAGTAATTATGAAACTAGGAGCATAATATCATTTTCATAATTGAACATCAGAGTTATTTTCCTATGTTCATATTTTACTCAGGAATGATCTCATAGACAAAAATTGATATCATCAGGACAAACTATGTCATTATTTTTGCTGGGAAAAAGTATCCCTTCTTCGTATATCTCTATGCTTATAATTTTCTACCCTAAAAATCACACTCGTTATTTCAATGACTGTTTGAAGTACTGCATCTACTGAGGTACACTGCTGTCCCAGGAACTAATCAAGGCCAACCCTGACCATGGGGCAAAGTGTGGCCTAACTCCCCCACACCTCTAGCCTCAGTTCATACTTTATTTCCCCCGTTTGTACTCCAGGCACACTGGCCATTTTGCAGCGCCTCCTCGTTCCAGATGGTTTTTGCATTTGTTGTTCCCTTTGTGTCTTCCCACTCTTGTTTGTTTGGCTTGTTTTATTTACCTTTTTGACCTCCGTTCAGTTAACTCTTTCCTCAGTGAAGCCTTCTCTTACCTGCCTGACAAGGTCAGGTTCCCTAGTTATAGCGTCTCAAATTGTGGACTCTAGATAATTCCACTGAGTAGCAGTTAACTAGACTGTTCCATGAACGACCAATTTGCTAAAACGAATTTGGCAAAAGCCAATTTGTAGTAGGCCAGTTCCTCACTCTGGTCTGTGGTTCCTTGTAGCCGGCTTTCTGGAAGAGCAGAGACAGGCCTCTGTCTCTGAAGACAGTAAATAGCATTGAAGGAGCTGCCTACCACTCGCTTACATTGGAGCACTGGGTCACCAGACAGTAGAGAAGGACTTGGCATCTGAAATGTGAAAACACAAAATTGATGTTCTGCCCAGAGACTGTGAAATTCCAAGTTAAAAAAGCTGTCATCAAAGGACTGCCTCAAAATGTCTGGGACTTGAAGGCTTCAAACACGCCTCCATCATTCAGTGAATTGGTCATTTGGTGATTTGGCAGGCTACTTTTTATCAAATTGATTTTCTGGAAATTGGCTTTTGGTGAACTAGCTTTCAGTGAATTGTCTGTTAGGGAATTCAGGAAACCGGTCATTTGAAAATTGACTTTTGGCAAATTGACTTTCTGCAAATAGATTTCTGCCAAATTGACTTCTGTAGTATCTTGTAGATTTTTCATAGTTAATATTTTTCCTTTGTTTAAATGATTGCGGTGTTGGTGGTGTTCCCCCCACTGCGTATGTGCATCACTAGGATAGGGGCAACGTCTGTTTTCCTCCACCATTATATTCCCAGCTCCCAGCATAATGCCTGGCGCATATGAACGCCCCACCTTAAATACATAGGGAATGAATTTAAGAAATATCCCTTTATTATAGATCAAAATTAAATAAAAAGGGAAAAAAATGGGGACTACTCAGTGGGACTTACCAGATACCCAGAGGATGTGACTATGGGGTCATATATGCCTGTATGAAATACACACACACACATACATATACACATATACATATACTTGTACATATGATGTACCATTTTTACTTAGTAATGATAATGCTAGCTAGCCTTTCTATCTCACTCATTTCATGTCTGACTTTATAGTTAACAACTTACTTAGCCCTTTCAACAACTTTACGGGAGTAGATTACTACTGGCACCTACATTTTATTGACAAAGAAACTCAGGCACAGAGGGATAATGCCTTGTCCAAAGTCACTACTCGCTTGACACCAGCAGTCTGACCAGGAGATCCGACAACTAATGTATTACCACTCCCTTGACTCAAGAAAGCTGAACTTGTGGTCAAAGTTGGGTGGTGAGGAATGAGCCATTTATTATTTTTTTTAATTTTAGCAGTTTTATTGATATGTAATTTATACTTTTAATATCCCTTAGGATAAGCATAGAGGAATAAATAGGTTACTAGAAAGGAGTTGAATTCTAGGTGTAAATGCTAATGTGACCTTAGAATGCATTTCAGAAGTGTCATAGATGATTACGCTTGCTGATAAACCAAATAATACCTTGACGCGATGTGATGGGTAGAAAGGACATTTTAGGATCCTTTGTACATGGCTCAGCCTCCTGAAGAGCTTTGCCCATCTTCCCCCTTGTTACCCCCAACACACAGTATGTGAAAGAACAGGGTGGTTGCTCTGAAGCACAGCATCAGAGTTTTACAATGGTGATAAAATAGTGTTCCAGCTGTGCAAATCCAGCAACTTTCCTAATGCCTCCTTCTTACCAGCTCTAAGGACCTTCTGTAGAGAAATCCTGGGGCTGACTTCAGTTCCCACAGACCACCTTCGTTGGAATGAGAGAACAAAGGTGAGAAATAATATCAGTGATAACTTTGCAGAGCGGGAGTGAGAGTAAATAGTTCATGGAGGCCTTGTTAGCATTATGAAAATAGTTGTATAAAGCATCCCCTTGCTGTGAAGAAAGAGTCAAAAAGAGAAAATGAGAACTTACAGTTTTTGTGTTTGTATTTATTATTTGGTGGGGAGGGGTACTTTCTACATCTTTTCATAACAAATTTGCAAATAAAGTAGTATTCTTCCTATTTACACATAATGAACAGACTCAGGGTCAGTAATTTTGCCAAGATCACATAACTATAGGTGATCCTGGGATTCTAACCAAGATCTGCCTTATTTTAAGGTCCTTGTACTTTCCACTACGCCACATTGCCATTTTAGAACATTTTGAGGTAGGGGAAATGATGATGGTTTTGGAAATTGGATGTTTGTTCTCAAGCACATACTGCACAAAATATAAAGGAAAGCAAGTTTGGGGGCCTCCCTGGTGGCGCAGTGGGTTAAGCAGCGCACTATGAAGCAAACCGCAGCCACTGCAGCAAGAGTTGGATCCCTGCTGCCGGCCAGGGAGGGGACCCACATGGCACAGCAGACCTCTCCTGCCTCGCCCACTGCTGCCCTCGGCAGTGTGTTTCAGTCAGTCTGCCTGTTCTGCTCCCCACTCTGGTGAATCCTCTCACTTCCCTTGACTCTGGCCTATACCCCAGCTCTTGTGTGCATAAATAAATCTTAAAAAAAAAAAAGGAAAGCAAGTTTATGCTAAGAAATGAATGCTGGTGGATGATACAAAGAAGAGAGTTATATGCCTGCAGTGAACAGAGCCTGTTTAACTAAATGGAAAAATATGTTAGCATAGCCATCTGTCAAAACATAGCAGCAATATACTGGCAACATAGCCGTCTTTGCTTTGAAAATAGGACTGACTGAGAGGCTGTTCTTGAGAACACGCCATTGAACTGATCTCCTGAGATTGGGCAGACTTGAGACTCCATACATCAGATGAAAGATAAACTACTTGCAATGTTTCTTTTCTCAATAATATTATTGCAAAAGGTTTTCTGAAAACTGTAATAACTATACCCCAAATCAAAAGGTTCAATATGATTTATGCAATCATTCAGAAAGTCTCATCAGCAGCTTGAATTGGCCTTGTAGGAAATTGTTAATCTCATCAAATTCTAGAGAGGCAACAGGAATGGATTCATGAATTTTTTTCATCATATTATACTATTTTTCTTCTCTTCCCATCTATGGGAGCCACTGTTGTTAGGCTAAAAGTTAAATATACTATTTATCACATACACTTGTTAAAATTTGCTTTGAATTAAAATGCCCATTTTTCCCCATATGTGCTGAAAATCTAACTGCCACAAAAAGGTCAATATATACATATCTGTAGATCTGTGCACAGTTTGTATCCTAAACAGAGCTTAGGAAGGTAAAAATTTGAACTCCAAATATTTTAGAAATAATCCAATGCGTTATTTACCAACAAGTATTTTTTTTTTTAATAAGAGTTTTGTGTTTTGGAGAGAAGTGGAATTTTGAAAATTACTCTTTTTTTTGTTTGTTAGAATTATCTCTAATCTTCAGCTGTTTTAGAAAATCTCTGAACACTTTCCCTTCCAAGTCTCCAAATGTGTTCATATGCAATGACAGAAATAATTTGTGGTTAGAATTTGTCTGATGATATGGAAACTCTGCCTTTTAACTTTTTTTTTTGGTGAAATAGTAGTAAAAGTTGTACATTTCCATTTCTCTGAATAGTGCTGCTTCTGATTTTGTGGTTTCATCTGTGAAGAAACTAATCTAGATCTTCCAATCTCTATTTTTATAACTTTTTAATAACATAGCTCAAGATGGGATTATATGACAAATGAAATTACTTCCAAAGAAAGCAGTTATAAAGACATCAGTCATTTTATAAGATGGGTATGCGGCAGAATCTCTTCAAAGCAGGGCTGATTCAAGTATGAAAAATAAGATGTTCTGAATATTTCTTTGGCTCTTTTGCATTGATAATCAAGAAAGAAACATTTCCTTATTTGTTTAGAGAGTGAATCGTATTAAATTTGTGTTTGTATTTGACTAAAAAGATGTGATTGGGTAAATAATAGAGAAAAGGCTGCTTTCTGGAATAATTTTTTTTTCAGGGCATAGCAAAAGGTTGATTAAATTTTTTCCTAGTTATTTGTATTTTCAGGTTAATTTTCTTATTTTGCTAAACTAAACCACACCTTTCATAGGGAGTATTTTTCTTGTCTGAGGGATACAGGTAGGGACAGGATGATTTTATTTCAGTGAAGATAAGACAAAATGTTACTGGCAGTAGACAGTAAGAGGGAGGCTAACCTCTAATAGATAAGTATTTATGCAGATGACATTAGATTTCCCCAGTCTGTTAGCTTAACAGGAATTCTCTCTTACTTGGTGCTGTATGATTTCTTTCACTTTAGAACAGGGATGCAGGATTCAGTGGTGTACTTTTGCTCTACAACAAGTTTTCCATAATACATTGTGACATACAGTGACAGTGATACTATAGTAACAGTGCTACAACGTGATAAGCATCATCTCACTTTTAATGGTAAATTCTTATATTAAAATAATGATTTTCAGCTAAAGATCCTTTATGCACTGTATCCCTCTCAGCCCCCACAATTCTTTGAGGTTATTGAGAATCTAGAATTTTAAAAATACTTGTAAACCATTCACTACAAATCAGCTATTCTTTGTGAACTTACTTTGTATTGAAGATGGCTGCAAACATTTATCACCTTTATGTTTTGTCAGTCAACAAAGACTCAGTAGAGTCTTGGAATAATAGCCTCAACCATTTGCTTTGGTTAGGTCAAACCTAATAAATGTAAATAATATTTGCTATGGAGGAACTTTGTCAAAATTTTGGAAACGGGATCGTGTCTGACGTTGATCACAATTCTTTGTCTTTGCCGTTGACCTAACACCAACCTGGAGAGACTTTCCTCTCCATGTGTAGTTCAGCTAGAAGCTAACAAGTGCTCAGTTCATGTTCACTGCTGTTGTTTCATGCTGAGGTGCTTCCTTTCGTTTTTTGGGCAGCGTATCGATGAACGAACTGGTGAGAGATGAGGCACAGGAGAGCGCTTAGGGCGCTGTCGCTGACCAGCTGGGACACCTGCCAGCAGATTCTCGAGTTAGTTCTGGACGTGCATTTGAGCTAATCTAATGTCAGTAGGGATGGCGTTCATGTCAGAGCACACGGCATACACAAATGGCATACACAAGTGTTGGTTTGTGGAACATGTTTCAGACTTTGTACATATCTTTATGTCTATGTACATACGTGATTATGTGTAGCGGGTCACTTTATGATAAAGAATTTTTTTTTTTACGTGAATGTGCTCGAAAAGTCTTGCCAGATAATTGCTCTAAGGCAAATCTACTCTGTAGAGGGCTAGCCCACAAATATTTTCAACTTGGTGCTCACGTGGTCTTTGTCACAATGATTCACCTCTGCATTGTGACATGAAAGCAGCCGTAGCCTGTAAGAGAACAATAGGACATTCCTGTCTTTAGTACAACTTTACATAAACAGCTGAAAACTTGACCCAAAGTTCACTGACCCCTACTCTAAAGGGATAGGTTGGCAGGGAAGGGTCTATCTCTCTCTGCACCTTGTTTGTTGAAGATAATTTTATTTACATGGGATAACCTAATGATTCTCATTAACCTGATGGTTCTTGCTTAGTGAATGGGGAAAAGGTGAAGTAAAACTGCCCCCTTGAAAGAAGGTACCTCAGCCTCTTTATTTTCCTTGTGTTCCTGATTATGTGATAGGATCTAAAGAGACTAAGCAGTGTTTTCCTCTGTGTGAAAAGCTGCTCCTCTGCCTATGCCTGTTACGTGCTACATCATGGCTCAGTGGCTGTGGCCGCCTACATTTTGCTGCCTGGCAGCTCTGCTGTGTCGCAGCTGTCTGATTTTAGGGTTCGCTATAGAACGCTGCCTTTCTTCATGAGCGGGCCTTAAGGACTGGACTCAGGGATGTGCGCAAGATGCCCACTGAGGTCTCAAGTCCAGTCCATGGAAACACTCTAGAAGTGTCTTTTAAAGAATCGTAAAGTTATTTGGCATTTGTCTAGCTTGAATAAACCCGATTCTGGAGTTACATGTTATTTTTAGGAGTACTTTAAAATTTAGAACCCAGAGAGGTAAGTTTAACTATTCTGAAGTCCCAACATTAAGAATCAGGTATTTAAATGTAAAAAAAAAAAAAAGGAAATTAGATTTCCCACTATGTCTCTCCAGAACAATTATGTGTTTCAAGTTCTTTTTTCTACAACTAAACTGAAAAGTGATACCCTAGCGTGATTCTGATTTGGAGCGAGGAGACGTTGTGGGGGGTGGATATATTGAGAATTACTGCCTTAGAAGAGTGCGGCAGATGTCATAGATTATATTACTTTCTCTCCTTTCCCCCTTCCACTAAAGTGGTTGATAACATCAAAGCTTCATGTTCCATGTGACATAGTTAGGATAAAGTAAGTTGCTTCCTTCCCCCTTTCTGGTGAGGTTGTTCCAGAAGGTGCCTGCAGGTGCAGCCACTATGTTGCTCACACAGACTGGAAAGCTCCTGCTTGGGATGCTGGCCCCAGAGGTGAAGGAGGCTGTTTGCTTGACAACACCACTGGGTCTTTAACTACCTTTCCCCTGCTTAGTTGTGTGAGATAAATTAGTTCCTGTGGTTTCAACAACTGTCTGCTAAGCCATCAGTTATTTAGAGACGAATGCGGTCCTAAGTGGTGCCAAAGCTCAGCATGTTCGATGGAAACTATTATAATATAATGTTAGGAGGACATATCCTATGTTATGAAAGGGGAAAAAACACATTTGCAATTTAATACTTTGAATAATAAGTTTTAGGTTATGCTAAAACTTCATATACTTACATGCAAAAAGTCATATAGCTCATTGAATTTTATGACCATAGCAGTTTCTAAATTATATAAAATTTAAGATCTTTACTCTAATACCCACCGAGTGCCCAATTAGTCTATGCTGAATGAGTAATAGAAAATGTCATTAAAGGGATATATGAACGTGAAAGATATTTTTGGGAGGAAAGTATCATAGGTAGATTCACCAATAATATTTGAAAACAAATCTCCGGAAGAAGTGCAGAAGCTCTTACAGTCATTTCCATTCACATCAGAAACTGTAGGATAGAATGGAACCCAACATCAAAAATGTTAATGTCCAAAAGGATACTATCATGCCTACTATAAGAGTATGGAGTGCAATTATTTTGATCTTACAGTGTGTAAATAAGATAAAAAAATGGAACTATGACCTTTTGATTGTATTAATAAAGGTGATTAATTTCTAAAATGTTCATACTTCTGCCAACTTACTTTCTGGAACTGAAAGGGAAGCACAATATAACAATATTAGGAGATATTATTAAGCTTTAGGATATAAAGGGATGAATGTTTTTGACAATTTTACATGATTGGGAGGAGTCTGAGTTTAATCTCTTTATTACAAAACTGTAATGGGAAGTGTGTAGCGCTCTCCTGGGTTCTGTGAGTTGTACCAGTGAATTACTGGATTTGAAGAGGTCCTAAGAGAACTTGGATTTACAGCACTTGGGCAGGGATGTAGGCATCCTGGGAGCCTGCTGCACTTGCAGTTAGCTTCTGAAGCCAGGGCTACAGGCCACTCTAGAAGGAAGTATGATTATGAACGAGGAGGTCTCTTTAGCTGAAATGATTCTAGGAGAATGTTGACAGCTACTTGCCAGTGGCAGAACACGAATAGTGTTCCCAGGTTGGGCCAGTGAATTCCTGAAGGTGGGCCCGAGTGATGCATTATAAAACCCACCACATCCATTCCTTACGCTGCGCAGAGCAGCTTACTTAGAAGAGTTTTAGAAGTAGCTCCATCAGTATTTGTATTAAACCACTTCCAGTGGATTTCCTAAAATTCTGCATCTTTGGCAAGTACTGCAGTATCATTTTGCAACTTATTTGTGACGTATTATCTGATGTTTAAAATGAGTCCATCAGACTTATCATGCCATCAAGGTGCCATGCAGAGGACTAGACATTCATGATCCAGGAGGGCTCTTCTTTCCATCAAATTAGCTCACAGTCCAGTGCTCAATGTAGATGTTTAAACAAATGAGGGCAGTGCAATATGGCCAATGAAAAAAAAGTTCATCACTTACTGTTAGGGAAGTGCCCATTAATGCCACAAAGAGGCAACACATTGGACATAGGAGAATGGCTCGTGTCAAAGAGACTAGAAGCAACAAGTGCTGGCAAGTATGTGGAGAAAGAAGACCCCTCTTACATTGTTGGTGGGGATATAGACTGCAACAGCCCCTACGGAAAACGGTATGGTGTTACTCAAAATATTAAAAATACACCTACCGTATGAGCCAGCAATTTCTCCTAGGTCTCTACCCAAGTAATATAAATCACTAATATGAAGGGATGTTTGCTCTCCTATGGTCATTGCAGCACTGTTTACAGTAGACAGGTGGAAACCGCCTCTGTACCCAATGACAGAGCAGTAGATTAAGAAGATGTGATATATACACACAGTAAAATACTACTCAGTTAAAAAGATCAGTTGAACTGTTGCCATATGTGATGATATAAATGAAACTGGAAGGGATTATGCTAAGTGATATGTCGGAAAGAGAAAGAGAAATGCTGCATGGTTTAACTTAAATGTGGAATATAGAGAAACAAAACAAAGGGCAGATAAAGTCAAATCAATAATAACCCCTAGAAACCTGAATATAGAATTGAGGCTACCAGAGGGAAGTGTGAAGGGAGAGTGAAGTGGGAGGGGCACAACGGACTGTGGTGGAGGATCGTGGGTGTCTTGGTGGTGGGTGTGGTTTGGACATACCTATAACCTGTAAATCATAGTGTGTGTCATGTCACCTTAACAAAAAATTAAAAATAAGTGAACAGATAAGGACAGATAAGAACGTGGTCCTCGTTTGTGAGGAATGTTTGTGAGGAAATAAGAATAATTTGGAGGAAGTGGAGCCAAGGAAGACTTCACTGAGGAAATGAAGTTTGAGTTAATTCTGAAGATTGAGCAGGAATGCACCACTTAAAAATTTAATTTATGAAGATAAACTCTAGAGTGAAGATAAATTTCACTCTAGGAAACGCTTTTAGAACTTCTAGGGCAACGTTAGGAAATGTCGCTCTAAGATATGATTGGAAAATTGAGTGAAGGAATTTAGTGATCAGATGCTTATGACCGAATCAGCTGTTTTTATGTTTTCAAATTCTACTAAACACAAAATTAGAACATAAATAGCTACACACTAACATAAAATGTTATGAAATTTAGAGCTACAATACTTCAGAAAAAGCAAGTATTAGAGTGAAATGGAATGTTCTGAAAGTTGATAAGAGATGAAACTTAAAACTCAGCCTGAAGATGAGGAAAAGTTGGGAAAAGAAAGATGTTGACTACAGTAGTGCAATTAAAATAGTTCTGAAACTGTTCTTGCTTATTTAATTTACAATTTTTTAAAATTTCTAAATCTAATTTTATATAAAATAAAAGTAACTTATCTTTTAGAAGGATTTTAATTTATGGTCATTTAATCCAGTAGAATAGATGATATTTGCTTGAACAATACTCCCTTTTGCAAATCTAATTACATTTTCTGAAATATTTTAAATTGCCTTTAATAAATTTAATATATTTGATTTTCCTTTTAAGTACTTCAAATGTCTGATGAGGCAAACTAGACCTTTGGTAAGTAGAACTCCCATAAGTACTTAACTGTTGTTAATAAATTAAAGTTGGAAATGGAACAAGTCTTAGATTCTTTTAAACATATTCCTGAAGTGAAAAAAAATCACTCTCAAGCTTAGTCTGGAGCAGTGTAGTCCACGAAGCTTTCTGGAAAGTAATTAACATTTTTGATTAAATGTGTAAGCAATTTCACTGACAGATGTGAGAGCTTTTTCTGGGAAACCACCCTGATTGTCAGTCATGGGAGGACCTTAACCTTTACCCAGTCTCCAAGGAGCTTAATTATCTTTAATCAGATATTCTTCTATATCTAGTCTCCCAATGACTGTCTAACCATTCTTTTAAAAAATTCTATAAAAGATTACGAACAGCACAACACTTTGAATTGGCTCTCCTAGAAAGCTTACTCTTAAAGCAATTTTAAAATTTTAAAATTAAATAATTTGTACCATGTTCACATCAAAGGACTTTTTTTTCAAAGTGGAAACATCATAACAAATAGAAAACGAATATGAGAGAGACATAAGGCACCCAGTAGTAAGGACCTGGGGACCGGGGAGCCAGCGAGACATGAAACAAACATCAGTGGGACTCAGGCATGAAATGAATTCGGTGATGGAGACGTCCATGGTTTTCCTTGGAGCGGGGATGATGTACCCGTGTGGGACAGAATTCGCTGCACCTCGGTGGCGAGGCCCCTTTACACGCTGCTCACTTTTACTAACTCATGGAGGGGTGAGAGGCGGGGGAGGGCCTGCAATCTGTCTGCTGTCAGATCACCTGAGGCTGCCCCCTGCAGGGCCTGCTGTCTCCCTGCAAAGACGCTGTCTCTCGGAGCTGCCTTCTGCCCTTTTGAGTGTTTTTCACGAATTCCCCAACCATTTTCCCTCTAGACGATCATAATAATCTGGATTTTTTTTTGATCACACACAACACGAGGACTGACCTCACTGAGTTTGACCTAATTGTTTATAGAGGTGCAACAGTGTTGATCTATGCCCTTGAAATTGCAGATCTAGTCATACTTCATGTATCTGGAACATAAAATAGTATATCAAAATAGAATTCCCAACAAATAGCTACCACAAAATTTCTCATTCCAGTTTTTTCAGTTCTAAATAATTTTGTTCCCCTGGACTTGTAGGAATCTTTCACAAAGGTATCTGCTTCATGGAAAAATACCCCGAAGTCCGACTCAGTCCGCTAGTAGTTGCCCGAGCAGTATCAAGTCAGGCACCTGTGCCCAAGTCAGTTCTTGGAAGTGCTCATAGTTTATCTGCTGCAGTCCTCTCCACGAGGCTCTGAGCTGCTTCTGCCTCAGAGCAGCGCTGCAGCTGTGCACTCGGGGTTGCCTTCCTGCACTAATCAGAGCTGTGATAAAGCCAACGTGAATAAGAACATCACTCTTTATTTTTTTGAAGGCAGGCTTTTATTACTTTTATATACAGAAGACGCAATAGCATACACTCAGCTCAGTTTGGTGGTGAGTCCTAAGCCTCACCCATCCCAGTTTGGTCATGCGAGCCCCGGATTTTGGACCAAGGATGTTGCCTCCCTGCTGAGGGTTGGTCTCATCATATCTGTTGTGATTGCTCCCGACAGCTTCCACTGGCTTAGCCAGGCTCCTTTGTCTTCCAAGTTAACCTGTGTGAAAGGGACGGTGGTACGGGTCTTCCGTAGACAGACATCCCAACCTGACCGGACACAGAGCAGGCAGGAAGACAGCCAGGCCTGTGGGGTCCACACCCTGTACAGTCACACCAGTGAGCCTTCTCGTTCTCTGCTGGTGTCGCGACAGTATCACCCACTGCTCCAGAGACTCACTGGGACGTTCTCTCTGCCAGCAGTTTTCTTCTCAGACTGGGCCAGTAATACGTACTTCTGATCTCCTTTGGTCTCTGCCGTACGTGCTGGCCAGCCCAAGCAGTCAGGCAGCAGTTTAAGGGTCCAAAGCCTTGGGGAATTGGCTATTGGCAGGAGGTGATTTCAGTTACTTATAGGAAATAGGCCTGCATCCCTGCCGTTTGACAAAGTGGGTGAGGTCCCCTTTGGGCTGCACGTCCTGTGCAATGTCACAATTCTTGGACCTTTATCCAAAGAGATTTACCACCTTCTTGGCCTCCTGCTTCATTACAAGGCAGGGGCCGGGGCCACCTGCTCCT
Organism: Galemys pyrenaicus; assembly: GCA_019455555.1. Classification (NCBI taxonomy): domain Eukaryota; kingdom Metazoa; phylum Chordata; class Mammalia; order Eulipotyphla; family Talpidae; genus Galemys; species Galemys pyrenaicus. The sequence goes on from JAGFMF010011634.1 coordinate 4,479,237, forward strand.
TGGCCTTCTTTCTTCTTCTTGGCAGCTGCAGGAGAGACCAGGACATTATTCTAGAAAGACACAAAAGTCAGGATTATTCAAAGAACCAAAACTTCAATTTCCTTATTTTCTCAAAATTTTAGAAATAATTGATTTATATAAGTGACCATTTATCTTTGTAAGTGAATCAGAATAGAGGCCTTTTAAGAGATTTTATAATCTCATTTATTAATGGACTCTAGAGAGAGGAAAAATATTTTATTCTCACTCAATGAAGAATAAAATTCTTTGAGTTAAGTTAAAATCTTGTGCCTTCCAACTTAAAAATCTCAAGTCATGATGGAAAACCCTAAAAGCTCTACAGAAAATCTAATTAAAACAATCAATCAGTTTAGTAAAGTAGCGGGATACAAAATAAATGAACAAAAGTCAGTAGCCT